>OX424574.1:65640487-66240487 GCA_949152435.1 Gastracanthus pulcherrimus
TAATAACACAGGACCACAAAATGAAATCGGAAAAGTCCTTCGACCAAAATGAGTGATCTGTATGTTCTCGGGTACTCTGATCACGACTTCGTGGTCCGTATGACATATAAACGTCAGAATAAAGGTCATTTGAAGGTCAACTTCGTTAATTAAAGAGATATCATCCTTTTGACCTCGGATTCTGAAAGAGCGGGGAATTTTACATTCGAATATTTTTAAGAACTACTGAACGTAGTAGCTTGTCATGGTTTGCGAATATCGAGGTAATGGCCCTTACAAAATACGGTTTTGGCTGCGCTGATCACGAATCCGTGGTCTTTATGACATATACACGTCAGGATCATGGTCATTTGAAGTTCAACTTTGTTAATTCGAGAGATATCATCTTTTTGACTTTAGATTCTGAAAGCGCGGAAAATTTTGCGTTTTGATATAATTTGACCCGCGATTCCCAGAGACCTTTAGAGGTTATATAAAGGTCGAGAACATTCTTTAGAACTACTGACCCCAGTAGATTGTCATAGCTTGCTAATATCGAGGTAATGACCTATATAAAAGTGATTGGGCACGTATGGAGGGTGTCAAAATATATACACAGCAAAGTAGGCAGAAAATGTATGTACCTAATATAACGTTGTGTATACGGTTTTTAAGTTATGTACTTAGATTTACTTTTTTTCTGCCTGTGTATAAAAGTTAAAGGTTATAAAGTATTCAAATAAAACTCTTCTATCTTTCTAACGATTTTAAGGTTATTTTTTATTGTTTATTTGTACATATAAGGGTTTTGATGTTATGTGAATATTTTGATTTTTTCGCTATATATTCTCCAATGTCCTCTTATGTCCTCTCAAATTAAAAAATGTTGTTTTATGGTAGTCCTCTTTTTATCCTCTCTTAGTCGTCACTTGTCTTCCATGTTTTAAGCATGGGAGAACTTAAGTTCGCAGCCCCTTGGAAAGGAATCTACGCTCTCAATAACAAAAATTCATGAATGAAGTATTCGTTTACTGGCGAAAGATCTACGAAGAGATTTTCTTTTCTGTGGATTAGTAGTATCTCTCTTGAGAGACCAGCAATCTTGGTATCTTTTTTCGACATCCTTGAAGTCTTGGTGAAATCTCTCATTTCATTAGACATACCATTTCTCCAAAATTGCTTAATATTCTATTCACAATATTTTTGTAATAAGCATCTTTATTGTTTCCTACAAATTTTTGTTGAACTTCTCTGAAACTATGCCATGTCGCTCGCTCCTGATTTAGCATTCTTCTTACGAATTCTTCATCCTTCAACGAGCGTGCCGCATACGCCCCCCACCCCGAGGCCGCTTTCGCATTACTACGAGGGGGGACCACCTGTCCTTATATTTCGTCTTTTGTCAGTCTTTTCGTGCTGTTATTATTGTTGGTCATGGCAGACTAACCTATCCGTCAGACATCCGTCGTCGCGTTTCCCTCGGAGAATCGTTTCGACATAAAATGCTACCGCGTCCCACTTGTCTTTTCCTTCCAGCATCACCGCGACGATAGTGGATGGTGTCATAGTTCTTCCGTCCATCGAGAGCATATGAAGAATGTGTGCTCAGCATTGTCCGTCCCATAATCACAGTAGTTGCACGTCGGAGTTTGCCGTTTCTCTATCCTGTACATGCAGTGTCTAAAGTATCCCTGTCCCGACAAAAACTGGGTGAGGTAGAAGTTCACCTCTCCAAATAATCTGCCCAGCCACGGAGCCAGTCTCGGTGTCAGTCGGTAAATCCACGGCCTTCGTCTTTGTTGTGACCGTTGCCTCTCACCCGCCCATTCGTCCTGCCACTCAGTCAGTGTATTTTCCCGTTCTTCCGCCGCGGCACGATCTCTTCCGATTTCGCGGCTCCGCTCGTATATTCGCTTTCGTTCCTGTGCCAGAAGATATACGGAGATGACTCCAGTAATCACGAAGACGGTTGCCCCTCACACGGTTCTATACGAGCACGCTATCCGGAGCCCGCCTTTGCGCTGTACCGCTGCTATTCGCTTTCTATATTTTTTTTACTCATGACGTTGGCCTAGACTTCCGATCCATAGTCGACGCGTCGCAGGTTTTCACCCGCGCACGTTGGCCATGAGTCTGCTCAGCTGAGCGACCCTCCTAGCCTCTCTGTCCGCTACGTATCGGAGGTGAAGAGCGAAGGTCAGCTTTGTATCCAGGGTCACCCCCAGGTATTTAGCGGCCGGACTCGTTTTCACCGTAATGTCTCCTACTATCATGTTTATGCTAGTCTGTATTCTCTTCCTCATCAGTAGTACTATTTCTATCTTGCCTAAAGCTAGCTGTAATCCGTGCATGCGTATCCATCGGAGCACGCGACTCATGATTAGACTTAGCTTGAACTGGGCAGAACCAGCGTCGCGCGCCACGATGACCGCCGCAACATCGTCCGTGCATCCTATCAATTTCACCCCGATTGGCATATGGAGCCTGAGCAGTGCGTCATATAGGACTAGTAAAAAATTCGAACCGAGAATCGACCCCTGTGCCACGCCAGTTGTGATTGCCCTTACTCTAAGTCCGTAGTAGATAGGCTGTAGGCATACTGGCTCACGCGGGTTCTGTATCATGCCAAAGTGATACAGAATCGGTCGTGTGTATAAGGCCTATCCCTGTTTGTCCCCTTCTCCAATTTTTGAGCATTCGTATTGTATTTTTTAAGCCCCTCCCCTGGATTTACCCCCTCTCAAAGTGATACAGAATCGGTCGTGTGTATAAGGCCCATGCCTGGTCCCTTCTCCAATTTTTGAGCATTCGTATTGTATGTTTTAAGCCCCTCCAATGGATTTACCCCCTCTCAAAGTGATACAGAATCTGTAGTGTGTATAAGGCCTATGCCTGGTCCCTTCTCCAATTTTTACCGGATTCGTATTGTGTGTGTTTTAAGCCCCGCCTCTGAACTGTCCCCTCTTAATGTGATCTAGAATTCGTATCTGATTTTTTCTATCCCCACTCTGTAGGCCCGAATACGTAAGCGTTTTACTCCCACCCGAAGAGAGGGAAGAGCTCTTTGCTCCTCTTTTCAAAGAAATAGATGGCAAGCGTAGGAAATGGAAAGTAGCCGAAAAGAATGAAAAGAAAGGGTCAGCCTTTCTTTCCTCTGCTTTTAAAAATAGATGGAACGTTGCTCACTGACTTTGCTAGCAATACACGTCTTCGACGCAGGTATGCGCTGTAGATGTGCACAGATAGCAGGAAGATTGCATCAGTAAACGGCCTTCGAGAACTTACTGTGCGGAGGCATTCGGAAATTTATTTTTCTTCAGGCCGATATGCTGCTATTTTTTTCCGCTAGAAACGAATGTATTACAGTAAGGCATGGCGCAAGTTTGAAGGTCCTCGCTCAGGTAGTAGTAAATTACTTTCCAGCAATAGATAACCTTTTGAGAAAAGCATACTGCGCGCATACATTCGAAAAGTCTATTTTCGAGCCAAAACACTGTCAGTTTTTCTCCGCAATACACGCTATACTACAGTAAGGCATAGCGCGTGTTAAAGGTCCTTGTGCAGGTAGTAGTAAATTGTCCCCAACAATACACGACCCTTAGAGAAAGGCTTACTGTGCGCACGCTTGCTTTTTATAGGCCTATACGCTGTCAGTTTTTCGGAGAGAAACACGTGGCCTTCCATGTGTATCAACGCTGTAGCGCTAAAAAAGGGAACGAAGTTGCGCTAATTAGGAAATTGATGAATTCTAACCTCAGAAAACTACTTTATGTTGTTATTTACCATTCTGAAGTATATATAAATGATTTTATTATATTTATTTATGTTTGAAAGATCATGATTTTACTTTGAAAAGTAAAAATGAAATAATATAAGTAATTATTGTAAAAACATAGTGCTCAAAATGGTAAATAATAGGTTATAAAAAGTATTATTTTCATCACAAGTTATTATTATATTCTGCTTATAATATGTTAGGTTATTATCTTATATTGTGTTTTCGATGTTGCCGAATCGGAAAACAGGATTTTAAAAACTATGTTCGTATGTATGTATCTATATCTTTAACTATAAAAAGGTTAAATCACGTTTCTGCTGACGTGGTATATAGGCATAACTTTTTATTTTATCAATTAAATTTGTGTAACAAAATACATTGATTTTGAACTGTTTTACGTTCTTACTATTTCTAGATACTAATTAAAAATTAATATAAAAATTATTTTGTGAAGAGAAAAAAAGATTGTAGGTTTGCAAATGACTTATGGTAGTTTCGTTTAAAAAATATAATGTTAAAAATATTAACCACACAACTTTTTATTTAAATTGAAGGTTTAATCTACTAAAATTGACAAGCTTTACGTTGTTAAAATTAATATTAAATAGCAATAGAGATAGCGCGCCAACTTCTCTACAATACCCTTCGCGCTGCGGCTGCCTCGCAGTGGGACCGCTGCTCACCCGAAAACAGACGACAGAGCTCCCATCGCAGTCAGGCGTCGCTTCTCCTGTTTTGTGGAGCATTAGGGCCAGTTGGTGCTGCGGCGTGCCCGACGGTTTTTCCATGTATGAAAAGTAAGGGTCAGTCTTTAATAAAGAAGCATATATATATATATATATATATATATATATATATATATATGTTTACCACGCAAAACCTCGCACAGCAGGCCCTTACGCAAGTACTGAAAAAAAGGGTTCTTTCCATCAAATAGCGCACTACTAGAGTGAATTTATTGCCGAGATGTTTGTGCGTTTCTCGGCATGTACGGATAATAAATTTTAAAGTAGCAAAGGCTTGGTCGCTATCTCCGCAAAAGTGAAAACGAGCCGATGCATTGACCAAGCAAAAAAAGAAAAGCCTCGCGTAACACGGTCTTAAGAAAAGGGTGCTGCAGGTAGAAAAAAAAATCTCAGCAAGAAACTGCTGTGAATGCGCGCAAGTGACGGATAAATCTCAGCAGTAAACGATCTTAGAGAATGGTTTAGTGTGCGTTGAAGGTCGTCGCGCTTAGGTGAAAGCAAATGCTTTTAGCAATAAACGACCTTTAAAGTAAGGCTTACTGCGTGCAGTTATTTAAAAATTCTTTTAAGCCGATAGGCTCGCAGTATTTTCAAGGACGAGATGAGTCGATGTACACGAACTGATACGGCGGCTGCGCGAAAGGAAATCGTTCGGTATATTAAATCGTGGTCATTCTTTCACAGTAGTGTAAAAAGAGATTTCATCTCGAGCTGTTTATTTCGAACTTATTCGCCGGCGGCACGAAAGGAAATCGATCGTTAGATAAAATCTTAGACACTTTTACGGTCAAGAGCAAACATCGGGATGAGCGGCTTGTAAAAATATATATTTTCAGTCAAAAATAGATAAGTCCTGAAAGAAAACAAAGGATAGCTTCCAAACTTTAACGGCGAAGGAAAACTGAGGATAGCTGATAGGCAGGAGCCAATACGTTGACGGTGCACAGATACAAGGAAACTGCATTCTCAGCGATAAATCGTGTATGAAGATTTCTGGAGGAGAAGGGGGGTATTTTTGAAAATTAGAGGAGGGAACATTTTTTATGAACCGTAGGATTCTTCGAAAAAGTAGTGGGAAGGGAAGCTGCGAGAATGGGTAAAATTTCTGTAAGGGAGGTGTTTTGAGATTTAGGGAGGGAAATTTCTTACGAATTGTAGGACATTTCACAAAACGTAGTGGAAAGAGAAACTCAGTTTTCCTATATAAATATCACGGCGCTTGCTATGGCCCATCAGTTCAAGAATCGTATTTGATTTTTTTTTCTATCACTGAAAGAAATACGAAGAGAGTGTCCAAACTAAATGTAAAAAACATGACGTAAATTATGAAAAGTATTTTATTTTCTTTACTTCAAATACGTGAATAAATTTTCATTAAAATTCATTCTACCTCCTGCAAAATGGTATTTCGCGGATTAAACGAGCTAGGAATAAGAATCGTTCAGAATGAGGATAGAGAAGAAGAGCTTTGGGTAAGTGCTAAACTATTTTTTTTAAAACTTATAAATATGTTTATTAATTGTATTATTAATTTACTTTATAGCGTTTGAGCGAAGGAGAGATGCCAATATGGCAATACGTAGCCCAACGAATGGAGCAGGATATTTCTCGAGAAAAACAGAGAATGAAATATATAGAAGGCATATAGAAAAACTGCGTTAACTTAAGTTCAACGCTAGTAAAAGTGTAAAAGTTAGTTTCTGGATAAAATATATTATAAGACGTATATTTAAAATTGATATTATTACATGTTTTATTTTATTAATCCGTAAAATATCGAATTCCGTAATTACTCTTGAAGCATGGCGACGTGATAGATCGCTTTAGATATTTATAAACAGAATACAGTATTATATTATTAAATTCGAGAAGGCAATTTTTCCAAAGGATTCTTCATCAGTCTTTAGCAATGATACTGACTTGGAATCAGAAGAAGAATAAATTGTGTGCATTAATTTTGGTGAATACTTTTAAAACATAATGTGCAAATTGTACAGTTAAATATATTCAATTTGAGCATTGGTACAAATTTTTCTTTAAGTAATACATAAAAGTGAAAAAGGCGCTAAGAAGTGTAAAGTCATGTAAGGAAAGGTGAAAAGTAATGAAAAATTTTGAAAAGGTCACATAAAATGTGACTGAATATGGTCAATTTTGTTTATTATTATCGATATGAAAATAATGAAATTTACGTATGAGAAAAAAATGTACAAAAAGTACAAATATTTTTCGAAACCAGATCAAGAAAGAGAAGAAGAAAGTATATACAACACACACTAACGAGAGAAAAAAATGCAATCGTACCATCCACTACTATTAACTTCATATTTTTAAATGAATCGGGAACAAAAAATTATAAGTGTCGGAATACAACCTTTGCATAATTAACAACCACAGCTATTTATCCTGCTATCATCCAATTTCAGTAATATTGGCAGTATCGACGCAATTACTTAGATTAAAATTCAATACAATCTCAATGAAATAAGTGATTCTTTTTTGCTTCTGAATGCTTTTTAATAATAAAGCACAATATACCGAAGATAACCAAACAAAATACAAGAAATTTTATCAAGCGACTATTGTGTTACAAAAACCGACTTTCGAAGGATAGAAAAATGCTATCGTACAGTGGGATCGCGATATATTACCGCTCGCTGGGGCTGTAGGGGCGGAATTTTTTCCAAAAATGTAATATATCCGGATCTCCCTCCATGCGGTAGCTCCAAACCGAAGTTCTGCGTTCTACTGCACCACCGCGGCGCGCCGACGCTACGTGCCGTGGTGGGACAGCCAGTGTCTGTGAGTGAAAGTACGTCCGGAGGGGAAGCGCTCTGAGCGGAAACATATCGCGATCACACTGTATGTGTAGAAGAGCGTCGATTTCAACTGATGTTAAATGATATTATAAAATTAAAATTTCTTTTTTTTTGTGAATAGTTAAAAGAAGTTATGAACGATATTGATGTAACCTCTTAATATGGCTATGACTTTGTAAAAGTGTTTTTATTCCAAAATAATGATTTCAAAACTAATGTAAAATGTAAATCTAATGATTCGGAACCGGATGATTTTATAAAACATTACTTTAAAATTGTAAACTTAGAATACACATCACTTCAACTAGATTATCTTATTCAGGAAATGCGCAATTCTTAAAAACTTTATTTATGTATGAATACGTGCGCAATATTTGTGTGAAATTATAATTTTTGTATTTTTAATATAGTAATAAAGTATTACTATACACGGCGGTCCTCGATCAACTTTAATTAAAAAAAATGACAATCTCGGATTTTTTCAGGATATTATACCTTGACCATTTACTAACAATTTTATCCGAAAATGAAAATATTTCGTCGAGCCTCTTGAGAGAAAAGTCCATTTATTATTTATTTTTTTACTTTTTTTAGGCTTTTATTTTCTTAACGCTTATACAAAATCTTTAGATTAGTATAATTATAGTTTTGGACATATAGAAACATTACCAAACTTGAAAAAAGGACACAAATATGTGTATGTAGCATATAAAGTCAGAATGACCTTAACGCACTTAATAGTAAATACTATAGAGATAACCTGAAAATTACATCGTCTGACTCAAAGGTGAAAATATCCGTCTTTCAAACTAAACATAACATTGGGTATATTTTTGTTTCAAGTAAACTTGTCAGTCGTCCAGATACAGTTAAACAGGAAAGGTAAATATCGTAAGTTATCATGCCAATAAATTCGAGTAACCATCATGCACGAATGCATGAACAAAATCGTCTCGTGATTTGTTTATTATGCTGTGCAAAAAGTAAGACTATGATAAAGATATATCCAGCTTTAAAAATTAAATTAAAAGGTGTGTTTGAAGACTACGATTCTGATAATGAATGTCTTCCGCTTGTCGTCTGTGTTTCATGCAAACTAGGTGTATACCGCGGTAAACTGAAAAAAACAGACAAACTTCTCGCAATTCAGTTTCAAGAGAAATACACGATCAAACACAGATGATAAGTGTCAGTGACACTTATGCGAACTTGCAAGATCACCAGGATACAAAAACTTTGTCAAGGAATCAAAAGTGGGTATTAATAAAAAAAGTGTTTCCACGAGTAACTGAAAATCAACTCAAGATTTATGCAGTACCCTAAATAAAGTTTCCGATACACGTTGTTCGGCGTGTTTTTCTTTGTTTTGGTAAAGAATCAAGTCACGTGTGCACTCAATTAAGTCGTATAGACAATTTGAATGAATGTATCGAAAAATCTTTTCGACCAAAAGAAAAGGAACAGCTAGTATCCTTGCTGCTTAAAAGATAATGGATGAAAAACAAAAACTAAATACAAGCGATACTTCAGTGTCATTATCGTAGTCATCTGGAAAGCTGCTTAGAGTAACCATCAATAACAATGCTGCGAAAAGATTAACAGAACCATTGTTTAGTGCTGATGACTTCTGTAAAATTCTAAACAGTTTTAACTTAAGTTATAAAACTTACTTTTTTCATACTTTTTTATACTTTTTTATACTTTCTTATGCTTTTTCATTGTTTTACATACTAGTATGAATAAGGTAAGATATTCAATCCTTTCTATTTTACAGCCTAAACAGAACAATTGTGTATATATATGGACGGTCCTCGAATAACTTTAATTAAAAAAAAATTGCCAGCCTGGATTTTTTTAAGGATATCATACCTTGACCATTTACTAACAATTTAAGCCGAAAATGAAAATATTTCGTCAAGCCTCTTGTGAGACAAAAAACACTTTTAATTTTTTTAAAGGAATTAGCATTTTGCGAAAACAAAACAATAAATATATTGTATATTTCAAATATAATACTTTTGTTTCCATTTCTCTCTCTCTCTCTCTGTATATATATAATAAAATACACTTGTAAAATAAATTTATAATACTTTTAATTTAATCAGTTGATAAATATTTATATAAAAAACATTGTACTCGTATTTATACATGATGAGAATTGTAAGCACAAACAGGTTTTAATAATTGATTTTCAAACTCAGGGTTGTTCTTCGCAACTTTGTATTTTATCCAAGTAGCATTGAAATCAAAATGAACAGATTCCATCGATTGCTCACTATAAGATCCCAAGCCTTTATGATATTTTGTACAAAAATCATCAATGTGAAAAAAAATAGCATGGACTTTCGGAGTAACTGGAATTTGTAAATCTAAATAGCTCGCTTTGAATTCTGCAACGTATTTCGCAAAATCGGGATCAAGACTAGTAGTGAAGCAGGCTTGAACAACATTTTTGAATTTTGATATGCTGAAACGTACTTTAAACCACCTATACGACATATCGCCCGCAAATGTCTACTTTATCTAATAGTTTTTTACATGAATTCCCTTTGAAAGCCGGACTTCCATGTGTTATTTCCCGTTCAACATTGCATTTCTCTGCCCAATTTAAAGCTATCTCTTCGCATTCGCGTAACATATGTGTAAATGATGTGTTTACTACACCGAGCATCAGATGCAACTCAGGACGAGAAATTACATCTAAAAATAATCTATGTTTACTAGTAGTAAACAATGATGGATAAATGCAGTTTTTATAGTTTTTAGTCTGAGATCTATCAGCTCCCGATTTTTGCAAAGCCATGTAATTATTAAGTGTATTACCAATGGTCCCGTCACATCCACGTTCAGCTACTTTTTCGTTTACATGTCCAATAAAATTATTGAGAATAGGGCAATAAACAACACTTTCGGCTGCATCCGATGTGACATTAGCTTTAACATTCACGAAATTAAATTTTTTAACTTCAAAATATTCATCTATAGTATGATTATTAAAATATAATGTTTTCTTCAAATTGGGTTCAATTATTTTTAAATTACAAGAAGCCACTCGAATAGCTGCGGCGATTCCACAAGTGGTTTTATAACTTAAGTTAAAACTGTTTAGAATTTTACAGAAGTCATCAGCACTAAACAATGGTTCTGTTAATCTTTTCGCAGCATTGTTATTGATGGTTACTCTAAGCAGCTTTCCAGATGACTACGATAATGACACTGAAGTATCGCTTGTATTTAGTTTTTGTTTTTCATCCATTATCTTTTAAGCAGCAAGGATACTAGCTGTTCCTTTTCTTTTGGTCGAAAAGATTTTTCGATACATTCATTCAAATTGTCTATACGACTTAATTGAGTGCACACGTGACTTGATTCTTTACCAAAACAAAGAAAAACACGCCGAACAACGTGTATCGGAAACTTTATTTAGGGTACTGCATAAATCTTGAGTTGATTTTCAGTTACTCGTGGAAACACTTTTTTTATTAATACCCACTTTTGATTCCTTGACAAAGTTTTTGTATCCTGGTGATCTTGCAAGTTCGCATAAGTGTCACTGACACTTATCATCTGTGTTTGATCGTGTATTTCTCTTGAAACTGAATTGCGAGAAGTTTGTCTGTTTTTTTCAGTTTACCGCGGTATACACCTAGTTTGCATGAAACACAGACGACAAGCGGAAGACATTCATTATCAGAATCGTAGTCTTCAAACACACCTTTTAATTTAATTTTTAAAGCTGGATATATCTTTATCATAGTCTTACTTTTTGTTAAAGTTTGGAAGCTATCCTTTGTTTTCTTTCAGGACTTATCTATTTTTGACTGAAAATATATATTTTTACAAGCCGCTCATCCCGATGTTTGCTCTTGACCGTAAAAGTGTCTAAGATTTTATCTAACGATCGATTTCCTTTCGTGCCGCCGGCGAATAAGTTCGAAATAAACAGCTCGAGATGAAATCTCTTTTTACACTACTGTGAAAGAATGACCACGATTTAATATACCGAACGATTTCCTTTCGCGCAGCCGCCGTATCAGTTCGTGTACATCGACTCATCTCGTCCTTGAAAATACTGCGAGCCTATCGGCTTAAAAGAATTTTTAAATAACTGCACGCAGTAAGCCTTACTTTAAAGGTCGTTTATTGCTAAAAGCATTTGCTTTCACCTAAGCGCGACGACCTTCAACGCACACTAAACCATTCTCTAAGATCGTTTACTGCTGAGATTTATCCGTCACTTGCGCGCATTCACAGCAGTTTCTTGCTGAGATTTTTTTTTCTACCTGCAGCACCCTTTTCTTAAGACCGTGTTACGCGAGGCTTTTCTTTTTTTGCTTGGTCAATGCATCGGCTCGTTTTCACTTTTGCGGAGATAGCGACCAAGCCTTTGCTACTTTAAAATTTATTATCCGTACATGCCGAGAAACGCACAAACATCTCGGCAATAAATTCACTCTAGTAGTGCGCTATTTGATGGAAAGAACCCTTTTTTTCAGTACTTGCGTAAGGGCCTGCTGTGCGAGGTTTTGCGTGGTAAACATATATATATATATATATATATATATATATATATATATATATATATATATATATATGCTTCTTTATTAAAGACTGACCCTTACTTTTCATACATGGAAAAACCGTCGGGCACGCCGCAGCACCAACTGGCCCTAATGCTCCACAAAACAGGAGAAGCGACGCCTGACTGCGATGGGAGCTCTGTCGTCTGTTTTCGGGTGAGCAGCGGTCCCACTGCGAGGCAGCCGCAGCGCGAAGGGTATTGTAGAGAAGTTGGCGCGCTATCTCTATTGCTATTTAATATTAATTTTAACAACGTAAAGCTTGTCAATTTTAGTAGATTAAACCTTCAATTTAAATAAAAAGTTGTGTGGTTAATATTTTTAACATTATATTTTTTAAACGAAACTACCATAAGTCATTTGCAAACCTACAATCTTTTTTTCTCTTCACAAAATAATTTTTATATTAATTTTTAATTAGTATCTAGAAATAGTAAGAACGTAAAACAGTTCAAAATCAATGTATTTTGTTACACAAATTTAATTGATAAAATAAAAAGTTATGCCTATATACCACGTCAGCAGAAACGTGATTTAACCTTTTTATAGTTAAAGATATAGATACATACATACGAACATAGTTTTTAAAATCCTGTTTTCCGATTCGGCAACATCGAAAACACAATATAAGATAATAACCTAACATATTATAAGCAGAATATAATAATAACTTGTGATGAAAATAATACTTTTTATAACCTATTATTTACCATTTTGAGCACTATGTTTTTACAATAATTACTTATATTATTTCATTTTTACTTTTCAAAGTAAAATCATGATCTTTCAAACATAAATAAATATAATAAAATCATTTATATATACTTCAGAATGGTAAATAACAACATAAAGTAGTTTTCTGAGGTTAGAATTCATCAATTTCCTAATTAGCGCAACTTCGTTCCCTTTTTTAGCGCTACAGCGTTGATACACATGGAAGGCCACGTGTTTCTCTCCGAAAAACTGACAGCGTATAGGCCTATAAAAAGCAAGCGTGCGCGCAGTAAGCCTTTCTCTAAGGGTCGTGTATTGTTGGGGACAATTTACTACTACCTGCACAAGGACCTTTAACACGCGCTATGCCTTACTGTAGTATAGCGTGTATTGCGGAGAAAAACTGACAGTGTTTTGGCTCGAAAATAGACTTTTCGAATGTATGCGCGCAGTATGCTTTTCTCAAAAGGTTATCTATTGCTGGAAAGTAATTTACTACTACCTGAGCGAGGACCTTCAAACTTGCGCCATGCCTTACTGTAATACATTCGTTTCTAGCGGAAAAAAATAGCAGCATATCGGCCTGAAGAAAAATAAATTTCCGAATGCCTCCGCACAGTAAGTTCTCGAAGGCCGTTTACTGATGCAATCTTCCTGCTATCTGTGCACATCTACAGCGCATACCTGCGTCGAAGACGTGTATTGCTAGCAAAGTCAGTGAGCAACGTTCCATCTATTTTTAAAAGCAGAGGAAAGAAAGGCTGACCCTTTCTTTTCATTCTTTTCGGCTACTTTCCATTTCCTACGCTTGCCATCTATTTCTTTGAAAAGAGGAGCAAAGAGCTCTTCCCTCTCTTCGGGTGGGAGTAAAACGCTTACGTATTCGGGCCTACAGAGTGGGGATAGAAAAAATCAGATACGAATTCTAGATCACATTAAGAGGGGACAGTTCAGAGGCGGGGCTTAAAACACACACAATACGAATCCGGTAAAAATTGGAGAAGGGACCAGGCATAGGCCTTATACACACTACAGATTCTGTATCACTTTGAGAGGGGGTAAATCCATTGGAGGGGCTTAAAACATACAATACGAATGCTCAAAAATTGGAGAAGGGACCAGGCATGGGCCTTATACACACGACCGATTCTGTATCACTTTGAGAGGGGGTAAATCCAGGGGAGGGGCTTAAAAAATACAATACGAATGCTCAAAAATTGGAGAAGGGGACAAACAGGGATAGGCCTTATACACACGACCGATTCTGTATCACTTTGGCATGATACAGAACCCGCGTGAGCCAGTATGCCTACAGCCTATCTACTGTCCGTCATTCGTTTCGTACAGAAGCTTTCTGTCTGTCAGGTAATTCTCGACCCATTGCACGATATAAGGTGGGACCCCGAAGGTCCGTAGTGCTGCGAGAATGTCGACCCACCTCGCGGAATTAAATGCGTTCTTAACGTCGAGCGTCGCTAACACAACTATTGGTCTAGCACCGTGACACGTCCGATTCGCTTCCTCTACCGCTGCCGCTACCTCGCGTACCGCGCCTATCATCGAACGACCTCTTCTGAAACCATATTGGTTGTTTGAGAGATCGCCTGCACTTCGTATTGCTCCCTGGATTCGTGGCCTGAGCAGCAGCTCTGCTGTCTTCCCCATCGTATCCAACAGACTTAAGGCCTGTAGGCGGATGGGGAATTCGGATCGCCTTTTTGTTTGTCGATCAGAATTAGTTGTGCCATTTTCCAACGATAACTGAAAACCCTCTCTACCAGATACGCGTTGTACATATCGAGAGCAGCTCCGGTTTCCACGCCGCAACGATATTTATCACCTCTGCCGGGATCCCATCTGGTCCTGGTGATTTCCCGCTCTTCATAGCAGATACAGCCGTTCTGAGCTCCCCTCCGTGAAGAGCGGGATCTCGTCCGTCCAAGCAGTCTGGTATGTCTCGGGAGGGATGTGTCGGGAAAAGACCGTCAATTACCCATTCCATCTTTTCCGCGCTCATTGTCCTGTTAGCTGCAGGTCTTCCGAATTTTTTGGTGACGATCTTATATCCCATTCCCCACGGGTCCCTGTCAACGTCATCGCAAAGTTGTCTCCAACAGAGAAGTTTGCTCGGCTTGATCGTAGTTCGTAGTCTTTTCCGCGCTGCCCTATATTGCTGCCTAAGGTCGTCGTATCCCTCTCGGCATCGTGGGCGCTGTGCTGCGCGCTTGCGTGTGCGGCACTGCTTTTTCAGAGCTTCTATTTCGTCCGTCAACCAGTACACTGGGTGTCGGTTGTCTCTTGTGTTTGTGCGTGGCATAGAGGCATTGCAAGCTCTTGTTGTGAGTGACCTCGTTCGTTCCACGAGTATTTCCGCTCTGTCACTGCCGACTAGTTCTCGCGGGATTCCAGCAGAGGGATTATCAGCGCTTTGTAATACCTCTGCCAGTTTCTAGCGGTATATACGTCTGACGTTCCATCGTGGAAAATGCTCCTTTACGTCGGTTCTTGTCCGTACGTTCGTTCTTGGTCCCGAGTTCAAAGCGTATGTACTGGTGGTCACTTCCGTTTTCGTCGCCAGTCACGTGCCAGTTCCGTATGTATCCAGAAAGCTCTTCGCTCGCTATCGTTATGTTCGGTATAGATTGGCCACATCCTGGTCTAATGTAAGTTGGTGTCGAGCCTATGTTGTTTATGGCCATTCCCAGTCTTGCCATAGCATCAAGACAAAGTCTTCGTAGCATCGTCTCCGGTCCCTCTGTCCAGTGTTACTTGGTCTCCGCATACCCAAATCACCGCCTTACCCGTGTCACTGGCCACCCATGACAGAGTTTCCTCGTTTTTATATGGCTCTGATATGAGCATCACGTCCACTTTCCACTCCACAATGAACTGCGGGAGAAGATAGTGGGCAAGAACGCTGCCATTCATGTTTCCTTGTAATACGCGGGTCATCTTCGAGCTACCTTCGCTGCCTTAAGGGCTTCCCTAAATACCGGGCAGGAGCCTGATCCCGCGATATGCTTCATCTCCAGCACGGTCATGTTTCTCCCCTCGCAGATGAAGCACATCGCGTTTTGCTTGAGGCACGCCGCCGCTAAGTGGCCAACAACTCTGCACTTCCAGCACGCGGCACTCTTATCCAGCCCCTTGCACTCCCATTTCACATGCCCATACCCTAGGTACTTCTAACAGCGCTTTACGTTAACACGCGAGCGTACACGGCACCCGCTTATTATCGTTCACTGCCCAAGGGACGCGCCTATGGAACGCGCTTCCGCAAGATATGCGATCGTTGCCTTCGCTATCCAAATTCAAAACGGCAATGCGTAGGTACTCTCTCGCTAAATCGGTGAATTCGTAATACCACGTTCAGGCTAATGCTATACTCACATTGCTTGGCTACTTGTGTATATCTAGTCTGCGTTATTTTATATATTGACGCGATAGAATAAGTATAATGTTATGTGCAATGATTTCGATCTTATAATTATATATTTATATACTTGACGTGTACCTGATTGGGCATAGGTGATATGACAGCTGCGCTCAGCTATATGTATTTTGCAATACAATTGTGATATAAGAGCTGCGTTAACCAGCCATACGATAACTATGTACATTTACTTTTTTGACTGATCGAAAATAAAGTATTATTCTATTCTATTCTATTCTATTAGCCCTACTCTTAATCTCCCTTTACGGATCAGAGATAGGGCCGTGACCGGGTCCATTTCTGCCAGGGCCATTCTCTGTTCCCTGCTATTAGGGTCAAATACGGTGACCTTTATGTCCTCAGTCGTGTAGTTCGTCTCTCGCTTAATTCCATCTTTAAGGTCATCTGGTGTCGCGTCACAGTCTAAGTCTAGTATTTCAACGGTGGACCTGGTGTCAAGTCCTTTGACTGTCCCTCCGTCCGTGCCAAACGCCTCCTGCACTGACTCGCGAAAGGCCTTGACGTTCTTCGAACCGCGCTCCAGTACTAGGAGGACACCCTGCTTTTCCGTCTTCCTAATCGTCCTGATCTTTGTCCTGGTCTTATCTGGATCTACAGTTGTTTTAATCTGTTGCAAGATGTCCGCGTATGATTTGCCCGCAACCGGTTCTATAAGCACCGCGTCACTTCTCGTGCTGAACCCCTTCTCGGCTCCACTCCTTTCCGTCTGTCGGATTGAGTGCATCGTCTGTGTCTGTTTTCTTACCCTTTGTGTACCCGGCTGTGTGTCCGTCGGTCTCCTTCCAGTCTTTGGTCCGGTCTTTGGTCCGTTCGGCGTCGGTGCGTGGTGCCTTTCCAAATTTCAACGATGAGGTGGCTCTCAAGAGCTCCTTTTCGCTGAATGCCGAGACAGTTAGCGTTTGATTGTCGCTTGTAGTACTTTTTCACCCCGTGCGTGTCGGCCCAAATTTCCGCGCCGTATAGCAGGATCGACTGGGTCGTTGACATGAGTAACCGTCTTTTTCCTGCTGTTATTTTTTGGTACATACGTGTTTGCCATCAGGCGGCTTAGGGAGATGACTCTTTCAGCCGCCTTATTGGCAGTCTTTTCTATGTGTGTCCAGGAGGTCAGCTTTATATCCACGGTTACTTCCAGATACTTGAGCGACTTCTTCGTCTCTGTCAGTTCGGTGCCGACGTTCATCGGAATAACTATCGGTATTCGTTGTCCTGCGAGCAAAACCAGTTCTGTCTTGTGTATTCCCAGTTGTAGTCCGTGTTCTGTCATTCATCTGTGTATTCGTCTCATGACCTGGTTCAGCGTTAGTTGGGCTAGTTCTGGGTTGTGTTGTACAATTATCGCGATGTCATCCGCGTAGGCTACCAGAAAGGCGCCTTCTGGAATTTATAGTCTCAGTAGCCTGTCGTATGTCACGTTCCAGAAGTCTGGTCCTAGTATGGATCCCTGAGAGACTCCCGCAGTTATGTTCCTGGTTATCCGTCTCTCTGTCGTTTCGTATGTTATTTTCCGGTCCCGTAGATAATCTCTTATAACCCGCATCAGGTAGGGAGGCACCCAGAAAGTTTCTAGGGCTCTCAACATGTCCACCCACCTGACCGAGTTAAAAGCGTTTTTTACGTCTAGCAGTCCCGCGAGAACTAACGGTCTGGCCCCGTAGCAGATCGGCCCTTGCGAAAGCCGTGCTGGTTGTCGGAGAACCCTCCGGCGGATTCAATCGCGTCTATCTGTCGTGCTCTAATTAGTAATTCGAAAACCTTGCCCGAGGTGTCCTGTAAACTTAGTGGTCTATAGGAGGACGGTGCATCCGGTTCTCCTTTTCCCTTATACAGAAGGACCAACCTGGCCGTCTTCCGTCGCTTGCTGAAAGTCCCTGTACGTAAACTGTCGTTATACATATCCAGGAGCATCTTCGGCTTGTGGCAAGCTACTTGCCGAAGAATTTCTCCTGGGATGCCGTCTGGTCCTGGTGCCTTTCCAGATTTCAACGATGAGGTGGCTCTCAAGAGCACATCTTCGCTGAACGCCGGGACAGTTAGCGTTTGGTCGTCTATTTGCTCCTCCCTTACCTTGTGGGTCGGGAAGAGCCCGGCCATGATCACGTCGATTGTGGTTCTGCCCTTCAGTTCTGGTGAGCTGAAGGCCTCTAGTCTCTGCATTACTATCTTATAACCTAGACCCCAGGGGTCCCGGTCCACGTCGTCACATAACTGTTCACAGCAGCGTATTTTAAAGTCTTTGATTGCCTTTACTAGTGCTTTCCGTGCTGATCTGTGTTCCGCTGAGAGGGCCATCTCATTAGGGTTGCGTTCTTTTCTCGCGCGACTCATTTTTCTTCGACTTTTTATGCACTCCCTTCACAGGTGTCCGATTTCGTCTGGCCACCATTACACTTCACGTCTGTTCCGTACTGTACCTTTTCGGGGCATGGCCACGTTGCATAGCTGTTCTATTTGACGCAAAGTCTCGTCCTCCAGTCAGTCCGTCCTGTGTCTGCCTGTGAGTTGGTACGGAACAGTCTTAGCGGGTGCTAGTAGTTTCCGCAGTAGTATGGAGAATCGTTCCTTGTCCTATTTCCAACGCGGAGGTCACTCTGGTGCGTTTCGTGGCATCTCTGTATGGTTCATCACATCAAAGACAATGTACTGGTGATCGCTGGCTGTAAAGTCCTCGATCACCCGCCATTGTTTGATCTTTGGTAGGAGGCGGTCCGTTACAAAAGTGACGTCTGGTATCGAGTCTCAGAAGCCCGGTCTTCTGTATGTAGGTGTCTGTCCAAGGTTGGCTACAACTAGTGCCAGCCTTGCGGCTATTTCCAGCATCAGCCTTCCTCTTTTGTTCGTCTTTGTCATTCCTCACTCGATCACTCTGGAGTTAAAATCGCCCGCGACGACTGAGTCTCCCGGGAGATCTCCTAGGGCACCCTCCAATTTCTCTAATTTAATGTCAGAAGCATTAGCCGTGCAGTTTGGGGTAAGGTAGACGCTGACGTAAGTGACAGTGCCAACCTTGACCCAAACGTAGTCATCACCCGCGCCAAAGTCAGTGACCCTCGTCCTCTGCTTACACCGTATCCAGATGGCCGATGTGCCCGAGGTGTTTGAGTACCACAATTTGTGTACGTCCCTGTATTGATCGCTAATTATTAGTATGTCAACGTCTCGTTCTTTCGCAATTCGGGGCAGTAAAAGGTCTGCTGCCTCGCATCTGTGTATATTTCCTTGGAGAATAGTCGTCATGTTTTAAGCTGCCTCTTGCGCTCCTCCAATACGGCTCTGTAAACCGCACACTTACCAGAGCCCGGCAGGTGCGCGGTCTATTCGCGCCCGTTTTTAGAGCACAGGAAACACGCCAGTATTGTGGTCGGCCAGCCTTTCCCGACATGGTCGGTCTGGCCGCACTTCCAGCAACTTTGTCATCTTTCCGTACCTTTCCAGTCTGTCCGTCTGTGTCCGTATCCAAGGTACCTGTAGCACCTCGTTACTACCGTTCTCAGTCTGACGCGGCAATTCGTCCATCCTATTCTTATGCGGCCTTTGCGAAGCAGCGTTTGAACAATGCTATCCTCTACC
The DNA here is from genome assembly GCA_949152435.1 of Gastracanthus pulcherrimus. Classification (NCBI taxonomy): domain Eukaryota; kingdom Metazoa; phylum Arthropoda; class Insecta; order Hymenoptera; family Pteromalidae; genus Gastracanthus; species Gastracanthus pulcherrimus. The sequence continues at coordinate 65,660,128 of OX424574.1, forward strand.
TCGCAGAGCGCCATGCACGCGTCATATTGATTCAGACCGAAGATGTGTACACCGGATCCGACCTGGCCTCCGTCTCTCAATACAGTGCGTCTGTCACGTCTTGTGGTGTTGTTACACAGTCAATGTCAAGAATCTCCAGTCTTACCCTGGAGGTGAGGTCCTTGACTTCTCCTTTCTCTCCTAGGGTTTCCTGGAGTTTCTTTTGGAAGTCGAGTCTGTTCTCCCCCTCACTGCGCAGTCGTATAAGCAGTCCTCCATCTTAAGTTTTGCGGTAGCTCTGTATCTGTACGTTTGCAGATGCGGGGTCCATGTTCATCTTAAGCTGCCTTAGTGTTGCGGCGTAGGTCATCGTCCCATTGGGCCTGATGAGGACAGCACCGCCGTTAGTCCTCTGATGCCACCTGCCCCTACCATGTCCGCCGTCGAGTCTGGTCTTGGTCTATTGCGTGGTTCTCCTGTCTTCTTTAGTCACGTCGCCAGTCCCGTCCTGTTTCGAGGTGTTCTATGCATCGTACAGTTTCGTCTATTTATTCTGTCTTCGATTCACCACCTTCACGAAACCCGAGCCGTCTTCCACCCTTTGGAAGGCTTCCGCCTGCTAAGGGCTGGATTCGGTGGCCTCCCGTCTCCTCTTGTTCTGTGGCGTTTCCGTGACGTCATTCGTAACATCATCCTAAATCATCTTAGATCTCTTTAAAGTTTGGTTATAAAAAATATTTTACTGATTCGCATTTTTTGACCTGTTCTCGATTTTTCTGACCAAAATAATAGTTGCCTCAACATTTCTACATATATTTACTACAAGAATATGCACTTTTTGGAAAATCGATTTTTTGAAAATAGATCCTAGACTACCCCCTTAAATAACTGAAAAATTGCAATCGAATTTTTTTTTATAATTTAAAAAGAACGCCATGTTTTAAATATACGTCATACATAAAATGAGCAATATTTTATTACATTTAGATTGTACTATTTTTATTTGTATCGACACTCACATGAAATTTTGAAATGTATTCCTATGCAGGTATAGTAAATGTTTGTTAACTCGAAAATGAAAATTAATTTTAATAAGAATATCAATACAGTTGAGTCGCGGGGACTGAGAACTCGGGGACTGAAATTACGTGGGAACTGCAATGCTCTCTTATATATAGGGATGTATCGAGAACTAAAAGGCTCCTATACTAAATACATATTGCAATCCCCGACAATTTCGGTGCCAAGCTTTTTCAATCCCCGCGAATCGACAGTAATACACAAATAAATGTATAGGATAAACACTTCATTGCTCGCGTAGCATAACTTTTGAACCCGATAAAGTACATAATTAACGTATTTTTCAACTTCATTTTGTTCTTATTTTTTACGATAAATATTATCCACTTTTTAATTGGATAATCCATTTCTGGGGGTGACTTCTTCTCACCCCTTTAATACTACTATTGCAGAAAAATTGTAATATATTTGCATTTGTTATAATAAATCCCATTCTGATTAGAGATAGAATACTTTTTAAGAAAAAAAGATATGTTTTACTTATTACATGTGGCCCACGGTACTTGGGGATGGTTATTTGAAAAACCCCGAAACACGTAAACTTAAATATTCGATATAGTTAACGAAAATGCTTTTCATATTTTATTCAGTTCATAACCCTGATTTTCATGATAAAAATAATGATAAAAAATGTAGTTATTTTTAAATATAAAATTACGGTCGCAACCCCTTGGGTCATAAGTACATATAATATCTGGGGTTTCTTATAAGAAATGGTTTCCATTTTGTTTCATTCAAAATCACAAGCCCTAAAACCAAGAACCCTAAACCCACGATCCCTAGATCCACGAACTCAGGACCCGCGAACCCTAGACACACGAATCCTAGGCCTACGAACACTATATCCACCCACCCTAAAACGGAAAACCATAAACCCGCAACCTTAAACCCACAAACCCTAAACCATGATCCCTAGACCCACGAATCATAAACCCACAAACCTACAAACACTAGACTCACGCACCCTAAATTAACCAACGGTGGACTCACCAACCCTAGACCCACAAATCCTAAACCAGCAAACCCTAGACCCACAAAAGCTAGACCTACAAACCCTAAACCCACATTACCCTAAACCGTAAACCCACAAACCATAAACGAGCTAATCCTAAACCCACAAACCCTAAACCTACAAATCCTAATCCCCTATAAATCCTAATCCTCTACAAACCCCTAACCCGCAAACCATAAACCCTAAACCAAAAACCCACCCACCCTAAACCCACAAACCATAAACCCTAAACCAAAAACCTACATACCCTAAACCCACAAACCATAGACCCACGAACCATAGACCCACGAACCCTAGACCCACGAACTTAGACCCACGAATCCTAAGCCCACGAACCCTAGACCCACGAACCCTAAACCCACATACCCTAAACCCACCAACCCTAAAGCCAATAACCATAACGCCACTAAACATAAACTCGCAAATCATAAACCCACAAACCATAAACCGACATACCCTAAACCCACAAACCCTCATCCCCCACAAACCCTTAACCGACAAGCCGTAAACCCACAATTCTTAAACCCATACGCCATAAATCAACAAACCCTAAACCCACATGCCCTAAACCAAAGAACCCTAAATCCACGAACCGCAAACCTACTAACCCTGGTCCCACGAACCCTAGACCCACGAACCCTAAGGCCACAAACCTAAGCCCACAAATCCATAACCCTCAAGCTGTAAAACCACGAACCCTAAACCCACAATCCGTAAACGCACAAACACTAAACCCACGAATCCTAGACCCACGAACCCAAGACCCACGAACCCTAAACCCAAGAACGCTAAACCCACGAACTTTAGACCCACAAGCGGTAAACCCACAAACCCTAAACCCACGAACCCTAAACCCACATACCCTAAACCCACAAACCCTAATTCCAGAAACCATAACGCCGCTAAACATAAACCCATAAACCATAAACCCACAAACTCTAAATTCACAAACCCTTTAGCCACATGCCATACACCAAAAAACGCTAAACCGAAGAACCGTACTGCTGGATCTACTAACCCTGGAATCCCGAACCCTACACCCACAAAACCTTGACCATTGAATCCTAGCCCCACGAACCATAGACACACGAACCTTAGACTTACGAACCTAGACCCACAAACCCTAAACCCACAAACCCTAACCTCGCAAACCATATACCCGGAAACCCTAAACTCACAAAACCTAGCCCCACAAACCCTAAACCCACGAACTCTAATCCCCGCAAAACCTAAACCCACAAGCCGTAAACGCACAAACCCTAAACCAACAAGCCCTAAACCCAAGAACCCTAAACCCACAAACCCTAAACCCGCGAACCATTGACAAACGAACCCTAGTACCACGAACCTACACACGCTAGATTCACGAAACCTAGACCCAAGAGCCCTAGTCCCACGAATCCTAAACCAACGACCACTTCACACATGAATCCTAAACTCAGAAACCGTAAACCCACAAACACTAAACCCACAAGCGGTAAACCCACAAACCCTAAACCCACAATTCCAAGACTCACGAACCCTAAACCCAAGAACTCTAATCCCCCACAAACCGTTAACCCACAAGCCGTAATCCCACAAATCTTAAACTTATACGCCATAAATCCACAAACCCTAAACCCATATCCCCTAAACCAAAGAACCCTAAACCTACGAACCGTAAACCTACTAACCCTGGACCAAGGAACCCTAGACCCACGAACTATAAGGCCACAAACCCTTAACCCTCAAATTCTAAACCCACAAACTCTAAACACACAAACACTAAACCCACAAGCCCTGAACCCAAGAACCCTAAACCCATGAACCCTAGACCCACCAAACCGTGACCATTGAACCCTAGCCCCACGAACCCTAGACACACGAACCTTAGACTTACGAACCTAGACCCACGGACCCTAGACCCACGAACGCTAAACCCACAAACTATAACGCCGCTAAACATAAACCCGCAATCCATAAACCCACAAACCATAAACCCACTAACCCTAAACCCACAAACCCTAAGCCCCCACAAACCCTTAAACAACAAGCCGTAAACCCACAAACCTTAAACTCACAAACCGTAAACGCACCTACACTAAACCCACGAACCCTAGACCAACAAAACGCTAGACACGCGAAACCTAGACTTACAAACCTGGTTCCACGAACCCACATACCCTAAATCCAGAATCTCTAAACCCACATACTGTGACGGACTTAAGCCGCTCTTCTACTCCAACGTAGGAGAGTTCGTTTTCCAGTTGTGTTTTTTTTACACGCGGTTCGCGTACAGACCCGAAGAACTGCGCGAGAAACAACCTTTTCCTGGATTCCCCTTGATAGTTACGCTCCTGCAGCCGCCGAGGTCGGAGCTGCAGAAGTGCAACTGTACTTTGGTTTTTGGTATGCTAACTCGAACCAGCAGGAGGGCGCGTTAGCTCTCCGCCGGGCAAGCAGTCAAAACCCCGAGAAAGGTACCAGCGCGCTTTTCTCGGGTAAAACCCTGAAGACGTAGTCTCGGGCAGCGCGTTGGCCGCCCCGAGCTATGCCTTTTATGGAATTCGTTAGCGCGTTTCCCCCTCCAGTGGCTACTGAAGGACGTCCGGCGCACCCGAATAATAGGTGGAGGCGGGGAAAAATGAATTATAATTATTAGTGTGAAACTTGTTTTTTTTATTGAGGGTAAAAGTACAATTAAAGAGGAGTGGAGTTACGATACAGGGAAGCGAAAGAGAGAGATTACACGCGGTAGATAGGCGAGGATTCGCCACATCACCGTGTGTTCACCACAAGAAGTGGCCCGAGTTCACCCTAGTATCCCGAGCGCGAGGCCTGCTCGCTGGTTAGCCACGGCTTGAGAGGTCAGAGAAAACTCAGTGCTTCCTCGGCTGTGCGTCGCCGATATATACCCGAGCCCACTCTCTCCATCTCTCTTGCTCCCGTCCTCCTTCTCACGATATTCGCGAATCCCCACTCTTCGAATATTCGCGAATTCGTCGCTCCTCGCTGAACATGCTTTCGTATGTCTGCGCGCTCGTGTGTGTATATGCACACGCGCGCGTTCTTAGACATTACGTTGGCCCCGCCGTATCATCTTAGTTAACAAATATAAGACCGAATCATTTCCGCAATAATTAAATAATTAATTAAATGATTTCTTATAAAAAAAACTAACTTTTAATTAATACTACTTTTTTTTATATCCTAAATGTATTAACTAATTTATTTTGCTTATAATAATTACTAATGTTAATATCATATTAACACTAACAATAATAATTAATGGTACCGTTCTTGATAACAAGGGTATAGGTACAGGCCGTCTCTGTGCCCCCCAATAAAAGATTCAATTTTGGAAACCAAATTTGAAAATTTTATTTTACTTTCTAGGCGGCGTATACCTTCACTGGCTCGCTCTCCTAATAAAAAAGTAACGCGTCAGATAACGTATTCTGTTTTTTATTTATTCTATAAAAAAAACATGAAACAATAATCCAAATAACAAATAATTTAAAATTAAAAAAATAAAATTCCTAATTTTCGACTTGTTGAAGCCACTCTGCAAAGTCGTTGATGGCATCCATCAGGTCGTCCGATTGGAGGTGTTGGCATGGAGCCTCTAGCCCTGCTAATACTTGGTCGACGTCCGAGCCTCCGATATCGGGTGCCATTGAAATTGGGTTTTGCTCGGGGTTATCGGTCGAACTTCCCTCCTGGACATCGCTCTGTCCCTCCCTGGCCTTTTGCCTGTTTTACGCATATTTTTTATTTTTTAATGACCGAAAAAGCCGAAATTTTTTATTTCTTTTCCCTCGTTTTGTGCTAAATTTTGCGTACCTCGCTATGATGTTTTGGCGTGCCTGCAGTTTCCAGGAACTGTCTTCCAGCTGGTCTATGGCTCGGGGCGCGTATTCCTCGCCGTCGCTTAGACTTGGTAAAGCCTTTTGGGCCGTTGCGATTTTCTCCATGTCGCTTAGCGCAGGAGGAGATGGTAGTAGATGCGTTATTCCCCTTTTCCTCTTTCGGCCCTTCTTTAGGGCTTGGAGTAAGCTCGATGTCCGTTGGAGTGGGTCCGTAAAATTCGGGCTTCCTTGGTGAAGCTCCGGGTCGCCGAGCTTGCGCGCTTCCAAAAAACACCCACCCTCGGTGTTTCCGTATGGATTTCTCCATGTCTCCGGCCACCTGCGTTTCCTTCGGCTTCGACATTGTGTCCGGGCCCAGCCGCTTGTCCTCTTTTGGTCCTCCGGGTGGGTTCCATCGAGCAGGTCCCTCGGCTCGCTGGAATCTTCCCTTCCTTGCGCATTTAAAGCGTACGCATGAGATGCGTGTCGTTTTATATGGCACCGTCCTATGGTACCCGCTTCCCAGCGCTAGGTCTCTTTCGCACACGACCGTCTCCTGATCGCACATACCGAATCGCACGTGCCTTTCGGTACTCGTCGCTGCGTCGGGGGTCGCGGGTCGGGTTTCGCACATGATGCTCGATCTAAATCGACTGTGAGGTCCTCTTGCCTTGCACCTTGACTCATCACCTCGGCTTTCCCCCTCCCTTCTGCCGAATTTTCGCACACGTGCCAGCTCCTTGTTTACGTTTGAATTCTCCCATGCGCGTACCGGACCTGCGGTCCTCCATGCTTGTGTTTCTCCGAAAACATCGCATGTTTCTTCGATCTGGCTCTCTTCTTGTCCGTATCTCTATCTACCTTTTAATTCTATTCTTTCTCGCTACATTGCTTTTTTAGAGTATTTTGAACCATATTCTTTTTTCTTTGGGCCGATTTCACGGTGCCTCTTTTATTTTTAATTTTATAATTTGTTTTAATTGATGTTTGCACGTATACATATATACACGTGGTGTCCAATATATACGTGCACTCATTGAATTATTGTATTCTATTATTTTATGGTTCAACTGTCTCTTTGTTTTCTAAATTTATTTTAATAATGCATATACCTTAATTATGTATTGGGCCAATTTCACGGTGCCTCTTTTTGTTTATAATGTTCTGTTCTACATTATTTAAATAATTACATTTCGTTTTTACATATGCGTTTTTGTTTTTCGCTTAATTACATGTTACGCTATCTTTTGTATTTTAATCTATTCTAGTTATGCTCTTTTACATTTGTTTAAATCTAAAATTTATAAACTCTTAAGCCTGTTCTATTCTATTGTGTGTTTCTCTCTCCTTACTGCCCCCCAAAAAAATTTGAATTTTTGAAAATTTTATTTGACCGCGCCAGAGAGAGAACACCCTAAAGTTATCAAATTTCACTTGCCCAATTTATGATTATTTTCGTGTGAACAAAAACAAATTTATACTATAAAAGTTTATTCTAGTTTATCTAATTTGTCAATTTTTTGTTTCAATAATCAATTTTTCTTTTGATTACTTACTCACTGTAATACGGCTTTAAATTTGCCAAGTGAAATTTTCCCCGTTCTTTTTTTAATACCGGGTCGTAAAGTAGATACGTATCGAATCCCACGGCTTGTTGCACGATAAATGGCCCTTCAAAAACATAAAAAAATTTTGCTATTTTTCCGTTCTCCGCATCCGATACGTTTAAAGCTTTCACTAACACTTTGTCGCCGTCTTTAAATTTAAAGTGTGTTTTATTCGCATTCCGTTTCGCTGCTCTATTCTTTAAGAATTTGTGCGCATAGTCGCGAGCCAGTGATATTCTATTGTCGCGGGACACATCGTTGTCCTCTTGTGGTACTTTTAAATATTTTTCCCATATCCTTGTTGGCTTATGGCCCATATGCGATAAGATAGGTGGCTGGTTCGTCGTTTCATGAGGGATTTCATTTATAATGTTTTGAATTTTTCGAATATACAGAGCCCACCCGCCGTGTTTATCCTTTACGAAAGTGCGTAAAAACCTCGCCAATTCTCGGTGTACGCGCTCGATTATGTTACTTTGAGGGTGTCTGATAGATGAATATATTATGCGTATCCCCTCGTTTTTTAATGTATCAATCCATTTTTTGCTCGTAAACTGCGTCCCATGGTCTGATATTATTGCCTCCGGTTTCCCATAAGTTGGTATGTAATCATTCATTAATTTTCTAATTACCGCTGTCGTGTTCGCCTTTTTTAGAGGATAAAATACTACGTATTTACTGAATACGTCTATAGTAGTTAAAATGTATTTTACACCACCTCTCGACACGGGTAAGGGACCAAAAAAGTCTATCGATAACATTTCTCGCGGTTTATTAGTTAATATAGGTTGCGCGATTTCGTCATATCGCTGCGTTAAATATTTAGTTTTTTGGCATGTATCACACGTTTTTAGTATTTCAGCTACCCTTTTCCGTAAATTTCGTGAGTAAAAATGCTCTAAAATCATTTTATATACTTTTCGCGGCCCCACATGCCCATATATCACGTGTACCTCCGATACAAGTGGTTTTAAGTTCCCCTCTGGTATATATATTTTTGCACAATTAATCATAATTCTATATAATGTATTTTCTCGAATTTCGAATTTCTTTTTTATTTTAGAGTCCCCAGCCCTTAGTTTTTCCATAATCTGAGACGCGTACGGCTCACTTCTTTGTAATTTATCCATATTTTTACACAAATTGATTAACGCCGGGCTTGGCTTTTGTTGTACCACTGCGGCTATAATTATTTCAGTTTTTTCCGCGCGGTTCGGCTCTAAATCGGTGACGCGGCTTAGATAGTCCGCGACGACGTTTTCTTTGCCCGGTATATATGTAACCTGGCATTACGGTACTTGCATGTTTTTAAAAAGGCCAGAGCTTCATGATCTGTCCTCACGTAAATATTTATTGCCCCCCGTAAAAACGTGTCCAATCTCTTTAATGCCCATACTAATGCAACCATTTCTTCCTCAGTGGTAAAGTATGCGCCCTCGCTCCCTTTTAAAGTTCTACTTACAAAACACACGACTTCTTCTTCACCCTCTTCATTTAATTGCGATAGTGCCGCGGCGCACGCAAAATCCGAAGAGTCGGTGGAAAGTATGTAAGGCCGTTTCGGGTCTGCGTATTTTAAAATAATGTTTTCATCAAAAATTTCTTTTATATTGTTAAAAGCTCTTTGTTGCACTGCGGTCCAATCAAAAAATGAACCCTTTTTAAGCAGCTCAATCAAAGGTTTTGTGTGGTGCGAATAATTTTTTACGAATTTAGTGTAAAAATTGACAAACCCCAAAAAACTCTGTAACTCCTTTACATTACGGGGTCTTTTAAAATTTTTTATGGTTTTTATTTTCTCGGGATCCGGCCTGATTCCATGTGCTGATATAAAGTGGCCTAGAAATTCGATTTCCTCGCACATAAAGTTTGATTTTTTTAAATTTAATCTTAGATTATGGGCTAAGAGTCTTTCATAAAGCGTAGCTAAGTGCGACAGGTGTGTTTCGAAATTTTTTGATTTTATCACCATGTCGTCCACAAACAATACTAAAAATTCGTCAAAATCTGACGTTGTTTGATCTAGTCCTCTAATTAGGGCTGATCCGCTAGTTTTTATCCCAAAGGGTACCACGTTATGCTCATAAATGTGATTATCACACTTAAAAGCCGTATATTTTTTGCACCAGTCCGCGAGCTTTACCTGCCAGTAACTACACGTGAAGTCTGAGGTACTCGTTATCGGCTTTCCCGCGCATCTTTGCAATACCTCCTCAACGCCCGGCGGCCCCTCGTAATCATCAATAAGCCGCGCGTTCAGTTTTCGAGCGTCTAAACATAATCGCACAGAACCGTCCTTTTTTTTAACTACGGATACTGGGTTAATATACGGGCTGGTCGAGCGCCTATTGATTCCTAATTCCAACATTCGGTTTATTTCCTTTTTTACCTGCTCGCGATATGCTAGTGGTATAGGATAGGGCTTAGTATAGAAGGGTGTATCGTCCTTCAAAATTAGCTCGTGCTCATAGGTAGTTAGCCAACCGGGTTTTTTTTCAAACACTTTTTTATATTTTACAAGTAATTCTTTTAATTTCGTTTTTTGTGATTCATTTAGATTTTCACATAAATTTACTTTATCGTCGATTTCTTCTACTGAGATATCGTACGATTCTTCGCGGGATTCCGTACCTTTTCCATCGTCCTCGTCGAAGTGATTCCTGAGATCTACCTCATTTTCGAGGTACTCATTTGCATGCTCGATGCACAGAGACGTATATTCGTTCGACGCGAACCGCCTATCTGTGTAACCGATAACACCGTCTTTCTGATTTACTTGAAATAATAAGTTTTGATTTACCGTGTCAATTAGCATTTTTAACGCTTTTATTGAGTCATACCCGATGATACACGGTTTTACCAATTTTGGCACTACTAAAATTATTAATTTTGCCTCTAATCCTCCGATAGTTATAGTTAGCAGTATTTGGAACTTTAATCTCGCCGATTTTGCCCCCGTCGCGCCTTTAATGACTTTTCCACTTATAGGTAGTGTAGGGCATTCTTTAAGTTTATCAATATTTGCGTAATAAAATTCTTCTGAAATCGCCGTGACTTCACTCCCCGTGTCGATTAACGCTTTTACTTCGTTTCCGTATACGCTTATGCTAATTTCCGGACAACACGTGGTTTCGGCATTTTCTCCAGCGGGTTCTACATCGTATAATAATGTTTCCCGAGGGTCTTCTATTATAGAAGCTACATTTAATTGCTCAGTTGCGCCCCGTCTATTTTTTACTTCTAGATCCGAATTACGTGACGCAACTAATCCCCGTTTCCCGGGGTTCGAACATCGCTGATATCTATATCGAACACGTTTATGTCCGATTGATCTTTCTTATCTCTCCACTTATTGGTTTGGTTGTTTTCCCATTTTTTAGGATTTTTATACGTATTATTCCCGGTTCTTTGACTTTCGGTTGGATTCGCATTTTGCATGGCACTTATATTTTTCATTTGCCAAGGTTTTTTACCTTCCGTATTTGCAACAGGAGCCGCGGATTGGCTCGGCGCGTTACCCGTGAATTTTTTCGTTTCTACCGTGTTAACGGGCGCGCGGTCGCCTTTTGTACGCTGATCATCGCTGTCGTATTCTGCTAGTATTTTCAATAGACTATTTTTATCTTTTACCCTTTGCCCTGCTATAGCTAATCTGATACTCCTCCCAAATTGCTCGCCGATTTTTAATACTAGGTCTTCCTCGGGTAATTCGAGTTCAAATTCTTTCGTTAATCCCAGGATATAAATCGCGTAATTTACGCGATTCATGGACGCCGAAGCATACCACTGCCCGAACTCTACTTTTCTTTTCGCCACTCGTCGCATGTTCGAATTCCAGTACCTCTCTTTGAATTTGTTTAAAAAATCGTCGTAATCTTTTATCTGGCCCTCCTGCAGGTACCACCAGTTATGAGCATCGTCTATTAGTGCCTGCGAAATTACACATAGTGTTTCATCGGCATCAGGCCGTATTAATGTAAAATAGTTTTCTAACTCAAATATAAATTTCATCGGTCTTTCCGAGGGTAATCCCTTAAATTTAGGTATATTTAATTTTATTTTTCTCGATGCTTCACTTCCGCTGGTCCCTGCCGAACTGGTACGCCCCGCATTGTGTTTATTGATCGAATTTTCGAGTTTTTTAACCGCCTGTTCGTTTTCCTCATATACCTCATCTAATCGCGCGATTAAGTATTTTTTCAATTCTCCCCCGCTATCACTATCTTCAAATTGTTTACTCAACTTCTCGTAATTTGAATATAACTCTGTATTTTCCGTTATTAATTTATCATTTTCCGTTTCCAGTATTTCGACACGATTTTCTAAGGCTTTCACGGCCGCTTCTAGTTTCGCGCCCCGCTGCGTTTCTGCGGTGCTCGCGTCTTGGGTTTTTTTAACAAGTCTGACAGTGCGTTTATGCGTGCAACTAAATCGGTATTTATCGCTTCAATACGTGAAGTATTTATAGGAGGTGACTCTAGTCCATCCGGAGTTTTAACTAAATTAGTAATTTTACTTTCTAATTCGTCCTGTCTCTCATCTAGGCATTTTAATTCCTCGGAAACGGCCTTTTCCCAATCGCGGTGCTTACGTTGCTCATCGTCGAGACTATCCACGGGCGCTGTCGTCTCGATGTCTGTCATAAACGCCCCCGATAATCTTTTATTTTGCGGCATTTTGTATTTTTTTATAAGAAAAAATATTAATAAAAAAATACTTGTAAAATATTTTATTTTTATAAATAATATATTTTTATTAATATAAATATCCGCCAGAAATTATAATTTTAATGACTTATTTTTTAATCTATAATTTAAATTTTCGCTCGTTTTGCAAAAAATGGATTGAACTTTCCCTTCATTAAATTTATTCAATTTTTAAAGAATTTATACGGCGCGTGAGCTCAATGATCTTATCATCTTGTTCCTGCTGTATTTTTTCGAATTTCCCGAATTTTGTTATCATTTTCCCTGTAACTACTCCCAGATGACAACTCAATTTTTCGGTTTTTATCGTTAATTTGTTGACAACTTGTATCGCCTCATCTAACGACTTCCATAGATTTTGCATGTCTTGACGCTGATGTGCAATTTTATTCTTTAAATTATCATTCTGTTTTTAAACTTCGTACTTCATCGTCAAGACTTAATATCGTTCCCCATCTCTCCTCATCAATCTTAATTAACCGATTTATCAATCTTTGCGTGTCTGTAATACGCGAATGTATACGCGTTTCCGTGAACGTCCCGTCTCATTCCGGAATCATTTAAGGCTGTTTCTACGTGTTTTTTTTCCTCGAGTCCCTGTTCTCGGGCGCCAATGTGACGGACTTAAGCCGTTCTTCTACTCCAACATAGGAGAGTTCGTTTTCCAGTTGTGTTTTTTTACACGCGGTTCGCGTACAGACCTGAAGAAGTGCGCGAGAAACAACCTTTTCCTGGATTCCCCTTGATAGTTACGCTACTGCAGCCGCCGCGGTCGGAGCTGCAGAAGTGCAACTGTACTTTCGTTTTTGGTATGCTAACTCGAACCAGCAGGAGGGCGCGTTAGCTCTCCGCCGGGCAAGCAGTCAAAACCCCGAGAAAGGCACCAGCGCGCTTTTCTTGGGTAAAACCCTGAAGACGTAGTCTCGGGCAGCGCGTTGGCCGCCCCGAGCTATGCCTTTTATGAAATTCGTTAGCGCGTTTCCCCCTCCAGTGGCTACTGAAGGACATCCGGCGCACCCGAATAATAGGTGGAGGCGGGGAAAAATGAATTATAATTATTAGTGTGAAACTTGTTTTTTTTTATTGAGGGTAAAAGTACAATTAAAGAGGAGTGGAGTTACGATAGAGGGAAGCGAAAGAGAGAGATTACAAGCGGTAGATAGGCGAGGATTCGCCACATAACCGTGTGTTCACCACAAGAAGTGGCCCGAGTTCACCCTAGTATCCCGAGCGCAAGGCCTGCGCGCTGGCTAGCCACGGCTTGAGAGGTCAGAGAAAACTCAGTGCTTCCTCGGCTGTGCGTCGCCGATATATACCCGAGCCCACTCTCTCCATCTCTCTCGCTCCCGTCCTCCTTCTCACGATATTCGCGAATCCCCACTCTTCCAATATTCGCGAATTCGTCGCTCCTCGCTGAACATGCTTTCGTATGTCTGCGTGCTCGTGTGTGTATATGCACACGCGCGCGTTCTTAGCCATTACGTTGGCCCCGCCGTATCATCTTAGTTAACAAATATAAGACCGAATCATTTCCGCAATAATTAAATAATTAATTAAATGATTTCTTATAAAAAAAACTAACTTTTAATTAATACTACTTTTTTTTATATCCTAAATGTATTAACTAATTTATTTTGCTTATAATAATTACTAATGTTAATATCATATTAACACTAACAATAATAATTAATGGTACCGTTCTTGATAATAAGGGTATAGGTACAGGCCGTCTCAATACCTTAAATCCACAATCCCTAAACCCACATACCCGAAATCCACAAACCCTAAACCCTAAATCCGCAAACCCTAAATCCACGAACCCTACATCAACGAACCCTAGACCCATGAACCCTAAACCTACAAACCCTAAACCCACAAATCTTAAATCCACAAACCCTGAATCCAGAAAACCGTAAACTCACAAACCAACTAACGATAGACTCACGAATTCTAAACCCACGAAATCCAAATACACAAACTCTAGACCCACGAACCCTAGACCCCAGAACCGTAGACCCAGGAACCCTAGACCCCAGAACCGTAGACCCAGGAACCCTAGACCCACGAACCCACGGCCAACGAACCCTACACCCACGACCCATAAAGCCACAAACCCACAATCGCTAGACTCACGTACCCTAAACCCACGAACCCAAACCCACAAGCCGTAAACCTACAAACCCTAAACCCACAAACCGTAAATCCACAAATCATACACCCACAAGCCCTAAGACCAAGAATCGTAAACCCACGAACCCTGAAACCACGAACCCTAGACCCACGAACTCTAGACCCACCAACCATAAACCAACAAACCCTAGACCTACGAACCCACAAACGCTATACTCATGAAACCTACACCCGCAGAACCTAAACCCACGAACCCTATCGCACTAACCCTAAACCCGCATACCCTAAACCCACCAATTCTAGGCCTAGGAAGCCTAGACCTTCGAACCTAGACCCGCGAACCCTAGACACATGAATCCTAGACCCACGACCCCTACACCCACGAACCCTAGACTCACAAACCGTAAACGCACAAACCCGAAACCCACAAAACCTAAACCCACAAAACCTAAACCCACAAATCTAAAATCCACAAACCCTGAATCCAGGAAACCATAAACTCATAAACCAACCAACGATAGACTCACGAATTCTAAACCCACAAAACTTAAACTCACAAACCCGCAAACGCTAGACTCATGAATCCTAGACCCACGACCCCTAGGCCCACGAAATCCAAACACACAAACTCTAGACCCACGAACCCTAGACCCCCGAACCGTAGACCCAAGAACCTAGACCCACGAAACCTAAACCCACGAAACCTAAACCCACGAACCCTAGACCTACAAACCCACGACCAACAAACCGTACACCCACGACCCATAAAGCAACAAACCCACAAACGCTAGACTCACGCACCCTAAACCCACAAACACGGGACTTACGAACCCAAGAACCACGAACCCGAAACCCACAAACCCATAAATGCTAGACCTGCGAACCTTAGACCTTCGTACCCTAAACCCACGAATCCTTCAACCGCAAACTTACAAACCTACAAACGCTAGACTTACGAACCCTAGACTCACGAACCTAGTCCCACGAACCCTCAACCCACGAATTCTATATCCACAAACCCTAAACCCACAATCCGTAAACCCGCAAACCATAAACCCACAAACCGTAAACCCCGAAACCCTAAACCCTCAAACCCTAAAACCCTATACCCTAAACCCGCAAACCCTAAACCCACGAACCCTAATGCATTAACCCTAAAACCCTATATCCTAAGCCCGCAAACCCTAAACCCACGAACTCTAGACTCACGAACCCTAGACCCATGAACCCTAGACCCACAAACCTAAACCTAAGTTGCTCACACATTTAGAATCAATGAATCTATCGGTAAGTCGCAGCTAATATTCCTATAAGAATTATTTAAAGAAGCTTTTAAGAAATAAAAAATACTGTTTTATTTGTTACGGGTTCTGAAGTAAGTAGAATTTATTAGGTGGATATTGTCAAACTTAAATACGTTACGAATTTTTTGAATTAACCTCTGTTTTGGCTGGAAAGAAAAGTTCATTTCATTCAATGAATTGGGATTAGAAAACTAATAATTCCTCAAAATTAGTATATGTTCTTCTTTGTTGGTTACTAATAACCAATTAAAATTTTGAAATAAAATTCCGGATTTTTAACGTTTTTGGAAAAATCAGTGTTGACCCACCTTAAGGGTTTACGGTTTACAGATTTATTGTTTAAATTTTTATTATTGCAAAATCCTGAGCTGGAGCTAGATGTATTTAGGGTTTAAAGTTTATTGTTTATTGTTTGAATTTTTAATATTGCAAAATGAACAGCGTGTGGTAATTGGGTTTAAGATTTAGAGCTTAGGATTTATTGTTTTAATTTGTATTATGGCAAAAAACTAAGCTTTGGATAGTTGGGTTAAGTGTTTAGGGTTTACGGTTTTATTGTCTCAATTCTTATTATTGCAAAATGTTTAGCGTGGGATTGTTGGGTTTAGGTTATATGGTTTATGTGTTTATTGTTTGAATTCTCATTGTTGCGAAATGTTCAGATTGGCATAGATAGATTTAGCGTTTATGGTTTATTGTTTGAATTATATTATTTCGAAATGCTCAGCTTCGGGTAGTTGGGTGTACGGTTTAGGATTTACCGTTTTATTGTCTTAATTTTTATTACGGCTCAATTTTTATCGTGGGTCATTTGATTTTTGGGATTTAGGGCTTGGGGTGTATTGTAAAATTTTTATTATTGCAAAATGTTCAGCTTGGGGTAGTTGGGTTTAGGGTTTATGGTTTTATTGTTCAACTATTTATTATTATAAAATGCTTAGCGTGATTTATTTGGAGTTAGGATTTATTGTTTAAATTTTCATTGCTGTAAGATGCTTAGTGTGGAGTAGTTTGATTAAGAGTTAATGAGTTTCATTAGCCCTCGAAATCGAAATAGACATTGTGATAAGATAACGCATTTGAATATTATATTTAGTACTTATATCACTTACATTCGATTTATTGGACTGACTTTGAGAATTCCGTAATACAAATATATAATAAACTACCTTAGAACCTTTATGACATCAGTATCAAGATAGTCGATTGAAAAATATAAAAGTGAACCCGTTTTTACCTCCATATTGGATCGGCCATTTTGCAATATATAATTCTGATAGCAAATTTGTAATTGATGATACCTAAAAATCTTTATAGCCACAATTTTAAAAAGCACTGTAATAAAATATTAATATTAACTACTTTTTACCACAAAATTGGATCTGCTAGTTTGAATTCTATAAGTATAATTGAAAATTCATAATCAGCGGATCTCAAAACCCGTATTTTCTTATTTCTAAGATAATCCGTCGAAAAGTATCAAAATTATTCACTTTTGACGGCCATATTGAATCTGTCATTTTTAATTATGAAAGTTTAACATTGAATTGTATATCAATGACTTATTTATAAAGTTTCGGAAAAATCTAGACTTCAATTTAATTTATTATCTCACTTACAACAATAAAATCTAAAAATCCGTATTTTTGACACTATTCAAAGCGATTTTCTCTACTTTATTAGAAACTAGATAAATTCTCTGAACGGAACCGTATTCAGTAGACCAAAATCTATGAAAAATCATTTAAAGTGGTTCAGAGACACGATTTTTCTAAAAGTTATAATGAAAGAAACAAAATTTTGTCCAAAATTGACAGAGTTAGACGTTTCTTTTAAGGTTGGGAACTCCGATTCAAGCTTTCTGCATATATTTTCTATATTCTACAGATATTCAGTAACGTGCTCCAGAAAATGTTGTACAAAAATATTTTTTTGTAACACAAGCACGATTTTTGCGTTTTTCTGTACCTATTAAGCGGGCCTAAAGAGCAATTGTTTAGATCGGCGGGCGCAAAAGTTACCTTTGGGCCCGCTAAAATTTTTCGGAAAATTGCTATTATATATATTATATATATATATTATATATATATATTTAGCCTCGCTTAATATGCCAGAAAAACGCAAAAATCAATACATACAGTACAAAAAGTATGGTATGCACCAAGGGCTAAGTGAGCTTTTTGACCTCGTGTGGATGAAGTATTCATCTTTGGCTCGCAAGCGCACTCGCCTTCGGCTCGTGCTAGCTCGCCTTCGACTCGTACTGCAATCTCTACACTCGGTCTAAGAAAGCTCACTTTGCGCCCTAGGTACACAATATACTATTTCTGTCAAATGTTCTACGATTTTGACAGAATAATTCTATGTTTCTCGTACCTCGCTGCGCATCGTAATTATCGACAAACATGGTTGGCACTGTTGGCCGATATTTATTTCCAATAACTGCATCGTTAATTAAATGGCAGTGTATCCTTCATTATAAGATGAAAGATCCTGCGCTGGTGTGGCAGGTTTTGACTTGTCGCCGAAAACGTATGCCCATTTGACAGAGCCTCTACTTGAATTTTACAGGTGTCGTTTTCTTTGGTTCAATCGTGAGTAATATCACCGTGCATTATTTTCGATAGTTTGCGTTGGTTTTTTGAGTATTTTACAATGAGTATGGAAATATCTTCTATATACATATAAGAACATGACTTAAGTGACTGGCTGGCTGATTCATCAACGCTCAGCCAAAACCACTGGACCGATCAACTTGAAAATTTGTGGATATTTTCCTACTAAATGATAGGTGCTCAATAAGAAAGGGTTTTTTGAAATTCCACCCCTAGGAATGCAAAGGGGTGAAATGTGTTTTTATGTTTTTTACTGTATTTCTGCAAGGAAATAAGATTTTAAATTGATTCTTGTGGCAAAATATCAGAAATACGATTATGTAACAACTAATTTTTGGGTTTGCCGAAATTCCAGTCCTAAGGGGTGAAAAAGGATGAAATGTGTTCTAATATTTTTGTACTATATTTCTTTAATTTATCCAACGAAACAAGGTTTTATTGAAGACAAAAGATTAAGTTGATTCATGCGAGAATTTTTTGAAAAAGTTAAATTTCTTCAGGTTAATTTTCAATAACTAAATATTTTAACTAAATATAATTAAGAAGCAAAATAAATATTTATAAATCAATCTATATCTATAAAAGAAGATGTTCGATACACCTACTCACTGGCTCACACACTCACTCACTCATTCATCAACGTCCAGACCAAACCACTGGATCTATAGACTTGACATTTTTGTGGTATATATCTCTTATGGTGTAAGGGTGAGATAAGGACGGATTCTACCCCCATCAACCTCTAAGAGGGTAAAAAGGAGCTAAACGTGTTTTTACGTTTTTATCGATATCTTCGGAGTATCGAAAGTTATGAATTCGATTTTGATCCCCAAAGGTTGCCTATGAAACTACCTAAATATCAATTTATGGATTTATGGTTACCCAAAAGGGGTAAAATCCTTTCGTATCTAAATCATAACACATATACATTTTATTATATTAGATATTATTTACCACACATATATATTTTATTATATTAGATATTATTTACTACACATATATATTTTATTATAATAGATATTATTTACTTGTGAGTTCCACGCACTATTAGCACGGGCGAAGCCGTGACGGTGGATGCTAGTATTATATAATTAAAATTACATATGAAAATAATATTTTTTAAATGTGAAACCTAATATTAATTTTAAGTTGAAGAATATTATTAAATAATATTTACAAAATTCCGCACTACGTTAATTTTGTTTTTACTAATATTGAACTGAAATGACTTTTGCTAATTAGACAATTACATTCTCCATTTTAGTACATGTAATAATAGTACATTGTACAACTAGGGGGGAAAATTGGCTTTTTTAAGCGAGGATGGTGCCGTTGGCGCCCTCGACTTCCACTTAAATCATCATCCGAGTCTGAAAAAGCCCTTTTCACCCGTGTTACACATCGTATTTTTTAAATAAGTGTGAATAGAGCCTTTTTCATACATGCAAAGGGAATGTGGAAATGGGCATTACGAGTCGTCCATACACCTAAGAAATTCAGGAGCAGGACATAATCAGCATTACCTAGCGGGAGGTAATGTCATTATCTTCCGCTCAGGCAAAGACGTTCGGAATGCCCAATTTTCCATTCACTTTGCAAGCATGGAAACGGGCCTTTTTCATGCATGTATTGAGAAAAAATTTATGTTACAGAAATATTGCTCGAATTTTTAGTCATTATACGTTGCCATTTTATATTCCCTGAACATGCAAAATTACATTTTCAATATATTGATGCAATATATTGCATAAAATTTGATAGAACCAAATAGAACCGTAACGCAAATATAACTGAGTTACACTTCATTTATATATGTATATATACAAACAAAGTCATTTGACGACTAAAAAGCCCTAGAATGTAATTTAAAATTTTGGACAAAACTGGACAGAATTGGATAAAATTTAATAGAAAGACTAATTAACGATTCTGGACGAATTTGGAAAGTTTTGAACAGAATCGGACATAATTTGATAGAATCGGAAGAAATCGGAAAATAAAAAAAAACATAAGTCATACTTCATTTATATATGTACACAAAAACAACAAAAATCATTTGCCGATTTGAAAACTAGATAGAATCGGATGAATTCTGATTTTTTGAATATTTTTTCAATCCTGGACGAATTTGGAACGTTCTGGATAGAATAGGATAGAATTTGATAGACCTGGATAGAATAAGAAAGTAAAAAAAACTTGATTTATTCTCAATTTCTATACGTATTCGTCATAGTAAATATCATTTGACGATTTTTAATTTAAAATCTTGGAAGAAATCGGATAGAATTGGACAAAGTCGGATTCACTCAGTTTCGAAAAGTAAAACTATCCAGTTCTGTTCGAATTCATCCAAACTTTTTAACCAGGGTTGGCATTAATAACATATTAACTTAAACTTTTGTTTTTGATATTTCCTGCATTCTTTTTTATATTTCCAGTCCAAACTGTTTTGGAGATCTTAAAGTTTGAATTTGATTCATAAAATATCGCTTCTGTGATTTATGGTAAATAAACAACAATATTAAGAGCTTTATTTTATTTTTATTCGATATAACAATAGAGCTAAATAAATGATTTTGTGCTCGTCGGCAATGTGCCCACTACAGCCAATGACAGTACAGAGAATGTATTTAATATATTTATACCTTCTGTAAACTTGTTTTCTATATTTGAATTGAGAAAACGCATGCATTAATCATTATATTTATAACTTTAATTGAATATTTACCTACAATGTTAACCTAAGAAACCGATGGTATTAGACGTAACTATTTTTAAATTGAAAATAAAATAATTTTGCCTCGTGCATCATAGCAAAAAAATCAGTTTAATAATATCCAGGTTTTGACGCTCGCTAAATACAGTCATGCACTTCATACTCTACTCATCGAATTTGTTTTTCAATCGCACATTCTGATTGGTGGGTACGGATCTTACATCATTGTTTCTGATTGGTGGGCACGATATCGATCTGTGTTTTGATTGGTTGGCACATTGTCGGAGGGCACAAAGTCGGGGACTCGTTATAGTGTGAGGATGCCGTCCCATGGACTATGAAAAATCAGAACTGCAAAAACGGAATCATAACATCACCCAGATAACAAGGCGTCGGCATTGTGCCGGCACGTTGACGGCACGCGTGCCGCATGCGTGACGGCACAGTGACGTCCGTGTACTCCGGCCCAGAAACGGCATGTTGGCGGCACGCATGCCGCGCGCTTATTCCAAAATTTGACAGCACGCCATGCCGTCAACGTGCTAGCATTATGCCTTGCGTTTTGCCGGCAATATGCCTGCACGATTGAATTTTGCGTGCGCTTCTGCAGGTGCTTATAACCTCCAAATATTATTATATATATTATTAATTTTTTAAATAAAAATAAAAATTGAAATTATGTCAATATAAATTTATTCTTTATTACATTATTACAATTTATAATAAATATAACAATAATAATAAGTATTGTACATGTCAATGTCAATTCTCTTAAGAAAAAATCCGGCTAGGTTTTCGTACAGTTTTACTGCAGGAATTCGTGAAGGACTTCCTGAAGGAATTTTTCTTGAATGTGAATTTATGTTCTAGTATTTGAAATCTAAAATCATTTAGGAAATGTGCCTTAATAGGTCGTACCATCCGGTAATTGATAACACTAAAATTCGCAGGAATATATAAAGCTTCGAGTATCATTTGTTTAATTTTGTAATAAACAAACTTAATTAAATTTTGAATTTTTCAAACTTATATTCCTTAAGTTTTGGTATTATCATCCGGATAGTACTACCTATAAATTTATTAAGGCACTATTCTTAAATTATTTTAAACATTTTATCAATTTTATATTCTCATTCATAAATAATTTCCCATTCTAGAAAGATTCATGAAGGAAATTCTGCTGGAATTCCTGCAGGTAAATAGTGCAGGGATTGCTACAAGAAATCCTGCAAGTTCCCTGCGAGTTTCCTGAATAATTCCCTACGTAAGAATACCAATGCCATCCTATTGATTTTTCTTCGCTATACGTGTACCTTGAATAATTATTCTTGTAGAAAATTTGAAAATTATTGTAAAATATAATCACTTAAAAAATTGAATAAAGTTGAAGATTAAAGAAAACTATAATATTGAATAAATCACCTGAAAATATAGTGTATGCACTCGCAAGATGTTTGCTTACTGTAGGTACATCTTTAGAATCTGAAAATTATTAAAAACACAAAATTAAATAGTTAAAATTAATTAATAATAGTCTATTGAAAGAGAAAAATCAAAGCATAAAGGGGTCAAACCTGAGTTAAATTCTGTTAATAATCATTGTCCATTTAAGACGGCAAAAATATTTTGACACAATTTAATTTGATGCAAGCTTTTACAACTTACATTTGTCAAGAATTAGATTCCTCTAAATGGTTTTTATAGTTCCTTATAATAAACTTTTTTTAATATATATATATTATTGTCCGGGAATTTCAATTTAGGTTAGCGCACGCCTTAATATTGTATTATATGCTTATATCATTATATTTTTCTCCAATCCCGATAATCAAACTTATTGCTGTTCGATATGTCCCCATGTCACGCCGTGCTGTCCGTATGCCATCAAAATGCTGCCACGATAATTTTAATTTCTGCGCCACAGCGTGTCAGCATGTTGCCGTCAATTTGCAAGCACGCATGCTGCCGCAAAAAAAAACAAAAATGGTGACCACGCATGACCGCACGCTGACGGCAGAAAGCCGTCACGCGTGCCAGCACGCCATGAGCACACCGTGCCCAGCACGTGCTGTTATCTGGGCAGAATGAATTTGAAAATGACGCCATCTTTTCCGTTTTATTTTTTGGTAACTGTGATGAGCCACCTGGGGTTAGGTTAGGTAGCGCGTGAACCAAGCGGTTTATTTAAATAAATTAGAAATAAATAAATGAAATAACATAATAAACGAGGATTGAAATAAGGATGTTTTAATTAAGTACGACACTTTCTCTCCATGTTTAATCCGGACTTGACACCGGCTACGGCCGCATTAAAAGTGTTTAAAATGAGAAATAATGAGGAGAATGAAATATATGAATATCGCGAGAAAACCCATGTGTCCTTTAGCATGCCTAGACTCTGACTGACTTTATTCGTGGTCTACAAATTCGTTGTAGCCCTGTTGAGCTCCTCTCCTCCTCCAGTTACTTTTGTATATGCAGTCGAGATGCTGTTCCCACCCACATGTTGTTGTCGTGCGACCGACACGCTTTTCCTCCCGGAAAAGCACTTAAACTCGGACCCCCCAATATCGCGTAGATCAGAGGTTTTTTGTCTTTTAGAGAGCGTGTTTTCTTTGCCTTTCAGACACAGTTTTTAAAATTGAACATTGTGTGTCTGAGTCTGTTCGATAATCGAGTGATTATATATTTTCCTGTATTTTGTACTTAAATTATTATGTTCTTTTTTGAATATTTGCGGGTATAAAATTGGCGAATAACACGTGACGTATTATTACGTCTCATGGAGGTGAAGAAATTAATAGAATCTGAATCGCCAATAGTCGAATGAATAATTTTTGCTTTTAGACTAATTAAAATATATTTATATTTATAAATAATCTATTTAGTGAACATTTTTCAACTATCTGATGCTAAATGATGTATTATTCCAGTAAATATAAATGTATTTTTATTAAAAGTGAGGTTAGAATGACGTTCTGTCAAACAATTCTGTACTATGGGACTCGAGGTTTTATAAAATGAAACGGAAAAAATCGTGCCATTTTCAAATTCATTCTGATTTTATGATTCCGGTTTTTCATATAGTCCATGGCCCCTGAGTTAATTTTCTGTACTCAACTTCTACATGATTTATCGGTTGCGGTAGCGCGTCTTGGATATTTTATAGTTTATCTAGTACGATATTTTACGTAGTCACGAACATTGAAATGACCAAGATGTGCTACTTCTATTAAGAAATTGTTTCCATTTGAGTTGCCATTTGAGATTGATGTTGAGATTGAGATTGAGATTTAGTTTGAGTCACGACCAGCGTTGGGCATGGTTGGATTTTAGATGGCAAAATCCCTAGATCCTAGTAATAAAATTTGACAAAGTGGTCAACTATGTTCAGATCGTTGACGCCAAATACCGCGGGGTGTTCTCAAACCCATCCGATTCGAATCTGCCAGAACACCCCGCCGCATTTCGCGCCAACGATCTGAACATAGCTGACCACTATGTCAAATTTTATTACTAGGATCTAGGGATTCTGCCATCTGAAAGCCGACCGTACCCAACGCTGGTCACGACTATGAATTCCAGTCATAATCCTCCAATCAAACAAATTTTTACAGCGCAGTGAAGTTTTCAATTAAAAAATCAGGTTATATGAAAAACGACAAATATTTACAAATCGCCAACCGTGTATGTTTGATTGATTTAAAAAATCAGAAAATTTTTCTTTTTTAGGATATGTTTCAAGCTTGAATTTATTTGTTGTAACTTTTATTTCATTAAGATTACAAAAAGTTATTATACGAAACAGTAATTATTGCAAATGGGACATAACAGGCCACTTTTATTGTAGTATAACGGGCCACTTTTAGTACATAAAAACGTTTTATTTGATTGTAGAAGAGTAGGCATATTATTGAGAGCTCTAAAAGAAAGCAGATGACATGTTTATATATAAAAAATCATAATTTGAAGAATTGATTTGGTAACAGATATAAAACAAGAATCTTAAGGTGATGCTAAATCCCCTTTATCGTCAAATACAGGGAATCACTATTTTCTTTCAATTTTTATTTTGGTATCTCTGTAAAGTTGTTGTTTTTGATAGAGACAATAACGTTTCATAGAGATATTTACTCAAAATTGAAAACAAAATGAGAAAAGTATTCCTCGTATTTGTCGGTACAGGTGGCTTAGCGTCACAAATGACAAAGATTTTCGGGCATAGCGGATGTAAAGTTTCTCTTTATTTTTAAGTCGATATAACGTATCTCGATTTAATATCGCGATTGATTAAGCATAAACAAACATTGTACGTCCCACTTATGGTATTTTGGTACCCATAATTTAACAGCAAGAGTGTAAACTCTGGTCGAAATAAAAAAATAGAAATACATAGAGTAGATCGAGAATATGGATTCAAATGCGGATACAATCGGATCTAAATGGCTAAAACTGGATTCCTCAATCCATAGGATCTCAATCCATTCTAATCCATTTAAATTATCCATTTTAACTAGAGTAGATAGGCTATAGGCATACTGGCTCACACGGGTTTTGCATCACTCCCTCCCCTCTCAAAGTGATAGAACCCGTTCGGATTCTAAATCACCCAGAATGATCCAGAATCCGAAATCGAGAGAGTGGGAGAGCTTCCATTTCTCTCACGTGAACCAGAATGCCTATAGTGTTTTCTACTTTTTTTTTCTTTATTTTCTTTGCAAATGTTTACAGGAGTAACAGAATAATTTTATGAGTTTGACGGTGTGAAGTGCGCAGGCAGTCTTGTAGATGGCATTATGGTTTGTACATACTGTAACGCACTTGACTATATAGGTTTTTGACGGATAGCCGTATTGCTGAATGTTATGAACTGCAGAAAAATTGAATCGTTGCAGCCATTTCTGTTTAAATTCACCCATGACAAAAATTTTGGTAGCATCGTGTAAAGAGCCACGGAGTAATAATCCAATTTGTGAGTAGTCAAGCCCATCCGTGTTCCAGGCTATTCCATGAGAATGATGTTCCAGCCAAATGTTTTCCCTTTGGAATTTGTCAGAGAGTCTTTTCCATGAAAAGGGTTTCTTGAATAGACGAACGATAGGATCACCACTTTCATTGAGAGGAATGATAGCTATTTCTTTTAAAACATAATCATATCCCATTTGCTTGAAACCAATCATGTCTACTGCATACTCCATCTTGGAATGAGTGTTGAAACGAAAGTGTGTTGGATAATATCTTTTAGGCGAGTTTCTTGACATCCCCACTGATGGAATTGTACTGAACGATGCGATCGTGTAAGATCATGCAATAAGCTGAAGTATTCGCTGGAAAGTCTTTTTTAGCTTCAAATTCTAGACGTACATCGACAGGAGCGCTCTTTAGAGATTCGTTTTGTCGTGAACAGTCAATAACTATAAGTGGTTCAAAGTTGATAAACTCAGACTTTGTCAGCAGTGGCTGTGGATCTCTTCCATAGTAGGTTTTTTGAAAGTTAGCATACATATCATAGAGAACTGCAAACAGATTCTGAGATACGTTGAGGTTCAAATTGTTGCATGGATAATATTGAGAATTCAAGAAAAGTCTTACATTACTAATCTTACAATGATCAAATCGACTGGCACTTGTATTTCTCATTGCTTCGTAAAAGGGAACAACGGTCTCGTTTCTAGTAGAGTATGACAACTCAACCTCAAAAAATATTAATAGTGCGCTTGCTAGGCATAATACTTCTCTTGAAGGCAAATTGGATGTAATTATTAGTGCGTCAAGCCCACTACCAGCAATACACAGTTTAACCCCCTGCGAAGAGAGTCGAGTATACTCGTCCAAACGGAGTTGTTCCCGTATGCAGGAGGACGAGTATACTCGTCCAAACATTTTTTATCATAACTTTTGAACAAAATAACTATAAGACATCAACGACCCCGCAAATTAAAGCCTGGATTATATGTAATAAGATAGCTGGAGTTTGAAATACCATTTGAATGTTATTATAAAATTATTATAATCTGAAAAATAAGAAAATTACGTTTATTATACTTATTGTATGCAATTGTAAAATCTTTCGTAAATTGCTTAAAATAGCTCAAAATAGCTTGAAAACCCTTACTCGGGGGTTTTCAAGGTCACTTATTACGATTCTGCAGTTATAATTTCAAAATTCAAAATGGCGGATCCAATATGGCGGCTGTTAAAAGTATTCCCGAGAATTATAAGAATACTTTCTAAAAATATGAACGTAAATAAGCTTTTAACATTATCAATATTATATCTATTATTAAAACTTCAAAATTCAAAATGGCAGATCCAATATGGCCGCTACATACAAAATTCCTGTATATTATTTAATAATATATAAAACAATTGTAAAATTAATACGATTGTTTTCAAAGAAAATAACCATACATGGGTTTGCGGGGTCGCCAATTACGAATCTGCTGTCAGAATTTCGATATTCGAAATGGCGGATCCAATATATCCGTCACATACACAATATCCGGACATTACAAGTTTATTTGAAGAAAATAACCATATATGGGTTTTCGGGATCGATGATTACAAATCTGCTGTCAGAATTTCGATATCCGAAATGGTGGATCCAATATGGCCGCCACATACACAATATCTGGACATTACAAGTGCGAGTCCCGCCGCCAAGCGGCAAGAAGCGGAGTTGTGTTCACGTGAGTCCCGTGCCGCTCTCTTCGCCCCCGTATCTTCATGTTCAGCCTTTTCACATTTACAGCCCTATAACCCAAAAACCTTTATACACATTAAAACATGGGTTTCGTTGAAAAAATCATAAAATCTCAAAATCTGTTTTGTGACACGTTTGTTTTTTGCTGAGAAAAGTTGCACAAGTCCCAAAAACCCATGTATGGTTATTTTTTTTTTTAAACGCTCGTATTATACATAATTGCTTATGTGGCGGACATATTGGATTCACCATTCTGAATTTCGAAATTCTGACTGCAGATTTGTAATTAGCGACCCCCAAAACCCATGTATGGTTATTTTCTTTAAAAACAATCGTAATATACAGGAATTTCGTATGTAGCAGTCTTATTGGATCCGCCATTTTGAATTTCGATATTCTGACTGTATATTCGTAATTAGCGACCCCAAAAACCATGTATGGTTATTTTCTTTAAAAAAATCGTAATACAAGAATTTAGTATGTAGCAGCCATATTGGATCCGCCATTTTGAATTTCGTAATTCTGACTGCAGATTCGTAATCAGCGATCCCAAAAACCTTAAAATCATTCCCCTCTACGTTTTAGACTTGCTTTAAAAATTACTGCATTTGGAAGGTATTTCTGGCATGATAACTCCTGCGCAGGGGGGTTAACGCTTTCAATTGAATCCAGATTACAAAAAATAAAGAAACGCTATCCCAACAACACTCCCAGCTGGAGAAATTGAAGGGCGGAGTGCAAGCGCACTATCAGGAGATATGTAACCTAAAGAATGACAATCATACTCTTCAAAACACTCTTTTACAATCCACAGGTAATCTTGCAAATAAAATTAATAGTGATCATGACGAAATATCAGGTAAAATTGAGAATATTGAACAAAAAAACGCAGAAATATCAAACACATTAGAAAATTGTAGACTTGGCATACTCCCTAGAAACGAAGAAAACACTTTCTCGTTGACTTGGCATACTCCCTAGAAACGAAGAAAACACTTTCTCGTTGACTTCTATTAGAAATAATAATATAAACGATAATAATAATAATAATTTTAATGTAAGTAATAATAATAATAATTTTAATGTAAGTAATAATAATAATAATTTTAATGTAAGTAATAATAATAATAATTTTAATGTAAGTAATAATAATAATAATTTTAATGTAAGTAATAATAATAATAATTTTAATGTAAGTAATAATAATAATAATTTTAATGTAAGTAATAATAATAATAATTTTAATGTAAGTAATAATAATAATAATTTTAATGTAAGTAATAATAATAATAATTTTAATGTAAGTAATAATAATAATAATTTTAATGTAAGTAATAATAATAATAATTTTAATGTAAGTAATAATAATAATAATTTTAATGTAAGTAATAATAATAATAATTTTAATGTAAGTAATAATAATAATAATGTTACTAGTGCTAACAGTATTTACATTGAAAGTAATAAAAATATTAATAATAATAGCGCAAATACTGAAGGAAATAGAGCTGCATAATTCCAACGTAGCATGCGGGTGAAATCGGTCGATGGGGGGAACAGGCGCGGAACTAGCTCCAATACAAGTAAAGTAATAATTATTTCTAGTATGTTCGATGGTAATGAGACAAAACGCTTATATGTTACACACACCGTGCTGCGCAGGGTCCTTCCATTGTTTCGAAAAGAGGACATAATAAGTGCTCGCCTGCTTCGAACGAATGAGCAGTAACCTACATTACCGACTTCCGAGAAAAGTGGGAGTAGGCAGTCGCCGTGGGTTGTTACTCTTTCCAATAGTGCATTAGTAGGGGAAATTATGCGTGCGAAGAAGTCAATGACCAGTTTCCATATGAGAGATGTTGACACCTCGACTCTTGATCAGGAAACGAAAGATTCAATAATAAATGCTAAAATTTTTATTAAAGAGCACCTAGATCGAGACTCTTTCTTACAATTCAGAAGTCTAAAGGCCCTTGCCATGAGGCTACATTTTAAATATGTATGGCATAGAGGGGGTCGTTTCCTGGTCAAGAGAAGGGATGGCGATGTCTCACACGAGTTTTCCTCTGCGACTGATCTCCAAGCTATCTTGTCTTCCTACGGGATAAATTCTAATGTCTCAGAGTCGAAACACACGAGCAGTATTGTGAATAAAAGTACAGCGGCTGTTATTATTACATCCTCTAAACGAAGCGAGACTGACACTGCAGATTAACTAGCCAGAGGCACTATTGGGGGAGTGCACTATAGGGGACTGAGAGCAGGTTTCGTCAATGTGACCTCACTGTTGGGACACATTACGATCCTTAGACAATATCTTTCCACTGGTCCCGCCTACCATCTCTTTGGAGTTGCAGAGTCGCACCTCTGCCCTGACGTTGAGAGTGATCGTATTCAGATCGATGGCTATTCTACCATCAGACTAGATCGTAACAAATTCGGGGGCGGTTTAGTCCTGTATATCCATAACACCTTTAACGCCAACCTCCTGTGCAGTTCGCCGACTACTCAGGAGGAAAAGCCACAAATTCCAGAATATATTATGTGCAGTGTGCAACAGGGCAGCCTACCCCCCGTATTCGTTGCACTTATCTGCAGACCACCTCATATTCCATTTCTTCAGGGCTCTGATGTTATTGATAAACTCTCCGCGCACACTCAGGATTACAGTCATAAAATAATCATGGCAGATCTGAATGCGAATTTACTCAAGACGTCAGACGATGCTAAATTTGTAAGGCGACTTGCTGATGACTTAAATTTTCATATAGTAGATTATGGTGCGACTCATCACCTCACATAACAATGACTGATGACAATGACGAAGTGCTTAGTGGTAGTAATCAAGCGGCGCCTTTTCCCAGTCACCACAATATCATAGAGGTTGAGATTGGGATTGAAACTGTTGTTCCCCCTGTAGCTAACTCATTTAGCTATCGGGATTTTAAATCGATACAACAAGACAACCTCCTCTCTCACCTTGCTGATTGCGATTGGTCACCGCTTGATGGCTCAGGTACAGATATTGACTGTCAACTCGAATGCTTAAGCGGCAACCTCATGGCTGTGATTGATCGGGTAGCGCCGTTAAAAGAATTCGTAATGAGGAAAAAAGCAAATCCCCCATGGGTTGACGCGGATCTCGCGTATCTGTACAAGAAACGAGACGCAGTACGAAGACGTTACGCACGGACCAAGGACAATACGTTATGGCAGGAGTGTCAAACTCTCGCGGCCGATGCCGAACAATGCACAAAAAACGCGCGGGAGATTTTCATACAGAACCGTATTTTCGAAGCCCTTGACACTAAGAAAGATATATGGAAAGAACTAAAGGGCTTAGGACTCCTGCCAAAAACAAGAGAGGAGCTTCATGGTTTCTGACCGGATGAGCTAAACACCCACTTTGCAGGGGTTTCGGTCTCCCATAGCGAAAGTGACGAAGAACTTGACAGCATCTTGGCCTCAGCCAGTGATGACGGCTTTGTTATCAGAGACGTGACTGTCTCCGACGTAGTCCTGGCTGTTGCCCATTTCTCGTCACAGGCTAGAGGTGAGGATGGTATTCCACAAAGTGTGGTAGCCAAGGCTCTTCCGCTAGTGGGTTGCGAAGATCTTTAACTCCATATTGCGAAGATCTTTAACTCCTCCTTGTCAAATGGCATTTTACCGCGGACTTGGAAGGGGGCTCACCTGGTGTCGTTGAAGAAGAAACCTGTTCCATCTTCGGTTTCAGATTTTCGTCCAATTGCACTATTGAGTTTCCTTTCCAAGGTACTGGAGAAAATTGTTCATGACCAAATTACCGATTTTTTAAAGACAAAAAACATTCTTGACCCGATGCAAACAGATTTTCGATAACATCACAGCACTCAGACAGCATTACTGAAACTGACTGAAGACGTCAGAATGGGACTTAATAGCAAGAAGAAATTGTTGACCATTTTATTACTATTTGACTTCAGCAAAGCATTCGACACAATTTCACATTCAAAGTTACTGCGCAGGCTGTTGCGCATGGGTTTTTCCAGGAGCGCCCTCTTGTGGCTTAAGTCATATATTACAGGTCGTAGACAAAAGGTTGTCACTAAAATTAACGGGGAATCAGATTGGCTAACCACCAATCTTGGCGTGCCACAGGGCTCGATCCTGGGGCCCCTGCTTTTCAGCTTATATATCAACGACTTAAAAGATGCGCTTGACCTACATGACGTCGAACACATACTATATGCTGATGACTTGCAAACCTACACACAGGTGACCTTGCCGAATCTTCGGGAGGGTATCAGTCGCATGTCGACCGTAGCGCGTGCGGTGTCGAAATGGGCTTCGGCAGCTGATCTGCGACTCAATGTCAGCAAGACACAGGCAATTATATTTGGGTCTGATCATAACATCAAGTAGATCCAAAGCCTAGACTTGCAGGGTATTGAGATGCAGGACGGTATATTCGTGCCCTTTGTTGATACCGTCACTAACCTCAGTGTCGTAATGGATGGAGGACTTACGTGGAAGCCGCAAATAGATGCGGTTAGCAGGAAGGTAAATAGGGCCCTTTATAGCCTCAAATTCTTCCGTTCATGCACCACTGAGGGACTCCGTAAGCAGTTGGCATGTGCATTGGTATTACCTCACCTAGATTACTGCTCAGTGGTTTATCTTGATGTCTCAGGTGAGCTTCAAACACGATTGCAACGTCTACAAAATTCATGTGTGAGGTACATATGTGGTGCTAGGTGGGATGAGCATATCACCCCCTACAAGAAGAGCCTGGACTGGGTAGATATGAAAGCGAGGAGAGAGTATTTTATGGGGCTGCTGCTTTATAAAGCGGTCGTTACGCGGCAGCCAACGTATCTTACTGCTCTCTTCGAGAAAAATCAGGCTAGGACTTCAGGTAGGGGGGGTATGAAAGAGCTCTCAGTTCCGGGGTCGCGCACTAATAAGGGCCTTTATTCCTTTAGGGCCCAGGGTACACGCCTCTTCCCCAGCAGTGTAAAGTGTCTGCCATCAATATACAAATTCAAAACGGCGTTAGGTGGGCACCTTAAACAATTACACGGCGACAGTATTCCATAAAAATGATTGTACTTGCGTCCATGTTCCGTGTAGTCCTAAGTTATTCTACGTGTTAAGTGTAAAGTGTGAGTGTAATTTATTGGCGTGAATGATTGTAAGAATGAATGTGTGTTTTATACTTTGACGTGATAGATATATGTGCAGTATAAATGTGTATGTGTATATATTACTTGTTATCTAATATATTTTTATATTATTTGTAATAAGACTCTAATACTCGTTTCGTAGGGTATTTGTAGAAAAAAGATTCTATTGACCGCTGCGAGTAAACATTAAAATAAATAAAAAAAATTATTAATTCCCGAACCTTGAAGGCGAATCGCACTTTTATTGCGGAAATCTAAAACAATCGAGGGGGAATATACAACAAATAATTTAACGGAAAATGATGACTACTGAGGTTAACAAAGTGAAATTAGAATAAGCGTTTCGCCCCGGTTTATCTGGTGGGCTCGTCAGAAAGACGCCAGATAAACCTGTCTTTGACGCGAAAGTGATACGAAAGTAATAATTTTTTTTAATTTATTTTAATGTTTACTCGCAGCGGTCAATAGAATCTTTTTTCTACAAATACCCTACGAAACGAGTATTAGAGTCTTATTACAAATAACACTTGGCACTTGACCACGAATGTGTCCATATAGTTATAATATTTTAATTTTTGATTAGTTGTTCATCTAAGCCGCTAGATGGAATTCCTTTCCCGCTAGTAAGGTACACTTTAAACAGTAATATATTCTCAGCAACCGGCGTATCACTTTCGCGTCAAAGACAGGTTTATCTGGCGTCTTTCTGACGAGCCCACCAGATAAACCGGGGCGAAACGCTTATTCTAATTTCACTTTGTTAACCTCAGTAGTCATCATTTTCCGTTAAATTATTTGTTGTATATTCTCCCTCGATTGTTTTAGATTTCCGCAATAAAAGTGCGGTTCGCCTTCAAGGTTCGGGAATTAATAATTTTTTTTTATTTATTTTAATGTTTACTCACAGCGGTCAATAGAATCTTTTTTCTACAAATATTTTTATATTATTAAGTTGACGACATACTATGCTGTGATTTACTGACTACATTATATTATGTTAAATTATATTGACAACCTGTGTTAGCGAACCAAAAAGAAATTTTAAAATTTAAGGACTAATAATGTGATAATTATTTTAAACAGAATGTACATACAGTTATAATTTTTGTCATAAGTGATAAATTAAAAGTATATCTCTCTCTCTCTCTCTCTCTCTCTCTTTCTCTATCTATATATATATATATATATATATATATATAATACACTTGTAAAATAAATTGATAATAATTTTAATTTAGTCAGTTCATAAATATTTATATAAAAAATATTGTACTCGTACCTATACGTGATGAGAATTGTATGCACAAACAGCTTTAATAATTGATTTTCGAACTTAGGGTTGTTCTTCGAAACGTTGTATTTTATTCAAGTAGCATTGAAATCAAAATGAACAGATTCGCTTGCTCACTATAAGAACCCAAGCCTTTTCGATATTTTGTACAAAAATATTCAACGTGAAAAAAACAGCATGGACTTTCGGAGTAACTGGAATTTGTCAATCTAAATAGCTCACTTTGAATTCTGCAACGTATTTCGCAAAATCGGGGTCAAGACTAGTAGTAAAGCAGGCTTGAGCAACATTGTTGAATTTTTGATATGCTGAAACGTACTTTAAACCACCTATACCACATATCGCCCGCAATATGTCCACTTTATCTAATAGTTTTTTACATGAATTCCCTTTGAAAGCTGGACTTGTTTTTTCTGTTGAACATTGTATTTCTCTGCCCAATTTAAAGCTATCTCTTCGCATTCGCGTAACATATGTGTAAATAATGTGTTTAATACACCGAGCATCAGATGCAACTTAGGAGGAGGAAGTACATCTAAAAATAATCTATGTTTACTAGTAGTGAACAACGGTAAATAAATGCAGTTTTTATAGTTTTTAGTTCCCGATTTTTGCCAAGCCATGTAATTATTAAGTAGATTACCAATGGTCCTGTAACATCGACGTTCATCTAGATGATTCTTATCTGAGAAACACCAAGTACACGGATAAAAACTAGCATGTGACATGATTCCTACAATAATATTGGCAAGCTTGAGATCTGTTGCAATAGTCCCTTGAAAATCATTAATTTTTAATTCAGACCACAGTTGGAATACATTTTCATAATTTTCCTATAAACAAGTCGCTATTGTCAAAATAAATAGCTGTTTTACGCCGGAGGTCTTAAATTTTTTCGAAGCAACTCCATCATTATATTTTTTTTGACGTGTCGCTTGTATTATTTCATTACTATTCGCCAATTCATCTTCCATCGATTGTACAGAGAGACTAAGTTTCAAAAAACCTCCTCCTCCATATATTCTAAACTTAAGATGCATTTCAGATAGTTGTCTTTTTCCTTTACATGTTCAATAAAATTATTAAGATTAGGGCAACAAACAACAGTTTCGGTTGCATCCAATGTGACATTAGCTTTAACAATCACAAAATTAAATTTTGTAACTTCAAAATATTCATCTATAGTATGATTATTAAAATATAATTTTTTCTTCAAATTGAGTTCAATTATTTTTAATTACAAGAAGCCACTCGAATAGCTGCGGCGATTCCACAAGTTGTTTTATAACTTAAGTTAAAACTGTTTTGAATTTTACAAAAGTCATCATCAGTAAACAATGGTTCTGTTAATCTTTTCGCAGCATTGTTATTGATGGTTACTCTAAGCAGCTTTCCAGATGACTGCGATAATGACACTGAAGTATCGCTTGTATTTAGTTTTTGTTTTTCATCGATTACACTTTTAAGCAGCAAGGATACTAGCTGCTACTTTTCTTTTGGTCGACAAGATTTTTCGATACATTCATTCAAATTGTTTATACGATTTACCTGAGTGCACACGTGACTTTTTTCTTTACCAAAACAAAGAAAAACACGCCGAACAACGTGTCTCGGAAACTTTATTTAGGGTATTGCATGAATCTTGCGTTGATTTTGAGTTACTCGTATAAACACTTTTTTATTAAAACCCACTTTTGACTCCTTCACAAAGTTTTTGTATCCTGGTGATCTTGCAAGTTCGCATAAGTGACACTGACACTTATCATCTGTGTTTGATCGTGTATCTCTCTTGAAACTGAATTGAGAAAAGTTTGTCTATTTTTTCACTTTACACAAACAAACCTTTCAATTTAATTTTTAAAGCTGGATATATCTTTATCATAGTCTTACTTTTTGCACAGCATAATAAACAAATCACGAGACGATTTTACGATATTTACCATTCCTGTTTAACTGTATCTGGACGACTGACAAGTTTACTTGAAACAAAAATATACCCAATGTTATGTTTATTTTGAAAGACGGATATTTTCACCTTTGAACCAGACGATGTAATTTTCAGGTTATCTCTATAGTATTTACTATTAAGTGCGTTAAGGTCATTCTGACTTTATATGCTACATACACATATTTGTTTCCTTTTTTCAACTGTGGTAATGTTTCTATATGTCCAAAACTATAATTATAATAATCCAAAGATTTTATATAAGCGCTAAGAAAATAAAAGCCTGAAAATGAGTGGAAAAAAATGGATTTTTCTCCCAAGAGGCTCGACGAAATATTTTCATTTTCGGCTTAAATTGTTAGTAAATGGTCAACGTATAATATCCTGAAAAAAACCAGAGATCGTCATTTTTTTTTAATTAAAGTTGACGGAGGACCGCCGTGAATAGTAATACTTTATTAATATATTAAAAATACAAAAATTATAATTTCACACGAATATTACGCACGTATTTATACATAAATAAAGTTTTTAAGAATTGCACATTTTCTGAATAAGATAATCGAGTTGAAGTGATGTGTATTCTAAGTATACAATTTTAAAGTAATGGTTTATGAAATCACCCTATTCCGAATCATTATATTTACGTTTTACATTAGTTTTGAAATCATTATTTTGGAATAAAAACAATTTTACAAAGTCATAGCCATGTTAAGAGGTTATATCAATATCGTTCATAACTTATTTTAACTGTAAAAAAAAGAAATTTTAATTTTATAATATCATTTAACATCAGTTGAAATCGGCGATAGTGCTCTTCTACACATACAGTGTGATCGCGATATAATACACCGCGATGTATTTCCGCTCAGAGCGCTTCCCCTCCGAACATACTTTTACGCACAAACACTTGCTGTTCCACCACGACACGTAGCGTCGGCGCGCCGCGGTGGTGAGCGGTCTCTGCATCGGCGCGAAACAGTAGAACGCAGAGATCCGGTGTGGAGCTACCGCATGGAGGGAGATCGGGATATATTACATTTTTGGAAAAAATTCCGCTCCTACAGCCCCAGCGAGCGGTAATATATCGCGATCCCACTGTACGATAGCATTTATCCTTTATCCTTCGAAAGACGGTTTTTGTAACACAATAGTCGCTTGATAAAATTTCTTGTATTTTGTTTGGTTATCTTCGAAATGTTGTGCTTTCTTATTAAAATCGATTTTCAAATCGTCCATTGAAAGACGTGAAGCAGTATTTTCACTCCAGCATTCAGAAGCAAAAAAAAATTCACTTATTTCATTGAGATTGTATTGAATTTCAATCTAAGTAACTGCGTCGATGTTGCCAATATTATTGAAATCGGATGGTAGCAGGATAAATAGCTGTGATTATTCATTATGCAAAAGTTGTATTCCGACACTTATAATTTTTGTTCTCGATTCATTTAAAAATATGAAGTTAATAGTAGTGGATTGTACGATTGCATTTTTTTCTCTCGTTAGTGTGTATTATATATACTTCATCTTCTCTTTCTTGACCTTGTTTAAAAAAATATTATTATCTGTTAACACAGCTTGAGACATTTCACTTGCTCGTAAAAAAAAGACCTGGACACTTTTTGTACATTTTTTCTTATACGTAAATTTAATTATTTTCATGTCGATAATCACTACAATCAAAATCACCTCCCACTACTTTTTGGAAGAATCCTACGATTCGTACAAAAAAATTTCCCTTCTCTAACTTTAAAAAGACACCTCCTTTACAGAAACTTTGTCCGCGCCTACGTTATGATTTGCCCCCCCCCCCCCCCCCCTGATAATGACTATGACGCACCCAGACAGCTAGAAAGCATTTACTGCTGGAAATGCAGTTTTCTTATATGAATGCAGCCGGCCGATTTTCCCTTCACAGTAAAAGTGCCCATGACTTTATCAAACGAACGCATTTCCTACTCTAAGTCGACTTATCAGTTCGAACGAGCAAATAGCTCGGTCGAATGCATTTCCTTGCATACAGTCAGCATATCGGTTCTTACACCCAAAAACCGCTCAGAAAAAAAAATCACATTATCTGGTCGTATACAGCTCATTCCGACCTTCCTTTTACCGTGACAGTGTGCACGAATTTATCTAAGTGGCGCCTTCCTTTAAAAGATAAAAAATAGTGGGCAGCATCTGCTCATCCCGATTTTCCATTCAACGGAAAAAGTGACCACGACTTTATCTAACGAACGCATTTCTTGTGCTCATTTGATTTATCAGTTCGTATAAACCACATTCCGACCTTCCTTTTACCATGACAGTGACCACGAATTTATATAAGAGTCGCCTTTCGATAAAAGATAGTAGGCAGCATTCGTATACTTTATACCATCATGCATTTCATCTCTTTCCAAAAATAAGAGAGGGGGCATTCCTTTCCCTATTTTCTCAAATCAAAAACAACCTTGAGTAGGGATAAAACACAAACGGTTACTGGATCACTGAAAGAAGGGGTAATGCAGGAGAAGGGGCAAACCCACTCCAGATTTTTTAATGAATGCGAAGGGAAGGTGATATATAGATAGACTTAAACACACTACAGGTTCTGGGTCACTTGGGGGAAGGGGAAACCAGTGGAGGGGCTTGAAACATACAGTACAAATTCTGAAAAAATTGGAGAAGAGGCAATACTGAGTAGAGCTTATACACTCTACAGATTCTGGATCACTTTGAGAGGGGAGGGAGTGATCCAAAACCCGTGTGAGCCAGTATGTCTGTAGCCTATCTATTAACTAGGGAAATTACGCTGGCCCACTATACCCCAATGGGAGGGGGGAGCGGGGGGTATACCCCAACTATTTCTTAAGTCGCTAGTTTTGATGTAATTTATAAGTGCATTTTAATATTAGAAAAAAATATTGAGCACTGATCTCAAAATAGGATAACATTCTTCAATTGCTTTTCATAATTTCAATGGGTCGATGCATTTTATTGGCCCGTTATACCCCAGTCTCCCCTACTAACCGTACTATTTTTACTTAACAAAAGTTTAACGATAAAATAACTTACTCTTCAAACTTCAATTTTATTTTTTTTATATAAGAAATAAGAATACGACATACAAATACTATGCAAATCAAGTTTAAAATAGAGATGATTACCCGCTCAAACGAAGCAACCAATCAAACGACGAATATAAATGTTACACAATCAATGGCGTCATCTATTTTTTAGGTTAAAAATAAAAATAGGAGAGGAGATAACTAAATGGTATTTTAGTTTCCTTTTAATTATGCTTTTTATATATTCTATGGGTCATTGCATTTTAGTGGCTCGTTATACCCCAGTCTCCCCTACTGACCGTACTATTTTGACTCCGGTCGAATACACCGCGGTCGTATACACAGGTCTGGAAACTCCCGTGGTGGGGGTAAAGCCCTTATTGTCATGAAGCTTGCTTCGAAAATCTCCCGCTAGCCCAAGAGCGCTGCGATTGCTGGTTATATTTAAATATAGATATAGTTATACAGGACATGCATATATCCGCGATTCCACTACTTTGATTAAAATAAAAGAAGGTTACGTAAGTCCTTTTAATATTTAAAAACAAAATGAGCCTAGTTTACATAATTTTATGAAATACATGTTCATAAATATTGCTTATGTATAAAAAGTGCAAAGAAAAAGTATTGTATTAAATATTTATTAATTCGCACCTCCAAAACAAGACTATGAAAATTCAAAATTTAATGCTTTTGTAAAACTAAGCAAGTAACGTCAATTTTTCATGAGGCAATTTGCAAACTGCTTTTCTATATCACGTATAGGCACAGGTTACTTGTCAGCGAATATTTACATTCGCAACACTGTACTCAGCGATTAAAGCGCGGCCCCGGGCCCGTATCCAGTACGCTTGTATGTCGAATTAAGTGGATCCTTGTGGAGACAGCTTTGTTTTGTCGTCGACAGTTTGTATATGCCGTCCACATAGTTTGTGGTTCGATTTTCGTGACGGTAAGTGCGAGCCGAATTGACCGTCATCATATAAGTCACGACGCTGTCGTTTAAATTCCGCGGAGTAACAAGCTCATTCAAAATTGATATTGAATGAACTTCTTACGAATTAAATCATTGTTATTAATTGATGCAGAAATTGATAGAACACTTTTAAAAGTTTGATGAACATGTTTTCTTCTTTTCGCGTGAAATAATAATAATAAATTATAATTATGTTTATCAAACTTTTAAAAGTATAGTAATACACATGTGGGATAAATATGGTTATTAAAACATTTTTAAAAGGTCAAGGTATGCATTTATTTACTTATGAAATTAAGCCGACAATTAATTTACTACAAAAGAGAAACTTAAAATACAATTTAATATTAGGACAATTTGTATTGTAGTATAAATGCAGAATCCACTTTTAGAAGGCACTTTTAGAAGGACAACAGATCATTCTATCCTGAAGAATTCGTCAAACATCTGGTTTACAGTTTCCGTAACTTCTGAAAGCCTCTCATCAATGTTAGCAATCATTTCTGCTTTTAAGTCGTTTAGCTTCAACTCTAAGCTTTGCATGGTGACGTACTCGGTTTGAACCTGTGCTTTGAATGAAGTCACAGACTCATTCACTTGTTGTATTCGATTAATAACTTCTAATTTTGTTTTCTTGTTTATAGTTTCCATCACTCTGGACTTTATGTCACACAGAAAATTTGTTTGAACTTCATCTGTAAATGAAATAAAAAATAATTACCAATAAAACATAATTTCATTTAGAAATATCTTTTATTTGCTGTTGTACTCACAATTATCGACCAGAATTTCATTTTGTTGTTGTTGTTTATCACTATCAGTTCCTGCGAATAAAAGAAAAAAATTAATTAAATTAATTATTGAAAGTTTAAGTTCGATTGTGTATATTTCAAAATAATATTACTTAACACACTCGACTCATCAATTTCTTCTTCAGATATTTCGTCTTCGGACAAATTATTCATTAGTTGATGGAAATCCTCTTCATCCAGGTGCGTTTTCATTTAAATGGAATTTATTTGTGAGTGAGATTGGTGCTGCTTAGAACTTTGTGCACAACATAATGAAACGGTGGTAGACATGGAAACAGTCTCATTTAATGCTTCTGTAAAAACATTTGTTTATGTTAATTTATATAAATTTATATTAGGAATAATAAAAAATAATGTAACTTACGATTAAGTTTGGTTTTTGCAAAAACAGGTGCTGTAATGGATGCTGCAACATTACTAGGATTATTTAGCGTTGATGTTGGTTTGTAGTTGGATGCGACTGATGAAAGATATCCAGTAAAATTATTTTCATTTGATGGTGTAGGCTGCTCGTTAGATGTTCCTGTGAAAATATATTTTTATATTAATTTGTCTTGAAGTATAAAAATGATGAATATAATAATGTAACTCATGATTAACTTTGCTTCCTGCAAAAACAGGTGCTGTAATGGATGCTGCAATATTACTAGGATTATTTAGCGTTGATGTTGGTTTGTTGTTTGTTGCCACTGAAGAAAGACGTCCAGTCAAATTATTTTCATTTGATGGGGTAAGCTGCTCGTTAGACGTTCCTGTGAAAAAATATTTTTATATTAATTTGTCTTGAAGTATAAAAATGATAATTATAATAATGTAACTTACGATTATGTATAGTAGTAGAAAAGTTCATGGCATTTATATTATTTTCTTTATTAGCAGACATTATGATATTGTACTTAATATATAATTGGACAGCATGTTTTTGATACTCATGTAAATTATTATATCGTTCCCTATCAAGTTCAGCATTCTTTTTGGTATTTCCAATTAAATGTTGCCATGTCTGTAATTGCGGTATTTTTTGTGATTAAATATAATTTATATTGTTATTATATTCTTATATTTATCACTTCCACTGCTAAACCAGATTTTTTTTCCTCGTTGCTACATGACACATATACGGCACATAATTATTCTATACGTTTTAGTAGGCATTTTTATAAAATTATAATAAAGAATTGTTTAACACTGAAAGGGCTATGCAGGTTAAATATGGGTTGTAAATTTTTTCCCTGTGATGCTATGTGACCCATATTGGCTTGCACAATACTGGAGGAAAACTGTTTCCTTGTAGTCCTGGACGACTCACAGGAGGATATATGTCCACTTTTCAACACTTTATGTTGGATTAGACGAACATAATGAAGGTTAATATGTTAAAAATATATTATTTCTACATTATAAAAATTTACCTAAATTGGCACAATAAAGAAAAAGCTTATACATTATCAGCCACTGAAAGTGTTAAAAACAATGTAGCACTAGGAAAGAACACTTTTATGTATTGTGAGCAGTGAAAGTGTATACTATTTATCTTAAAAAGTAAATTAAATTAATAAATATTTACTCGTAAACATAATACATGATCCTTAGCCTTTCCTTTCTTGTTTAATTCTTCGACAATAGTTTGTATAAAATCTGTATATGACATGAACTTTAATGTGTTTGAATAATAATATTCTGACATTTTCTGTACCAGAAAAATTAACTGAATGTTAGTCGGTCTAACAGTAGTTTTTCTGTAACAAAAATAAAATTCTTAATAAGTGTACAGACAAATTAGGATAACTTGTAAGTAACTTTCAATTTGTATGTCTAATATGGTATTTTATTGTCATAAAATGTAACATATACTATAACCTTAAAATAAGATATTAATTAAAAAAAAGCAATTATATATTATTTGGTCCGTTTTGTACTAACTTGTTATTGATTAAATTCATGATTAGTATAAAAAATACATTGATTGAAGAACATCAAACTTTGCAAAGGTAGGTGCGGCTTTCAAAAAACAACGACAAGTGCTTGCGATACAAATACAGGGGAATTCTGAGAAAAGACGGAAGAGAGGGGAAACGCACGAGAGACCGAAGGTATAACCATGGTGGAAGAAAGTTGTACGAGCTGTGCTCGTGATGGGATTGAACATGTGGACAGCCATTTCTAGATCATAAGAAATACATGGGAGTAAAAATGGCTGTCCACTTGTTCAATCCTATCACGAGCACACCTTGTATCTTTACGGTACAATTACGTATGTACTTTGCTCTCTCGAAAATTGTGTAATGGATTAGCGAGATAGAAATAACGAGAAGATAATGAATAACTAGCGTAATATACAAATCCGTTATGTTGATCCATCCTTGGGAATATAAGTTGTTCATCTCAATTGATAAATTATTGAAAAATGTATTTTTTAATTGGACGTTGCCGTAATTGAAGGCATCCTTATTGTAAATATACCTCGTGACGCTAACCCTTTCAATTATTGTGAAATCAGATATAACAAAGAAATTTCTCTTCAACGTAAAATCCATTTCAACGATATACTTTGCTGTAAAAATATTTTCCGTGCGTTATTACCGTGAGTTTCCTATAAAATGACAACTTTTGGCGCGCTCCCTATAACGCCGTGAGTCGTAGTAGTAGGACTCGCACTATATAGACGCTGACATGTCACTATATATATTTTTATCGTCATATAGCACATTCTTAATTTTCTTTATGTCAGCCTTACATTTTGTCGTGTATGTATATCCGATTCATATAAAAAATAGATCATAGAAAAAAAGTTATTTTAAAAGTTTTTCGCAATGGAGGGTGATGACTTTGTAAATAATATAATAGAAGAGGCACAATATTTAATTGATAGATTTGTATTTCATCAGGCAAGAATCATGAGAAGACGATTACGGGATATTTCAAATC
The DNA here is from genome assembly GCA_949152435.1 of Gastracanthus pulcherrimus. NCBI lineage: Eukaryota > Metazoa > Arthropoda > Insecta > Hymenoptera > Pteromalidae > Gastracanthus > Gastracanthus pulcherrimus. The sequence continues at coordinate 65,703,974 of OX424574.1, forward strand.
CGTTTCTGATGCCTGAACGTTATTTTGTGCGATATTACAGGTGAAATAAATGTTTTGAATTAATTTGTAGATAATACTTATTCCTGGCGGAAAATTTATTTTGTGAAATAAAAATGAGGTTTCGCAAATTATTCTTTAATATTTAAATTTTTTGATTATTTATCATAAAAAATTGTAATATATTATGATTTATTGTGAGTTACTGTCTTTTTTTACAATTCGAACATTTTTTGACGACTTTTCGCATAAATTCTTGTTTTTTTTTACAAATAAATTTTATTTGTAAAAAAAAAAAACAGAATTTTTGTTACTCAATATTTTAAATGAAATATTTGGCTAATTTCTAGCTGTAGTTGTTTCAGAATACATTACATTTTATTATATACTCAACTTAACGATAAGACACATCATTATAATTATTTACATATAAAACCATATTTTGTATACGAACAAATTTAAATGATTTCTGTTTTGTAATACTTTTTATATTTCTTTAGGATGCCACCCAGCGTTGGGCACGGTTGGATTTTAGATAGCAGAATCCCTAGATCCTAGTAATAAAATTTGACATAATGGTCAGCCATATTCAGATCGTTGGCGCGAAATGCCGTGGGGTGTTCTCAAACCCATCCGATTCGACTCTGCCAGATTATCTGCCATTATATGGAGGCATTGAGAAACAATGCAGACATCGTACAACATGAAGGATATTATTACATTCTAGGTAATTGCAAATATCATTAGGTGATGCTAAAATTAATTAAAAATTCAAATTTCGTCACACAATATATCAGCAAACTAAGAACTATTTCATTTATAAAAATTTGAAGTACATTGCAAATATATTTTTCATATTTTACTATTTTTTCGATCTTTATTACTGTGCAGGGGATAGTAGATATGCTCGATCTTCAGTGTTACTGACACCAATTCTTGATGCTCCTGAAGGGTATCCAGCTAGTTTGTACACTGAAGAGCATTATACTCACACACGGTGCCAAGTTGAACGGACTATTGGAATACTAACGGGAACATGGAAAGTTATTAGTCGCTCCAGAAAATTATATTACAGTTCATTCAAAGTTAGCAGAATCGTTAACGTAGCTGTCATTTTACACAACTTTCTAAGAGTACATGGGTAAGTGCAAGTAAAATAAAATTATTATAGGCAGTAATTAAAGTTTATTATAAAAAATATATTTCATATTTATAGAGCACCTAATGTCGTTCCAAATGAATATGTTCATGAGAACCATGAACATAATATTGAACTTCGCAATGGAGAAGAGGAAATGAACAGGATTCTGCGATTATACTAAATGCCTAATATTAAATTGTATTTTAAGTTTTTCTTTTGTAGTAAATTTATTGTTAGCTTAATTTCATAAGTAAATAAATACATACCTTGATCTATTAAAAAATGATTTAATAACCATATTAATTATTTATTCCACATGTGTATTACTATACTTTTAAAAGTTTGATAAACATAATTATAATATATTATTATTATTTAACGCGAAAAGCACAAAACATGTTTATCAAATTTTTAAAAGTGTTCTATCAATTTCTGCATTAAGTAATAACAATGATTTAATTCGTAAGAAGTTCATTCAATATCAATTTTGAATGAGCTTGTTACTCCGCGGAATTGAAACGACAGCGTCGTGACTTATATGATGACGGTCAATTCAACTCGCGCTTACCGTCACGAAAATCGAACCACAAACTATGTGGACGACATATACAAACTGTCGACGACAAAACAAACTGTCTCCACAAGGATTCACATAATTCGACATACAAGCGTGCTGGATACGGGCCCAGGGCTACAACGAAATTGTAGACCACGAGTAAAGTCAGTCAGAGTCTAGATGTGCTAAAGGACACACGAGTTTCCTCGCGATATTCAGTTTATTCATTCTCCTCGTTATCTCACGTTTCAAACACTTTTAATGCGGCCGTAGCCGGTCTCAAGCCCGGATTAGACGCAGAGAGCAAGTGTCGTTATTAATCAAAACATCCTTATTTCAATTCGCGTTTATTATATTTTTATTCGTTTATTCATTTCTAATTTATTTAAATAAATCACTCTCGGTTTACGCGCTACCTAACCTAACCCTAGCTGGGTCATCACAGTATACGGATAAGAGTATAAGAGCCAGCGTTGGGCACGGTTGGATTTCAAATGGCAGAATCCCTAGATCCTAGTAATAAAATTTGACATAGTGGTCAGCTATGTTCAGATCGTTGACGCGAAATACCGCGGGGTATTCTGGCAGATTCGAATCGGATGGGTTTGAGAACACCCCGCGGTATTTGGCGTCAACAATCTGAACATAGTTGACCACTTTGTCAAATTTTAATACTAGGATCTAGGGATTCTGCCATCTGAAATCCGACCGTGCCCACAGCCCAACGCTGATAAGAGCTCTTGTATCTTGTAACCACCTTTGCATCTTGTATCTAGTCACTTATATCTCATTTCGTGTCGGAGTCTTAATGATAAAATAACTTATCAAACTTCAATTTTTTTTTCTTTTTTTTTTATGTAAGAAATAAGAATACGACATATACAAATACTATGCAAATCTAGTTTAAAATAGAGACGATTACGCGCTCATACGAAGCGACCAATCAAATGACGAATAGAAATGTTATACAATAGCGCTATCTCTTTTTTAGGATAATAGAAATATATAACTATATATGTAATATATATATAAAATAAAAAAATATATATAATATATATATAAAATTAAAAAATATATATAATATATATATAAAATAAAAAAATATATATAATATATATATAAAATAAAAAAATATATATAATATATATATAAAATAAAAAAATATATATAATATATATATAAAATAAAAAAATATATATAATATAAAATATATGAGAAAGGAGATTGTAAAACGGTTTGGCAGTCATGTTTTTCATTACCATAAACTGACAATAAGTATATGAAAATGCAACAAAAAAATAGATTTTTTAATCCTTCACACTTTACATACCCCCTTTAAATATACAATAATCTTATCTAAACAAAGCATTACTTTTCAATTATGTATGTTCAATTATTATAAAAATATAAACAATTTTAGCCCTAAAAATTTCATTTGTTAATTAAGTATATAATAAATTCCCAGATTACTATGGAGATAATTATGGTTAATGTAAAAATAATAATACTCAAAATACTTTTAATATTTTTATTAATTCGTATAATACTGCAGAGTGTTAATCCCAAATTTTTATAAGGGAAATATCGTTCCAGCAGCATCTTCTTTTTTATATTACATAATGTGCACCTACTTTATATGGTTAATCTTTTACAAGATTATGTTGTATCTATCGTTGATTTTACTTTATTATGAATTTGAGTTTTTTCTTGTTAAAGAATAAACAATTTTTTTCTATTCAATTAATTCTTGATGGTAAACTTATAATGTGTGTGATATAAATTAAATTAACAGTACAAGTACACCTCTTTGATTATTTCAATAAAATTAAATATTACTTATTGAATCAATTTGAAATGTTTTTTCTGTTTCTATTTTATTATTTTCTTTCTTTTCACTATTCATCTCTTTCTTTTTTGGTTTACTTTTAATTGAACATTTGAAGCTCACTCTATAATAGGAACAGTACAATAACATTGTGAAAGAGATCCGCAAATGCGTAACGTTTAGTCATTTGTCATAGGCGTAAATTCTACGAGTATTTGGCAGTCCTTATTTGATCGGCCCAGATGCAGTTAAAAACTTTACTTTGTTTGCGCAGAGACTTTCTTGCATATTTCATTGGTGTATTCACTGCATTTAGCAGAACCACCTAAATCACCAGTTAAATATTTTGCTTCTTTAATGGTATCATAAGCAGAATGTTCAATGATTCGCGCATGTTCATTTAGACTCATATGTTTCAACATCATGACTGCAGAGAGTAACAGAGCTGTAGGATTGGCTTTATCTTGACCAGCAATATCTGGTGCAGTTCCATGAACCTATCGATGGATAATGATACACAGTTAATGTAAAATTTGTATAAAAACGGGGTAAATTATTACAAAAGAATTTTCATATTTTAAAAAAACTTACAGATTCAAAGAGAGCACCATTTAAGCCAATATTTCCACTTGGTGTGAGACCTAGACCTCCTACTAGACCAGCACACATATCGGACAGAATATCACCATATAAATTGGGCATTACAAGAACATCATATTGACTTGGATCTTGTACCATATTTAAACACACTGTATCTAAATATCTTTCTTCAAATTTGACGTTTGGAAACCTTTGAGCAGCTTCTCGACAGCATCTCAAAAACAGACCATCTGACATTCTCATAATATTTGCTTTATGTACAGCTGTTACCTAATTGACAAGTTTTATTATAACTGAAGTTTTGTCATGTATGATAAGAAGCATGAATTAATTAGATATTAAGATAAGTAGTAAAACCTTTTTCCTATTATTGTCTTGGGCATACTGAAAGGCAAATTCTGCAACTCTACTTGAGGCTTCTTCGGTAATAAGTTTAATAGACTGAACAACTCCTTCAACAATTTCATGCTCAATACCAGAGTATTCTCCTTCAGTATTTTCTCTGATTGTAACAACATCAACGTTATCATAGAGAGTTTTGTAACCCTCCAAAGACCGACAAGGCCGGACATTAGCATAGAGGTTGAATTCCCTTAAAGAATGAGATGAATGAAAGTTAATAGTGATATTCAAACTTTTAGTCAGTTCTGTAATCAGTAAAAAAAAGTCTTACTTTCTTAATGCAAGATTTAAAGACCTATGACCTTTGCCTATAGGAGTCATGAGTGGTCCTTTTAAACCAATTTTGTTTTTATTTATCGAGTCAATGGCAGCCTGTGGGATTCCAAATTTGCCATCTGGTCCTCTAACTGGTGTTACATCGACTGACTCCCATTCGATAGGTACCTTCAGTCGAATGATAGCAAAGATAAAAATTGTTCAAGTGTGTAAAAAAGTTTGGATTTTTAGTAGATGAAGATGAAAAAGAAGAGATTGAAAGAAATGCTGAGATTGCGAAAGAAAGTACTTAATCTCGGGTAGGGCAAAGATTGGTGAAAATGTGTTAGTGCAGCTCATAAAGATAAAAATATATCACCTTGGCTGCTTCAAAGATCTTCTGCACAGCTGCAGAAATTTCAGGTCCGATACCATCTCCAGGGATGAGTGTGCACTTGTGAACATTGCTGCTGTAGAGCCTAACGCCAGTGAGCTTTGGAGATATCTATTATGTAAAATAACGAGTGCAATTAGTCGTTTGATGGTCTAGGAGACGAGGCAAGTATGTAATATGTAATGGCACATATGCGAGGGGGAGAAAGGGGGCAATTGCGAATTGCGAAGACTCGTGAGGAGAGGCGGGGGGGGGGGGGCGTGGAGCAGTGGCGCTAGAACGCTAAAAGCAGAATGTAGAACGGAATATATAAGTCTAGGACATAACCTGGGCCTAACAGCTACTGAAGGGTTATTCTCTAAGCATGTCACTCGTTAGATAGCCGATATTATCTTTAAAGGAGCTCTCTGATTGGCCGAGAGCACATTTTTCACGTATTTCACGCGGTGAGATAGTTAGAGAATAAGGCCCCTGGAAGAAAAAAAATGTAGAACGAAGAGCTGAGAGCAGACGGCTCGGAGAAAAAGCGGAATTACGTGCGCGCTAGATTCTAACCTTTTTAAAGAGCAGGATACGAAGGACAGGACGGGACAGCTTTTGCTGGGTATACTCCAGCTCCCTGACGGAGCTTACTTACGATCTGACATATCCACTGGGAAGCCATCCTCTCAAAATCCCAAAAAATTCTGCGCTCCCGACTGATATAACACTATGCACACGTCAGAGCTCGTTGTCCCAGCTAGCGAAATACCGAAATACCGAATAACCACGAATATCGAATTACCGAAGACAAATCTTTGTGAGTACTCCAGCAGCGACCATGAAGATACTCTAGTCTTCTGGTCTGCAAGGAATATTCGTCATGTTAAGCGACTGCAGCGCCCTGCTGGTGGCCAGGCCCGATACTATTGAGGAAGCTCACGGTAGCGGTAAAAATGATTCATAAATGTCGAATTTATAGATCAATGTATTATTATCACCACGATATAACATAAATGTCAAAATGGCATTTTTAGTAGCAATTAGCAAAATATTACATATTGTAGGAACTAATCGTTCAAGAGCTTACATTCAGGGTGAAAATTATTTAAATGCTAATCATTTAATGTACTGTGGAATTGCCAAAAAAATACTAAACAAAATAGAGATAATTTGCTTATGTTTCATAATAATTTTATTTTGAGCCTCGCTTTGAACGGTTGAAACAAATACATTCTTATCGTTAATAATAATAATAAAAATGAAACATCTATTCTTGTATGTTAAACTTATTTAACTGATGCGTAATCTTCTTTTCGAAATATACATACATTTTGTTACTGGTTTGCAGGTTATGTTACATGTAATAATCCACTGATCTTTTATTTCCTCATTCGTAGGGATTTTATGAAAAACTGTATTATACGATTTTTTTACATTATAACTTGACACACTACACGCTTTAAATCTTTTTTGTTTGTTCATAGTTGTATTAGCAAAACAAATTTAAATGACCGTTGTTAGCGTTGTGTTTGAGTTTACAATTTGAACCGCTACCGTGCGCTTCCTCAATAGTACCGCGCCTGGCCGCCAGAAGAGCGCTGCAGTCGCTTTACATGACTAGAGATCCTGGAATAACTGTTTTTCAGGATCTCTACATGACGAATTCTATATTTTCCTACAGCTAAGTTTGAGGATGTAGCTTGAAGCTGATAGGTACCTCTTGGAAGAGAAAAAAAATACAGCTAAGTAGAAACTTCAACAGCAGGGGGCGCTCAAATCGCCGGTTTCCTACAAATATAGATATACAGCATACGTACAAATATATTTACGTTCAAATACACAAATATCATATGATTAATCATATGATTCATTTTATGATTATTTATGTGAATTATATAAAATTTATCTTTTCAATAAAAAATTAACTTTTTGGACTAAATTATAAATTTTATCGATAATGTGATTAGATATTTATCATTAAAAGAAGAAAAAAAGAAAAAAAAATCGCCTACTACGTCGAGTGTTCAATCCGGAACCTTTTGCTTCGCAGTCGCTAACAATGCATAGTTATATAAATCATATAAAAAATCATACGATTAACTATGAGTTGCGGCATGATTTTTTAAATTTTAGAAATCAGACGGTTATTTACATGATTAATCATATGATTGACTTTACGATAAATCATATGATTTTTTTTCAGTAGGGACCTGGCGCTGGCTAACCTAACAGGCAGGGAGACTAGAAGAAGGAGACCGAACGGCATAGGGCAAAGAGCGGTATTGCTGTACCAAAATCCTCTCAAGGAAAAGCTATTTGCGTTCACCGCGAGAGGAGCAGGTAATGGCAAAGAAGATAGACCTTATTACAAGCGCAAAATTGGGAAACAAAGTGAGGCACCCCAAGGGCTAGTAAGCACCCCGATCACGCGCAGCGCGACAGTCAATTTCCAAATATTTCCAAACGTCATGTAGGTAACAGGATAACGCTCGGCCGATAACATACCGGCAATATTGATAAAAGTATGTATTTAAAAACAGTACATTGAAAACATGTCAGTTGTCGTTTGCATTACTTGAGAAATATGTAGAGAACCTAAAAACATATAGCAAAACAAATTATACTTAAACTACAAATCTTATCTACAAATGGGGGAGCAATTTATATATTAGATCCATTATTCAACACTCGTCGGCAGCGATGGTTTTTATGCAGGTTCAAATCCGTCCCATTTTTTTTATTGTAGTTAGAAAATAAATTATATTTTTATAAAAATATTAAATTATTACTATTTTGAATAGTTTTCCAGACCACCCTAGAGGTACTATTCAAGGTGCTTTGGGCATTATTTTCATTTTATTTAGAAATTACTATATAAAAATATTTCAAAATACTTGTTTATAATCTCACGACATCTATAAATTATATAGAGTTATTCAATAATCTTTTTATATAAATTTATAAATTAAAAAAAAAACATTTGGACGGATTTGAACTCGCATCAAAAAATCAAAAGTCATGTACGTTATCCACAGGACCATCGTTGCCGACAAATGCTGAATAATAGATCTAATATATAAATTGCTCTCCATTTGTAGATAAGGTTTGGAGTTTTAAGTATAATTTGTTTTACTATATGTAGTGTACTTTAGGTTTTCTACATATTTTTTGAGTATTGCAAACGATAACTGACACTTTTCCAATGTACAATTTTTAAATACATACTTTCATCGATATTGCCGGTATGTTATCGGCCAAGAGATATCCTGTTACCTACATAACGCTTGGAAACATTTGGAAATCGACTGTCGCGCTGCGCGTGGTCGGGGTGCTTATTAGCCCTTGGGGTGCCTCAGTCGCCCATAAGGCTTTGCGTTTCTATTAGGTCTATCTTCTTTGGCAATGGTGCCGTTCACGAGTTAATGTAGTTTTTCCACTACATTTGACATATTTTGTGGGAAAGATAGTGGAAGAAAGTATAACGCCCTTAAGCTGTATATATATTTGTATGTATTTTTCTTTTCAGATTACAGCGTTTATTGTTTATCCGAGGTCAAAGTTCAAGTGACCTTTGCAGAGATAATTTAATACCTGTAGGCATTAAATCTTGTTCCCTATAGGTATATGATGCATCCATTCCAACCTCCTACATTTGGAGAATGTAGTGTAAATTAAAAAAATATTATTTACCTGAATGGTAATAAAGAAGTCATGTAAATATTTATTTGTTCAATTTGATTACTTACTATAAATATATTTGTGTGACACAGCTAAACACAGTGTGGCATATAATTATATTTATATATAGACATCATTAGGACTAGGCTCAGTGGTAAAGTGAAGAACTGATAATCTGAAGGTCTGGAGTTTGATTTCTAGCATAATTTTTATTTTTATAATATTTATCTGCATAAGTCCGCTGTTTAAGAGCGCTTTTTGTACCTCAATAAAAAAGCGGCCTGTTTCAAACTGTAACGAATGCACCTTACGTGCATATCGTAAATCCAAATGCGCGGGTAACACGCGCCACGGAGTACCGGGGCGAAAGAGAGAACAGCGCGGAGGAAGCGCGACAGCATGCGCCACACCGAGCACATGGGGCGGCGGGAGAATCGGCATTATCGTTACGGCTGCCGTGAAAAATTTTCGGAAAAATTTTTTTTAACTGCACAGGGACCATTTCTGAGTTGGTTGAAATTTATTTTTGAAAAAAATTCGTGCTTGTAAAAAGAGGGGTGCCTGGATGTAGTTAAAGTCGCACGGCAGTCATAATGTGATATTGGAATTGACATTGAAATCCCAAAATCACACTACGATATTCTTATTAGCTTTTTTTTAGTGTGAGTGTATCAAAAATCTCGAAAAGCGCGCACGTACAGTCGAAACAAAAATGTCACGCCAAACCATAGAGGCTTTGGAGAACTGGTGCTTCTCATTCGAGGCACAGAAGCTCGATGAGACCCTGCATGAGTTACAACTAAAGTGCGGGGGCTTACGGTTACAGCAAGCCGCACGACTACAAAAATGACTTCTGGGTGAATATTCGGAAGATGACTTCCAACAAAGCCTAGAACCAGAAGCTGCATTCGAATCGCGCACACAGTTGCGTAACGAATACATCAACAGAGTGCGCAATGAGAGAACTGGGTCTACAATCCTTGACGATAATATCGACCCAGACAGCCAGCACCCAGTTATAAGACTATTTGAGGACCAGATGATATGAGTAAGAAACCTCACACTGGAAACCGCACATGACAATGTAGCAGCAGAGCCGGCGGCAGCAACATGTCCAGCAGCGCCGCAAATTGAACAAGCGGCGCAACAACAGCTGACTCAACAACAAGTGCTAGAGCAGCAGCAGCAGAAAGATGACGAACTGTAGCAGCAACCACGAGGCTCTCAGCTGGCACCGTTAAACAGAACGGAAACCATCAGCGCGGTGAACCATGGGTACGCACCTAGCACACCAGCTGCGGCCTCACAGATGCCACAGCAAGGTGCATTAAGGAGAAATGCTCATGAGATGCTAACATCGCCGTCTGGAGAAATCGGCAATATCGCCAATATCGGCGGTGACCCTTCGAGAAGATACAGATAATCCGCTGGATATCGCCTCCATGGTAGAGCGCTTAGTAGAGCAGAAACTAGCGGCCAGACTAGTGCAGCAACCGGCAGCGAGCACGGGAACTGCGTCAGCTACTACGGGGGCAGGGCCGTAATAACCACAAAGGTTTGTAAAGAAGGAGACTGAGAAAAACCCTCCGACTGAGCAAAGGCCCCTGAACCCGAGATGGGAGGTGAATTGCTTCGTGTGTGGCGATCCGACACACCGGGCTTGGCAGTGTCAGAAACGAGCGGGAAACGACAAGAGGGACCAGTAGCCGAGGCCACTGTAATCCCTAATATCAAGAAAAAGGTCTCTAACAACGCGCCCGCAGGGAAAAGTAACCCTACGGCGCCCCGCGAGACAACACAACTATGCGAGAAAACAAGTGTAAGAGACACTACCATGGGAACCTCGTCAAGAGTGGCGAAGCCGCTTGATGCAGAGCCAGCGAGGTCACTACCCACGCCGATCCGCGCGGCCGGGTGCGGTATGAATGTTGAGAGCAGCAAAAGAGAAGCTGCCAACGCCGCATCCCCAACGCCACCCACACTCCACAGTGAATGTGAAGTGGAAGAGAGCTCAGTTGCGGCACTCGCAATGGTATGCGGGCCCAGCTTAGAGCAGGCCGAGGCAGCTCACTTACGGCCAACAGAGCCGAGCCTAGCAACCATAAAAAACGAAAGCATGCCACCAATGCAGTCAGCAGTCGACGTACAGTCGAAAGAGGTGGGCGAAGATCCCAGCAGTGTAGTCACACGGCCCAGGAAGCTGGGCGACGATGATGATACCCCAAACATTAAATTGGATCATGACTGCTATGCGGGTCGGAACTTCATGCAGTTGTTACGAGCGGTCCATGACCCCGAGGATGATGCACTGTTCGTAAAGGATACGGAAACTTTAGTCCCACTGGAAGTAGCCGGGGTCGGCTCTAGCAGCGAGCTAGTGATCTCTGCTGTGGCACTCGCTCATGTAAGTGAGGAAGAGCGAGCGCAAGTAAACGTGCTCGTAAGTAGAATCCTGCCGCAAGAACGTGACGCTATAGGGCGCACCACCCGTATGGAACACTGATTAATGTGGGGAGCGCGCGCCCCATAAAGCAAAAATATTTTCCAGTATCACAGAAAATCGAGGAAGAAATGCACAAGCAGGTGCAAAAAATGCTCGACGCCGGGATTATAGAGCCCGCGCTCACTGGCGGTTGGTCCAGCCCAGTGGTGATGGTGCGCGAGCCAGGCGGTAAATACCGGTTCTGCGTGGATTATTGGAAATTGAATGCGGTGTCGGAACCAGACTCGTATCCGTTACTGAACATGGATGGTAACGCAAACTCCAGAGAGCGCATTATATAACGACGCTGGACCTGAGCAGCGCTTATCACCAGATACCACTGGCTAAAGCAGCAAGGCCGTTAACGGCCTTTACAATACCTAGAAAAGGGCTATTCACATGGAAGGAAATGCCATATGGATTAGCCTACGCTGGGGCCACGTTTCAACGGATGATCGATGAAATCATTAGTGCCAACTTACAGCCGTACGCGTACTCGTACCTAGATGACATAATCATCGTCACAGAGACGCTCAAGCAGCACCTAGAGGTCCTGAGGATCGTGTTAGAGCGGCTCAAAGCAGCAGAGTTGACAAACAACCGAAACAAAAGCGTGTTCCGTCGAGAAAATTATTATCCTATTAGGCATCTTCCGTCTCTAAATAAATTTAAAACGGCAATACGTAGGCATATTATTTAAACCTGCGACGAACTAAATGTGTTCTGTGATAAAAATTAACTGTGTTACTGCTAAGTAATTATTTAATTAAGGTTCTATATTGTGACGTGATAGTTAAGACTACTGACATAAAGTGTGCATTTATAATAAGCCTATGTGATGAAATCTAACGATGAATCTGTGATATGGATACAAACTTAATTTAATGTATCGAAACTATGTATATATGATGTATATTTTTGACTTGTGCAAAATAAATCTTAATCTATCTATCTATATATCTAACCATGACGGATTCAAACCTGATCTGGAAAAGATTGCATCGATCATAACTTATCCTGCACCCAAGAGCTTAGCGCAGCTAAGAAACTTCATGGGGATGGCTTCGTGGTACCGCAAGTTTTTAAATAACTTCGCCACGCTTGCCGAGCCACTCACCAGACTCACTAAAAAAGACCAAAGGTTTAAATGGACCGAGGAGCAACAAGCGTCGTTCGAGCAGATAAAATCTCTCATAGCGAACACGCCAATTCTGCACTGCCCCCACTTCAATGCAGAATTCTGCATTCAAACAGATGCGAGCAGCACGGGAGTGGGGGCCATTTTGGTCCAGCGGGTCAACGGAGAGGAGCGCGTACTCGAGTTCGCGAACCGTATTATGACCTCCGCCGAACGTAATTACAGTCCCACCGAGAGGGAGTGTCTCGCGGTAATTTGGGCGATTCGGAAGTTTAGGCCCTACGTAGAAGGTTATGACTTTCGGGTGGTGACAGATTGCCAGAGCCTAAAGTGGTTGAGCGGTTTACACAACCCCACGGGCAGGCCAGCGCGATGGGCGCTGGAGCTGCAAGGGCACCGTTTCTCTATAGAGTATAAAGCCGGAAAGCTAAATGACGTGCCCGATGCGTTCTCTCGCATATTCGAGGACGATGAACTACCCGTCGCAACCATCGCCTTGGTCAACATGGCCAGCGACCGCTGGTATGCGGGGTGCATTGAGAAAGTGCTCAATGCTCCCAGCGATTACCCACTGTACAAAGTCATAGGAGGGCAATTGTACATTTATCGCCCGGATGAGTCAATTACAGTACCAAACACCGAGACCCAGGCTTTGAGGTTGGTGACGTATTTTGGCGAAAAAACCACGTTTTATCATCAGCGATCGAAAGCCGTACGACCACATATGCACCGAACTTTATGTACCCATATAAAATAAAAGCCAAACTCGGGTCGAATACCTTTCAACTGATCGACGAGCTGGGCGGGATCGTAAATAAGATCCCCGCTCGCCAGCTGAAGAGGGGTTATTTGGGCGACCAAGGGCCCAAACTACCTGGCGAAGACGAAGAAGATAGCATCGAGGTTACTCGACCCCCGAGGGATGCGGCGTAACCACGGCGACGTGCGACCCGCCGACGGCACAGCGAAGCGCCGCGCTTGTGCATAGTTCAGCGAGCGAGTCAGAAGATGAACCTCCGGCATATGTAATGCGAGCGACCGCGCTCGCGCACCCGACCGATGATTCACCCGTCCCCTCCTTACCGAGAAAACGAGGAAGACCTCGAAAAACCGCGTACGCAGCGCAAAGCTCTGGTCGTCGCTCGGAGCAATCTTCGACGAAGGAGGGGAGGCAGGAGCGGAAAGCCTCCCAGCATTCCTGCGCCGACCACTGCTGTCGCCACCGGAGGAGGCACCTGTTGCGACGACCGAAGAGTCGCAGCAAGACTCCGGAGAGGAGTTGGCCCAAGCCAGGGCGCTCAGTCCACCACCGTTGTATACGCCTAAAGAGGTGCAGTCCCCAAGCCCAACTCCAAAGCGGCAATTAGGGAGAGAGTTTTTCCAATCTACCCGAAAGTAGGCAGGGGTCTTCGCTCGTTACCACCAAGGGGAAGAGCAGTTTGGGCCCAGGTTTGTGCAGGAGGTCAAACACTGGCGTCAGCGCGTCCTCGACCGAGAGGAGGAGCTCGAGGCCCTGCGCCAGTTGCGCAAAGAATGCCTAGAGCGCCGCCAAAGGGTAGTGCGGGATCGCGAAGAGGCGCGCCGGCAATACGTTGAGGTGCAAGAATAGTTCCGCACGGCCCAAGCGAAACTCAGGCAAGCACGGCAAGAGACCGAGCGCCGCGAGGGGCAACAGCGCACCACCCGGAGGGACTGCGCAGTATGCCAATTATTATTATAAACAATTTTTATATGTATAATATGTATATAAAAAAAAAACAAAAATAAATGATAATTAATAGAAATAAATAAATGAGGAGGGCATGAGGAGAGCTGGGAGGAGGGCTATGAGGAGGATACAAAGAGGAATACGAATCCACCGTTATTTTTCCGCTGAATACGAATCCACCGTTATTTTTGGTTTCTGGGTCCACCTTTCGTCCATAACCTGAAAGAACAGTCAAATAATGCAGTTTTACGTGGCTGAGACTCGAAATAGTGGTAAAAAAATTAGGGACAAAGCTTATTCGCATTTTTTCCCGCTGAATACGAATCCACCGTTAGTTTTGGTTAATGGGGCCACCTTTCGTCCATAACCTCAAAGAACAGTCAAAAAATGCAGTTTTACGTGGCTGAGACAGGAAATAGTGTACAAAAAAAGCTCATCATCATTCTTCGTTGGTTTTTAACAGAGGAATACAATGCTGTTCTCGGTTTTAACATTGACTCAAAAGCTCATTTTCAAGTTAATTTCAAGGACAGCTGTTCAAAGACAAGGTCAAATTGTTTAAATTTGACACTATTTTAGCTATTATTTTGACAGGAATGTCATGTTTACGATGGTATTGCGTCCTTCTACAGGAAGCTTTGTAATTGTAATATTTTCAATTTCATAAAAAAGGCGTTATAATCATGTTTTGAGGTTATGGAGTCCGAATCCCGTGTTTTTAGAAAATGTTTGTGTGAGCATATGTGTTTTTAATTTTGCAGTTAGATGTAGGGGCTACTTTTCGAAAAATAAATTGAACACAAAAATCAATATTTAATTAAATACTATGTTCCCAATCGTATTTGTTTAATTGCACCTTTTTCGAAATAGAATGAGATGTTCTTTTCCTAGATTTCATTAGTTTGGATATAATTAGATTTTTTTTTCTCATCATAACCAACATCGAATATATCTTACAGCATAAAATATTGTACGTTAAAAGAAAATATGTACTTTCCTCTATCGTTTTATGCTTTCATTTTTTCAAATAATCTTCCGAGGATAGTTAAACGACATTCTTTTGTAAGGCATAACTCCTCCTTGAAGTCATTGTTTCTTCAACAGTCCTTCTAAGCATAGTTGAAGGAAATTTCTTCTCATTGCGTAACGGCTTGCGTAACAGTCCTTTTCAGGATAGTTAGCGAGCTCTTACATTAGCGAACTCATTGTTTCTTCAACGGTCCTTGTAAGGATAGTTGAAGGAAATTTCTTCTCGTTGCGTAACTGCTTGCGTAACAGTCCTTTTCAGGATAGTTATAGCGAGCTCTTACATTAGCGAACTCATTGTTTCTTCAACGGTCCTTCTAAGGATAGTTGAAGGAAATTTCTTCTCGTTGCATAACTGCTTGCGTAACAGTCCTTTTCAGGATAGTTAGCGAGCTCTTACATTAACGAGCTCATTGTTTCTTCAACGGTCCTTGTAAGGATAGTTGAAGGAAATTTCTTCTCGTTGCGTAACTGCTTGCGTAACAGTCCTTTTCAGGGTACTTATAGCGAGCTCTTACATTAGCGAACTCATTGTTTCTTCAACGGTTCTTCTAAGGATAGTTGAAGGAAATTTCTTCTCGTTGCGTAACTGCTTGCGTAACAGTCCTTTTCAGGATAGTTATAGCGAGCTCTTACAGTAGCGAACTCATTGTTTCTTTAACAGTCCTTCTAAGGATAGTTGAAGGAAATTTCTTCCAGGTGGGTACAGACTTGCGCAACAGTCCTTTTCAGGATAGTTGTCAAGCTCTCAAATCATTTGTACTAATCAACTTTTCAACAGTCCTTTTAAGAACAGTTCAAGGGAGTTCCTTCCCGGTCTTGCGCAAGAGTCCTTGTAAGGGCAGTTTTAACATTTAGTCAAAAAAAATCCATACAGATAGGTGCATCAATCCTTATAACGATGAAGGCGTACCTAATCATAAGGGTTCAAATTTAAGAACAATATCAAAAGCATTACTGCAGGAGAAGCCTAATTTACCAGTAACTACCATGGTATGTAATGATTGTGGATTAAAACGTTCATTGAATCGATCTGATAGCCGTATGAATATAGACGATTCCAATGATATTAGTAGTATGGAATGTGATGATACCTCGGCAGACCAAGGTACTGAGTGTCCAAATACTTCCTTAACTACTGAAAAAGATGCTTCATCTACCGGGTTAATTGAATTGGAAGAACTTCTGCAAGGATTAAAAGATAAATTCACAAGTTTGGAATGTAATAATCCCATGAAGCTCAGAATCCTCACTAATGCATCAGAATCTTGGAGTATAAGACGAATTTCAAAAGAGTTTGATACTTCCCGAATTTTAGCTAAAAAGCTAAAGA
This sequence comes from Gastracanthus pulcherrimus, assembly GCA_949152435.1. Lineage (NCBI taxonomy): Eukaryota > Metazoa > Arthropoda > Insecta > Hymenoptera > Pteromalidae > Gastracanthus > Gastracanthus pulcherrimus. Next base: position 65,720,491 of record OX424574.1, read on the forward strand.
ATTACGATCAGGACGTGGTGCTCTGGCTGATGTTACAGCAAGAGCTGGTAAAACTATACCAAATGCTACAATTACATTAATTAATGATTTCTATAATGACGATACTGTTGGTAGAATGATGCCAGGAGTGAAAGACACGTGTTCAGTTAAAGTTGATGGTGTGCGTATTAAAGTGCAAAAACGGTTATTGTTAATGGATCTCAAAGAACTGCATACATTGTTCAAAAAGACTTACAACATTGTATTTTGGCTGGAGCAAGAGGAACTCACTCAGTATGTGTATGTACGATTCATCAGGACTGTAAATTGATGCTTGATGCAATTAAAATTAACAGCTTAATAAAAGAAACTGAAAATCCAATTCGTGATTATCATGATTGTTTGAAATCAATTGTGTGCAAGACACCTACGCCCGATTGCTACCTAGATCAGTCATAAATGTCCAGATATTTCATTTTTTTCCACGACATTACTTGAAATTTTAAATAGTGCCTTTATCGATCAGGTACAATATAGTGTATGGACAGCAACTGATAGGTCGACTTTGAAAACAGTTACGAGTGAAGTTTCTGACTTTGTAAATGAATTTTGTGACAAGCTACAGATTCTTAAACCGCATTCATTCATAGTGAAACAGCAGTCTCAATTTATTTCGTCAACAAAACAGAATTTAAATAAAGGAGAAGTACTTGTTATGTTCGATTTTTCTGAGAATTATTCATATGTAGTTCAAGATGCTTCGCAAGCATTTCACTTCAACGAAAGAATACTCTAAATTAAAACATAAAAGTTCCGTCTTCCTCTCAGATAGTTTAAAACACGATACTTCTGCCGTCTTTACAATTCAGAAGCAATTGATTCCAGAAATAAAAAAAACTATTAAAAATGTTAAAAAATTGATATACGTCACATATGGTGCAAAGCAACATTTCAAAAACCGATTCCAGATTGCTAATCTCATCAACCATAAAGAAGATTTTGGAATCGAAGCGGAATGGCATTATTGCGTAACAGCACACGGTAAAAGTGGATATGATGTTTTAGTAGCTATATTTAAAAGAGAGGCTTACCGAGCAAGTCTTCTAGCTAAACCATCTGAAGCGATTTTGACTCCAAGAAGTCCTTTTTCATTGGGCAAGCAAACATTTCAAAAACATACAAATTTTTATTTATAGTAAGGTAGACCATGATAAATCAACACGACACTTGAATAAAAGATTCTCAACGGCATTAGCAGTACCCGAAATTTAAAAAAAACACTCGTTTACTATTCATCAACCAAAAACGGTAGTTATTAAACGATTTTCTAATGCTACTAAAGGAGTAGAATTTTATGCAGAAAGTGCTTAGTATTTGATCCCTCAGAAATAACAAAAAAAAAATGATTTTTTAAGACCCATTACCAAAATAGTGCAAAATACGAAAAATCTAATAATATTCAAAAATCTTCTAAGAGAAGAATTACTCTTTTAAATCCGGAATAATCTTAATGAAAATACCGCTAACGATGCATTGACACGTACCATCTCTAAAATAGTTTATCGTTTCAATATGCATAATATAATGTTTCAAATATAGAATCTGTATGTTTTACTCCACTACAAGTTAAATTTACTCAGCTATACTCAACTAAACAATAAAACACACATTGATATGGAGATTTTATAAACACACGATTTTCAAACTCCATAACCTCAAAACATGATTATAACGCCTTTTTTATGAAATTGAAAATATTACAATTACAAAGCTTCCTGTAGAAAGACGCAATACTATCGTAAACATGACATTCCTGTCAAAATAATAGCTAAAATAGTGTCAAATTTAAACAATTTGACCTTGTCTTTGAACAGCTGTCCTTGAAATGAACTTGAAAATGAGCTTTTGAGTCAAGGTTAAAACCGAGAACAGCATTGTATTCCTCTGTTAAAAACCAACGAAGAATGATGATGAGCTTTTTTTATACACTATTTCCTGTCTCAGCCACGTAAAACTGCATTTTTTGACTGATCTTTGACGTTATGGACGAAAGGTGGCCCCATTAACCAAAACTAACGGTGGATTCGTATTCAGCGGGAAAAAATGCGAATAAGCTTTGTCCCTAATTTTTTTACCACTATTTCGAGTCTCAGCTACGTAAAACTGCATTATTTGACTGTTCTTTGAGGTTATGGATGAAAGGTGGCCCCATAAACCAAAACTAACGGTGGATTCGTATTCAGCGGGAAAAAATGCGAATTAGCTTTGTCCCTAATTTTTTTACCACTATTTCGAATCTCAGCCACGTAAAACTGCATTATTTGACTGTTCTTTGAGGTTATGGATGAAAGGTGGCCCCATAAACCAAAACTAACGGTGAATTCGTATTCAGCGGAAAAAATACATGCGAATAAGCTTGGTCCCTAATTTTTTGACCACTATTTCGAGTCTCAGCCACGTAAAACTGCATTATTTGACTGTTTTTGAGGTTATGGACGAAAGGTGGCCCCATAGACCAAAACTAATGATGGATTCGTGTTCAGCGGGAAAAAATACATGCAGATAACCTTTTTACTAATTTTTTCTTTGCCCCTGCAAGTTTTAAGAACATTTAACTGATATTTCGTGGTGATATCGGTGTATTGTTAGAGCTGCACCAGCCCACCATTTTGAATTTTTCAAAAAGACCACTCAGTAATGAAAAGTAGATATATTAAGCTAAATTTTAAGCCCGGACACGAAGTTTTTTGAGCCTCTGATTTTTGGACAGAGGGGGAGGCTTTTTGACTAAGAATGTCCCATATATATATATATATATATATATATATTGTAATAAATGTTAGAGTTACGGTACACCTGAGTGACAGTTCACCATCGAAACCACGAGGCTATCGATGAACTGCATGCCTCTACTCATTCTAGTTATAATTTACAGCGATAATGTCGGTAAGAGAGGAACCTGATATGCACTGGCTCGCGTCAGTATCACACGCCATTATAATATATATATGCAAAGGAGTGAAACTGCGGCGACTTTACTTATTGTAATATATATATCGTGGTGAGCGGCTGCTGGAGAGAGAGAGAGAGAGAGAGAGCGAGAGAGAGAGAGAGAGAGAAAGAGAGAGAGAGAGAGAGAGAGAGAGAGAGAGACAGACCGTGATTGGTGCAGTTTGATTCACTGCTCCTCCGTTTGGAGAGAGAGGAAGGTATGTCGTTATACCACGGAGCGGGCATAGCGTGCACTTCCGCCGACTTTTCCTCCCGCGCATGGTAGTATGACGTCATCGCCTCCTCCGCAGATCTACCATAGTGCTATGGCGATGTTTGTCTTCGCCATAGCGTTATGATAACCACTTTCAATTCATTTAAAATAGTTACTGTTGTTAATATTAATCTTCTTTAATACACCACTAAGAATGAATCATTAGCTTCATTCTATAATTATTATTCAATTTATATAAAATTATTATGTATGAACTCATTAAGACCGCAAGATCCCCAGTGAAAATGAAAAATGTATAAAGTATACATATAAATATGTAAAAGTGTATATAAATATACACACTTTTTCCCAATAGTGAGGCACATATAAATCAATTCACATGTAAAAAAATAAATCTTTCAGTTACTTAAGAGATCAGTCTACCATTTCGATGACTATTTTCAAGATTTTTTTTTTCCTAGAAGAATTTATTTTATCATTTCAAACTTTTTACATGTTAAAAATAAGGTTTTAAAAAACTATAAAATTTATTTTACGTGGTAAATCTTGCTGCTATGGCTGCTTGAAGTTGCCCCTACTCCCAACTGTTTGACACGATAACTCGACTTTGGAGCGTCAGAAAAAAAATTCAAAAAGATTATTGAAAAGTAAACTTGTCGTTATCGTCCGAACTACAGTTATCCATATTCGATTAAAAACAAAATGGCGGGCTTTTAAAATTTTCGACTTTTCTTTTCAACGTAAATTGTTTAACAAAAATTAAGTAAATATTAACCAATAATTATAATTGTAGTTCGAACCATAGCTGTACATGTGCAGAATATGCTCTAAAAATTTCAGCTTTATCGGTTCAATAGTTTTTTTTAGGATGTCAAAAAGGTCGAAAAACGTTGTTTTGAAAAAAACGCGATTTACTTTTTTTCTCCGATAATATGAAATTTCTTACGTATTTTAAAAAAAATGAAGGTTCTTATCGTCAATCAGCGATGCCTGCTCCATATATTAATCCTTCAGCTTCATCGTAATGTTGGTTTTCCTCCATTTGAGCGTTTCTGATAGTCACCCTTTGCTCCTTAGAAGCAGGTATATACTGCAGCTGTACGCTTAACGCACCAAGTGTACGCCGAGCGCGTTCGAGACCCTTCCATTGTTTCACATTTTTCGACCTGTTCTCGAACTTTCTAAACGACATTTTAGTTTCTATAGCATTTCTACATATATTTACTACAAGAATCTGAGGTTTTCAAAAAACCGATTTTTCGATAAAAAATGGTACTGACCCCTTAAGAAACGGTGGCACTTAGAAAAATATTTTTTTGATTATTTGACATTATTGAAGTCTATCTTGGCGCTTCTTAGTGAACGGAACATAATCGTACAAAAATGTAAAGAAACGTACAAAAGAGTAGCACAATATGTCATTGCGATCTCAATTTTTTGTTCATATTATAACAGAAATGTACACTTATGTACATTTTTTTATTTCTATAGCGAATGGTATTAAAATAATATAAAACTGAATATTACGCAGTACATCATCGTCCATCAGCGAAGGCTTGGTGATTATTTAAAGAGTAATTTAGAGTATGTACTAAGTCAAGTTAGTAACTGAACTGTGTCAAATTAGTAAGTGAACTGTGCCAAATTAATAAGTGAACTGTCTCAAATTAGTAAGTGAACTATTGCAAGTTAGTAAGAGAACTGTATCAAGTTAGTAAGTGAATTGTGTCAAGTGAGTAATGAAATTGCGTCAAGTTAGTAAGCGAACTGTGTCAAGTTTATAAGGGAACTGTGTCAAGTTAGTAAATGAACTGTGTCAAGTTAGTAAATCAATTGTGTCAAATTAGTAGTGAACTGCGTCAAATTAGTATGTCAACTGTTTCAAGTTAGTAAGTCAATTGTGTCAAGTTAGTAGTAAACTGCGTCAAGTTAGTAAGTGAACTGTGTCAAGTTAGTAAGTCAACTGCGTGACGTGTGAAAAATCACAGATAAAATGTTTATAAATAAACTAACACTTAATACATCATGTAAAGATCAGACAGAGATAGATACATGTGAAATGACAGATTGGGTTAGGTTAGGTTAGGTCATTGATAATTTAGAGTAGTAAAAAACATCTATTGTTAGTAAATTATACAGCAGTGAGTCTCGCACCGACGGAACACCGCACCGAAACCTCAAATATTTTATTAATAGTAATTAACTTGCGCGTATAGCATTATTATTGTTCTGGGTACGAGAGAGAGAGAGAGAGAGAGATAGAGAGAGAGAGAGAGAGAGAGAGAGAGAGAGAGAGAGAGAGAGAGAGACAAAATCTTACAATTGCATGTACATGTAGTTACAATTAAAATATCAGTCGATTTTATGTATTTGTTATCTTAACGTTCACTTATTGCATTTCTTACTAAATAATATTATTCGCTTTATCAGTTCGTCAGTTTATAAAATTTAAATGTAATGAACTAGTCATAGTTAGATATCACAGAAACACGCTTCGTCAAAAAATAATACATAGAATAAAATAAATACAATAGAGATAACATATAAAAATAAAAGAATACGTATACTATCACGTCAAAATTTAAAACACACTCATTCATGACACTTTAACAATCACGCTAATAAATACATTCACACCTAACACTAAACATATTTAATAAATAAATAAATTAATAAATAAATAAGTCGAATAAATAAATAAACCAGATAAATAATTAAATTAAATAAATAAATAAATAAATAAATTTAAATAAATAAATAAATTTAAATAAATAAATAAATTTAAATAAATAAATAAATTTAAATAAATAAATAAATTTAAATAAATAAATAAATTTAAATAAATAAATAAATTTAAATAAATAAATAAATTTAAATAAATAAATAAATTTAAATAAATAAATAAATTTAAATAAATAAATAAATTTAAATAAATAAATAAATTTAAATAAATAAATAAATTTAAATAAATAAATAAATTTAAATAAATAAATAAATTAAATAAATAAATAATTCAAATAAATAAATAGCTTAAATAAATATCCGAGTCACCTCTATACATTCTCTTCACCATGTAATTGCTTAAGGTGCCTGCTAAACGCCGTTTTAAATTTACAAAAAGATGGCAGGCACCTCACACTGCTCGGGAGCGAATTCCAGAGGTGCGCACCTTGAACTCTAAATGAGAAAAGGCCCTTATCGGTGCGCGACCCCGGAACCGAGAGCTCTTTCATACCACCCCTACTTGAAGTCCTGGCCTGGTTTTTTTCAAAGAGGGCAGTAAGATATGGTGGCTGCTGCATGACAACCGCTCTGTAAAGCAGCAGCCCCATAAAATACTCCCTCCTCACCTTCAGATCTAACCAGTCCAGTTTTTTCCTGTAGGCGGTGATATACAGGCTCTTCTTGTAGGGGGTGATATGCTCATCTCGCCTAACACCACATATGTATCTTACACATGCATTCTGTAGACATTGTAGTCGTGTCTGGAGCTCCTCTGATACGTCAAGAAGAACCACTGAGCAATAGTCTAAGTGAGGTAGTACCAGTGCACATGCCAGCTGCTTCCTCAGTATCTCTGTGGTGCTTGAACGGAAAAGTTTTAAGCTATACAGAGCTCTATTTACTTTTCTACTGACCGCATTCAGTTGCGGCTTCCATGTCAACCTTCCGTCCATCACCACGCCGAGGTTGGTGACTGTATCGACAAAGGGAACGTGTACGCCGGTCTGTATCTCAATGCCTTGCAAGTCAAGGTTCTGAACCTGTTTGATGTTGTGATCAGCTGCAAGGCCTTGATACTCCCGCCACAGTCTGTCGTCATTGGTCCGCGCATAGCGTCTTCGGACGGAGTCACGTTTTTTGTAAAGATGTATTAGTTCAGCATCAACCCATAATGGATTTGTTTTCTTTTTCGGCGTGAATTCTGAGAGAGAGACAGAGAGAGAGAGAGAGAGAGACAGAGACAGAGAGAGAGAGAGAGACAGAGACAGAGGCAGAGAGAGAGAGAGAGAGAGAGACAGAGAGAGAGAGATTTGATTTGATTTGATTTGACTTTATTTGACACCTTGGGGTAGAACCCTGTCTGCTAGCTGAATTACAGGTTTATATTTTACAGTTAATTATACAGTTACAATCGAAGTGCTTAATTATTAATAAAAATGCTGATAGGTTGAGGTACACAAATAACGGTGATCTCTTATTTACGCAGCGGCTTGTTAGTTAACTTATCTTAGACTACTAAACTTATATGTATATAATCAATGTAGAATTAACCAATGTAGAATTAACGACGTGCGCATAATATTGGTTCGCGTGTGCGGAGTCGCGCGGGGGCGGAGGGTAGGCCTTCGGCTAGCATAGTAAGCGAATGCCGCCGAACCCGAGCCGCGATGGGCCGACATGTTCGGCAAGCTTATCTTTTCTCTCTCTAAACTCTCGATCTCTGAGCCGATGCGAACCACGGCCGAAAGATCGCATGACTGAAGCGATGCGCGAGTCCGGCAAATGAGCCGGCGAATCCGGAGCAGATTATTTGTTCGAGTCGCGAGGCGACTACGCGCGTTCCCGTTTCCGCGATGAGCCAGCATGACTACCTTCTTGTAAATCATTGTAAATATTAGTTTTAAGTATCTTAGAAATAAATTAGTATCTATGAGATTATTAAATATCATTCTGTTGTCACCCGAAATTATTTCGAGTCCTTTATTACTCTTGCATGCTATCCTTGCTTGTATAGCCTTCGGACTCGTGGGCCCCGTCACCCTCCGCGGGGAAAGAAATTAGTTTTCGCCCGGAGGCGAGAGATGTTTGTCATAAGACTTTGCTTTTACCCCCGACTCCGAAGATGGTTTGCGCCTCTGTATTTTTTAGGCTGCTCGCTTTTTTTAGAACTGCATCTCGTATGGTTGGTGACGTAAACTTAATTACGAAGGCTTGAGAGGGAGGAGGTGCGGAAACGCCGCCTAAATCGTTAGCCGAACCGGGCCACGGTCGCATCTCGAGTGAGTGGAACGTGAGGTTGGCGAACCCAATTGCGGAGAGTACTGTTTCGGTTAGTTGAGGTGGTTGAGCATCGGCAATAACGGGGATACCAGAAATTCGTATTTTGCACGGGTCTTCTAGAGTGGATTTCTGAGAAACGGCGGCGATCTCGGACCTTAAAACATTGAGTTCGGTAGTGTGCTTAACGTCTACTTCTTAAATTTTGCTCTCTAGGGCACTGACGCGGGTCACAAGATTTTTAATTTCAACGGCATTGTTTTCAAGTGCTGTCTTGTTCTCGGAGTTTGCTTTTCGGAATTCGTTTAAAAAGGTACGAAAATATGCAGGAGCATCTGGATCGGACATATTTGTGGGTGCTGTGAACGACTGTGGCTGAATCAAACGGCGCGGTGTTAGTATTTTTATTGAAGCAGCTGGCGTGAGAAAAGTCGTAGTGCGGTGCTGTTTGCTACGCGACGTGTTGGATGGCGAGGGCGGGAGATGGCTTAGCGCTTGAGGGAACCTGGATTTGAGAGAGGCAGGGGGAGTAGTGGTTGCGGGGAGAGTAGTGGTTGCGAAGGTGTAGTAAAAACAGCTGATCGGTCTGACGCGCAACAAAATATGATGTTTGGGGCTGTATGCCACTCTAGAGCACAGCAGTCTTTGTGGTAGAGTGTCTTGCAGAAGCTGCACTGTAACGCGATATCGCGGCGATTTAGTGGCGCATTGCACTTGCTGCACGCGGATTTTTGCATGATCTGCTCATTGCAGGGTCGAATTGCTAGCGCAGAATGGCACAATGAACTCGATCACGAAGCGAAACAGAGCTGTGACTCGTAGTTGCGATACGTCACTAAGAGTCGGTACATGAGAAGTAATTACTATAACGCCACCTGTTCGTCGAAATTCTAATTACCGACTCGCGCCGATGGCCGCGGGGCATGCGCACGTTTGACAATTGACTGGTTTACCAAGAATGTTTCTAGTTGCAATTGTAATTCGCATAAACGATGCACTGTGACACGCAATTAGTATGCACGGAGATAAATGCGCTTACGAATTTATGTGTGCTGGTACTTGCACAGTCACTGAACACGTCACTCGCCGATCGAGAACAGATGCGATGAACAGGTGTGTGTGGTGATAGGCGCAATGTAGCAATTGGCTCTGCGAGGCTGTTTAGGCGGCTATGGCTGGGTGGTGACGGTTAGGACGATAGTCAGCAGCAGCGACGATGAGCGGGCAGCATGGCGGCGGAAGAGGCGGTCAAGTCCGTGTTTTTGGCGTGCAGAAAATGCAAATCTCTGGCTCAGTGGTGAGGTCGGCGTCGCTTGTAATTGTGTAAAGCGAAAGCCAGCTCCATTCAGTTCACACCGTGTACCAAAGAGAGAGAGAGAGAGAGAGAGAGAGAGAGAGAGTGACACTACAACACACACACACACACTTGCACATTCTCTAACAGCACCAGGCCAAGCAGAGATGAGGACGAGCTGCAGCAAAGCAGAGTATCATAAGAAAGCCGTCCTGAAGAAGACGTACCTGCTTTTTCCCCTTTCTCATTTTGTAGGTATTATGCCAGGGCCGGAGCCCGCACGAAAGAGAGAGACGTCGGAAAAGGTGTTTCTCTTAATCTCAAATAATACTATTACTTTTCAAGTACCTCATCCATTGATAAGCATTGTTTAATTATAATTAAACTTGTATAAAATATTATTTCTAGTATATGCGTGAGTATTTTCTTTTCTTAGTGATGAAGTTTTGACATTTTAAATGTATATAGCTGAATAAGAAAATGTAATTATAGTGCTGTATTATAAGTGAGTATTATTTACAAAATTAATCTTATAATTATTGTCAGAATGTTATTTCATATTATATAATAGTGAACTAAAGATTGGTAAAATGGTTAAATCCTGTATGATTGTTGGGTGCACAAGTCATTCTAAAAGAACAGAAAATGCTTGTTTTTATTGCATTTCAAAAATAATATATTTTGACAATGAGCTTTTTGCGAAGCAAGAAGTAGATATGAAAGCATTGCATGAATTGACAATAGAAAGGCATAGCGAATGGGTGAGAGCAATTAAGCGTGGAGATTTATCTGAGGCCTATTTATAGAATGGACGAGTGTGTCATAAACATTTCATTTCTGGTGGTTCATAGAACACTTGGCAATCATTTAATCATAATCTATTGTTTTTTAGAAATTGATAAAATTGATTCAGAAAGTTATTTTATAAATTTTTCAATTTAAGATATAATCTTTTTTGAGCATGGAAGCCTGTAAGTGTTTCTGATAAGAATAATCCAGACTGGGTCCCTTCACAAAATTTACGATATGATGTTGGATTTGGAATAAAGCGCAAATCAGATCTTGATCGACATAATAGATGTGCGAAAATAGTGCGATTTTAATTTATTAGATAAATTCTGAAGATTCATTAATTTCCTTAGCGTCATCAAACAAATGTGAGAATGATCTTGCAACCTTGTCCACTGATTCAATTGATCATGAAATTGTTGTAGTGGATGAAATAAGTGATGAATACGAGGTTGTGAATGGAATTAGTTGCCAAACAGATTTAACTATGAATGAATTGAACCATATTTTTTAAAAATTAAGTATAAGTGAGAGCGTAAATGCTCATCTCCAAGAAAAGATTTCTTAGCTTTCTTCAAATCAAGAATCTTTTTTTGAAAATGATCGACAGACTAAATTTTTTACTGGTTTACATAATTATGAGATCTTATTTCTCCTCCACGATACAATTGCTCCGCATCTCTCTCAGTCAAGTGTAACTGTATTGTCCACGTTCCAGCAATTAATCCTTACTCTCGTTAAATTAAGATTGAACTTACCTATGTAATATTAATCTTACAGGTTGTGTTTTTTACCAATTCTTAGCTTGTAAAAGTTTGTAAGTATTAATTTTAATATAATATATTTAGGTTTTATTGTGGCTGTGTTTACGGTTGGAAGGTATTTTAGACGGTGCTTGCATATAATGTATAGCATGTTAAAACCTTTGATTTGTTGACCTGATAGGGATATATTAAAAGCAACAATGCCAGCTTGTTTCAGAGAAGCTTTTGGAACTAACATTACTGTAATCATAGATTGTTTTGAAGTATTTATTGAAAGCCCTTCCAATTGGAGTGACACCTCAAGGCACAGTGTGTTTTATATCCGAGAGCTGAGGTGGTCGAACCAGAGACAAGTTCATCACAGAGAGTTCTGGATTCCTGGATCGCATTCAGTATGGAGACGTTGTTTTAGCAGACCGAGGATTTTTAATACAAGATTCTCTCCAGTCTGTCAAAGCAGAACTAAAAATTCCAGCCTTAACAAAAGGTATGTAACTTAAAATGTCCGGATTCACGTAGAAATAGTCATTTGCTCGATTAGACAGAAGTACACCATCTTTGTCCGGAACTATTTCCATTTCTATGCTGACTACAACTGTAAATGGTAATTGTGTGTAAGATGAAATAGTTACTGTTTGTTGTGCTTTGGTAAACTTATGTCATTCAATAGTATCACCTGAATAATTTATTGCTCAAGCTTAATTTAATCCTGCTTGTAGCTTTCATAAATTTTATTATTTATTTATTTATTTGGGTTTGAAATATTTAATTAATAACTCGTGTGAGATTTTTGTTTTTAAATTTTTATTTGTCTAATGTTAGCTACATTTCTAATAAAATATTTTAACGCACTGTACATATTTTTAAAATAATATATTACATTATTAGAAAAAATAAATAATTTTTTGTACAAAAAACTAAAACTATTTATTTAATTCTATTTAAACTCTTTTTTAATACAATTAAATTAAAATACTATTTCATCGCAATCAAGTGTTTCTTCAAGTAAACATGTTCTACATGTTTTGCAAAACCAGAAAGATCCTTCAGGTATTTCTGGTAAATTAACACATTGCACGTGAAACCACTGGATTGCACACTGCTCATTGGCACATCGAACCATCTCTTGACCATTGTCAGAACTACGACAATCACACCATAGTTCTTCTTGTACAGACTCTTTTGAATTTGTATGCCATCTTGACAATAATTCAGGAATAATAATATTTACATGAAAAAGTTCAGCTTTTTGTAATTTCTTCGCAATACATTTCTCATCAATATTAATACGGTTTATAAGCATTTCATGCTTAGACCTTGCAATACTTTCATGTCGGAGACCATAATCCACTTCTCTTGTTTGAAAATGCACCTTTAACGGATAATAAATCTCTTTAATGAGAGAAAGCCATGGTTTATCAATAGACGTGTTACATGCTGACTTAAATTTTGAAGCTGTGATTATCCCAGCTCGATACTTATACCAACTACTGCTGCTTGGCTGTTTTATAGTTTCTTCTTGTACAGCTTGTTGTTCTTCTGCTGTTATAGATATTTCAACTGCTTCACTCCTCAATTCTTCAAGTAAAAATTGCTCATACTCAGGATCATACAAGTTGGTTAAAACTTTTCTTATGGGACAATTTGAAACTCTTGGCACTCTAGTTGCTGCGAAAGACTGCATAACACTCAAGATAGCAGCAGATAGGTCTACTACGTCTAATTTTTTAAAAAATTACAATAAACTCTCATTACCCAAAGAAGGAATATTCTGTACTGGAATTTTTGAAAATATTACAAATTATTATTTTTATTTCTTAAAATATTTACTAAATTAATTCTAATAGCTGTTACTTACTTTTATCATAACTTTTAATTTTTCTATCCCAGTTGATATCCCTCATATCTTTTTGCTCTATCCTTTTTGATATATTTGAGACAGTCCATACAGAAATCTTATTTGTACAAGACAATTCACTTGTGCTTGTTTTAAAATGTATAGCAAAAGCGATAGCTGCTGTGTGGCTACATACTTCTCCGAGTCCAGCCATATAAGTGCAATGAGCACTCATAATAGTACCGTCAGATGCAAATATTAACCATGGCCTTGAAGGTTTATTGTTCATCTTCTGTGAATGTTTAACCTGTAAAATAATTGTTATGATCAATAATATTTTAATCAAAATTGATAAATAAAATATTAAATATAGGTAAATCAATACCTACCTCAACAATAACCACACAATTTTCATACATCTTAACATAATTAAGTTGGAGAATGAATCTGGCCTCATACAATTTACATGTTTCGAGACTTTTAAATGCTTTCACTCGAGTTCCTGAGTAGAAGCTATGAGTTAAAGTAAAATGGTTTACTACATCCATGAACTGAAATTTTGGTAAATCACTCTCCCTATTTGAGAAATGATTCATCTTAAAAGTGTATGTGTCATAATGATTTATTATTGAAAATTTGTCTACGTAGCGGCTTTGAACGTCACCACATAATGAAAGGAAGTATTCACTCATTTCTCACAATCACTTATATATAATTCACTTATTAATTACCAATATTTATCAGACTATAGATAGGTACTACAAAATCGTAGAATCGTTAGAGGTTAGGAAAACACCTATTTCGACACAAAAATCACTTTGGCACTATCCCCCAAGTATCATAATATTATCTAAAGATAATATACTTGCTCTCTGACTATTAAAAACATTTATTAATTATTTAATTTTTACTACATCATACCACAAGCTTATGCTGCTATTTAACTTACATACAAAAATATGGTTTCCTGTACCCCCAATGTTAGGTCACGTGGTCTGATGATGTCAGAGGTAAAAAAGTCTAATAGTCGCGGCCCTGGTCGTGCTAGCGTCATGATTTGAACGGCTATGGACAGCTATACTCCTAGCCTAGATGGCGGCATGCTCCAATGCTATCTCTCGTAATTCAATATAATTTGAATATTTCGCTCTCCGCCATGCTACATTATTTGAGCCGGGTATTGATTTCAGATCACGTAGTCCATAACCTACTGGTACTACGTGGGTTATCTAAAAACCCAATCATTGATAATTGATAGGGGTGCTGGTGTGGTGGGAGTAAACGCGAGGCCAAGAAAGACGAGGTCCACCTCGGCTACTCGCTGCTGGACCATTCGATAGAGTAGACGTATAATTTATCGTATAATCAGAGACGCCGTAGCCATTTTTTAAAGTTTGTAGTTACTTGAGTTTGGAGATGAGCTAGTATCGCGAGTAGTTACCGTTTGTGAATCGAGTCGACTAATTAGTAAATTCGTTATTATTATTAATCAGAGTACTTATTACGGTGAGTGGTCTAATTTACACCTTGCGGCCCGCGCGAAAAGTCCCACATGGTTACCACATGGAAATCATATGGATTCCACATGATTCCCACATGGTTCCCATATGATATCTTATGGGAACCACGTAGGAACCGCGTGGGCTTTTGGAAAGATTTCCCAGTGGGATCCCAGTTGAAAACACATGGTTCCCATATGAATTTTACATGGTTCCCACATGTAGTAACCATAGTAACCACGTGATCCCTGTGTCTGTTCCACGAGGTTCCTATATGAGTTTCACATGGGTCTACAGATATTGTAAACATGAACTTATCAAAAAACTTTATGTTCCTGAAAGTTCTTAAAAGCTATAAAATTCATAAAATGAGTGTCTATATAGGTATTACTATGCGGATGATAACACAAAAACTGGGGAACTAAGCTAAAGAATTCCTATTTCTAAAAATTCTATTAAAAAAAAATAAAATAAAATATATTAGCTTTAGTAGACTATATGTGTATCATGAGGGCACCATATAAAATACGAGGTCTGTCCCAAAAGTATCCGACCTACGTTCATATCTTTGCGCGGAGAGACTCAGGCGACCTCTGGAGGGTACGAACGTCACCAGTAACTCCTAACCTTCTCGTGAGTAGCCTGAGATACCGATGAAACGCCTTAGTTCCCGCGCAGCGTGTATTTGTTTACAACGACTTTTTTGCGTTCGTCGCAATTTGCTTATTGCTAAAAATGGCAGAACGAACCGAACAGCGAATTTGCATAAAATTTTGCTTTAATCTCGGTAAAAGTTGCGCGGAAACTATTGAAATGTTGCAAAAGGCCTTTAAAGATGAGTGTATGGACAAAACACAAATAAAAGAGTGGTATAGGCGGTTTAAAAGTGGCCGCACATCTGTTGACAGTGATCCTCGTTCATCAAGTCAATGTTGATTGTTTTTTTCGATTATGAGGGCGTTGTGCACCACGAATATGCCCCTACAGTCCAGACAATCACTAAAGAGTACTACGTTGAAGTTTTGAAAAGATTACGTAATGCAATCAGGAGAAAACGACCGCAACTTTGGGAAACCGGTGACTGGCTTCTTCATCACGACAATGCTCCAACGCACGGATCAAACCTTGTGCAGCAGTATTTATTGAAACACAGTGTTTCGCAGCTCCGCCAGCCTCCGTACACTGTTGAAACTAATGCGACGAATGCACTAAAGGCGATTCCGAAGTCTGACTTTCAAGAGTGCTTTAATAAGTGGAAATATCGATATGAGCGTCTTGTTCCATCAAATGGGGACTACTTTGAAGGATGCCACACCCCGGATGACGAAGAATAAACCAAGCGCCGAGAAATCAAGGTAGGTCGGATACTTTTGGGACAGACCTCATATATATGGAAACCATATGTTTTCAACTGGGATCCCACTGGGAAATCTTTCCAAAAGCCCGCGTGGTTCCTACGTAGTTCCCATATGGGAACCATGTAAGAATTTTGTGGAATCCATATGATTTCCATGTGGTAACCATGTGGGACTTCTCACGTGGGGTCACTTTTCGAATGAACGTCCGGTATTTTAAAATTTAGTATAAGGATTGGTGAGTCTCTGTCCTTTATTTATGGCATAATAAATAAATAGTCGCTTCTTTCGTTTTTCTTTTAGAACGATTATTATTATTGCCAAATTATTTATTTTTACAGGATTACGTCACACTGGTTCACGACTGGTGAACCAGAGTTATTGCCAATAATACGCCAAAATTACTGTCATTCTCTATTTTAGCTGAAAATTAGGGGTTGAATAATTTAAATAAATGAAGTGTTCTATCAGGTTTGTTAAATATCGTAGTATGTTATGCTAACATAATAATTTTTTATATTGATAAATTGTGAATTTAATCGCGACGCGGCTACTACGACGCCATTTTGATGCGACGGTGTAGCATAAATCGTCGTTATATCGCCCCTTCTGGTCATTATTATTGTCGTTTCAATTATTGCTATTACCGATAGCAATTACGTATATCTTACTCAATATAATATTGTAAATTAAAATAAGTTAACGTTTAATAAACTAAATTCTTTTATTATTTGTAATCCTTGGGTACAATTTGGCAATTGATTAGTAGTGAGTTTCTGGCTTCCTGCATGTAATATCCTTTATGCCCATCTGAACGAAAATGACCACTTTTTTCCCTGAAAAGCCAGACCAAAATTACACTTTTTACCCGCAAAAATGATTAGCAGGAAAAAAGTGACTTCAGTAGAAACTATTCCAAATTCCTGTATCTCATCAAGTTCAACCAATAACCCTGATTTTTGATTTTCTTTTATCAATATTATCTTTTAACAGTCCATTAGTACCGCTTTCCAAGTCAAAAAGTGCCCACAGTTGAGATGGGCATAAAGTACTATATGTAACTCGAGAAAAAAGTCGATCTTTCCCTCGGGTGATACTACCATCGCTTCGCTTCGCTTCGCTTCGCTTCGCTTCGCTCGCTCGGGCAAAATATTCGACTTTATGCCCTTGTTACATTATGTACTAATACTCTAAATTAATAGTACATTATGTAACAAGGGCAAAAAGTCGAATATTTTGCCGGAGCGAGCAAAGCGAAGGTAGTATCCCCAGAGAGAAAGATCGAGTTTTCTCTCGAGTTACATATAGTACTATACGCCCATCTCAACTGTGGCCACTTTTTAACTTCGAAAGCGGGACTAATGGACTGTTAAAAGACAATATTGTTAAACGAAAATCAAAAATCAGAGTTATTGGTAAAATTGGATGAAATAAAGGAATTTGGACTAGTTTCTAGTGAAGTAACTTTTTTCCGTTAATCATTTTTGCGGGCAAAAAGTGTAATTTTGGTCTCGCTTTTCAGGGAAAAAAGTGGCTATTTTCGTTTAGATGGGCATACATAAATTTTAATTATTATTATCATCAATTATTATTTCGTCTGGCTCGACATTGATTTCGCCTAGCTCCGGGTGGATCAGCTCAGCGACTTCCTCCGAGAGAACGAGAATCTTAGGTCAGATCAGTGCTTCTCTTCCCTATTTTCGATTATTAAAGTAGAGTTTAGTGATTATAGTTAGAAGCTTGTAAATTTAATATTTTACAACAAAATACTATGTTACAACTGTGTCCAGATAGTAAGTGAGCTTTGTCTCAGTATGCATTCTAAAAAACACTCTTCAAATAATCACCAAACCTTCGATAACTGGATTTGGCTTCACAATCTTTGAAATTTTCAAGTATTTTAATAACTTCCTCTTTTTTTTACTATTTTACCATCTTGTGGTCTCAAATTCTCTTTTCATACAAGTACTACCTAAATAATAATGTTGAAAATTGAAATCTATTTTGAGATACCATCATTTCTGCTGTATTTTCTGTAAGCAAGCCTTACATTTTTAAATCTTTTAACATATTTTCAAAATTAAAATTTCTTTTCATTAATCTTCTTTTCTCTTCATGCAACACTTTTGTTCGCTTTTCTAACTTAGTAATTTTAGACATAGCTTTATTCCAATTCTTGGTGTTTCTAAATATTCTAGTGTGATCTGCTTGAGATGCTGCGGATTCCGTATAAATTTTTTCTGATGCTCTTCAATCAATAGCGTATTACTTGTAGAATCATTTATATTTTGTTCACACAACAGTAACTTCTTATAATCAACTGGAAACTCAAGATTTTTATCAAGACATTTTTTATTGGACTTCATCCTTCAACCTATTGCATTCTTGTGACATAAATGCCAATTTTACTAAATTCAAAATACTGTATTTTACTAAATTTAAAATACTTTATTTAAAATACTGTTTTACTCAACATTTGGAATATTAATACTCGCTTGCTGATTAGTGACGAATACATTATTTTCTTACTTTTAATTTTTCTAGTTTATTAGTTGGTACATAATCTTCAGAATTGAAATGTTTAAAGCACAAACAGCAGCATTTCAAGGTTGTTTATCTCTTCCAGTTGAAAGAATCCATTGCTGCCGAAAGACTTTATCTTTTGGAAATCTACAAGTACATAACAAACGAATTTATTCTTTTCTATATATAAATATAAATTAACAAATCATAACGTGATATCAATGTGTAAAGGTTATAATTACGTATGAAACGGAAATGCACATTTGAAGTTATGACCAGTATTTGCATTGAACTCTGTATAAATAAGTGAGTCTAACTCTAAAACTGGCAACAGAGCATTACAATCTGCGAGAAAACATGGCAACTTTTACTCGATTTCTAGACCACTATTTATCTCTTTCTCTCTCACGGATTCGTATCCTCTTTCTCTGTCTTACAACTCGGCAACACATTTCTCTGTTGAAAGCATAGGCCGTACGCGGTATGGTCTAACATTGAATACATATTGCGTGCGGTGTACCATGTATCATGTAGCGCGTACCATGTACCATATTTCCGCTGTAACAGAGATGTGATTGGACGAATATGACAGAATTGACCAATAGCAGCTACGATATAGCGGAAATGTGATACCTATATGGTACACGGTACACGGTACACGGCACCTGTGGTGGAAATTATTTCTGTAATTATCCATAATTGTCTATAATTTTCCGTAATTTTCCGTAAATTTCTGTAATTTTCCGTAATTTTCTGTAAATTTCTGTAATTTTCTGTAATTTTCTGTTAATTTTTGTAATTTCTGGTAATTTTCTGTTACTTTTTGTAATTTATTGTAATTTTCTTTAATTTTTTGTCTGAATTCGGACAATTTTACTGAAAATTACAAAATATTACAAAAAATTACATAAAATTACAGAAAATTATAATTTATTACAAAGAATTAAAGAAATTTACAGAAAGTTACAGATTTTGACGGATCCCACTTTAGCGTCACTATGATATTTATTAGAAATAGATTGTAACATTTCGCATACTAAACACTACGCGCTATACTAATTGTTGACGCAAATGACTTGTCACATTTGCAATGTATGATTTACGTTTAAGAAACTATAAGTGGTACAACGCACGTGCGTACATAATAATTTATAAGATATGTGTTTTCTAATAGTTATTCATAAATTAATGAAAATTAAAAATTATAAAACTTATGTATTTATTAAGATTTCGTGAAATAACGTCAAGAATTATTTTTATCTTATGCGGCACTAAGTATTTTTATTTTCAAAAGAGTTTGCAAATATTCATTATAAAATCACTTGAAATGTTTGTTTATTGTCTATTTATAAAGGAGAAGATGCTAAGTTCCATAATTTTCAAAAAAATATATGTAAACCATTTAAAACATAAAAAACCTATAGTGTTAGTAAGGTTGATATCGTTTCGCTATTTCACATGACTATTAAATACATATAGATAGATAGATATAAGATTTATTTTGCACATGTCAAAAGGAAAATATACAATACATAATATATACAATTTTGATACACAAGATTATCATATTCATATCACATCCATATTACGATTTATAGCGATATTTCATCACATTAGTTAAAATTGCACAATTTTTATATATACCTATCACGTCACATTATAAGACTTAAAACTAATTTAATACTAAACGGTATAACACGGTTAGTTTTCATCACAGGCATATTGTACATCGCGGCTTTGGAAAATGTGCCTGCGTATTGCCAATTTAAATCTCTTAAGGGTGTAGTCTGGAGGTTTTGCACTTTTTACAAGGATATTTCAGGAATTTTTTTTACAGCAAAATAAAATCCAATCATTTCAAATTTTTTTTGTTATTATAGACATCTTTAACTAAAAAAAAAATCCATTTTCGCTGGACGTTTACACACTGAGTTATACACTTCTACTGCCGGTTTGTACCAAAGCGTGTAATACTTGTGCTCCGAAATATAATGTACATACATACAGGTATAAATTTAAGTATACATAAACTTTTCAGCTGCTATACACAGGTATAAACGTTATACAACAACAATAGAGGGGACCGACCGTTGCAGCTGCCGCGAGGCTTAGAGCGCGCAATTATAAGACGCTCTCGAATATGTGCTATAACTTCCTTAATATTTCGAATGTCGATCTGAGATTGCTACAGTATATTCTCCAAATATTGTACTTTCAAAATGAATTATAAAAAAAATTGATATTTTGAACCTCAACCTTCAGACTACTCCCTTAAGAAACGGAAGATGCCTAATGATGCGAGGGAGTGATTTCCAAAGGCGAGCACCTTGGACTTTGAAAGAGTTCAGGTCAACATCAATACGCGACTCTGGAATTCTAATTTCCTTAGGATTCCTACTGGAGGTTCTAAACTGGTTTGCTCAAAAAGGGCCGCAAGGTACGGAGGCTGTCCCGTGACAACTGCTTTACACAGCAGTAAAGTTTCAAAGTACTCCCTTTTTGCCTGCAACGTTAACCAGCCCAGTTTCCTTCTGTAGGGATAAATATGTTCATCTTTTCTAACACCACAGATGTATCTCACACAAGAGTTTTGCAATCTTTAAAGCGGGTCTGAAGCACACCTGATACGTCTAGGTATACAAGAGAGCAATAATCTCAGTGGGAGACAACAAGCGCTTTTGCAAGCTGCACACGCAGCACCTTAGTTGTGCAGGATCTAAATGATCTGAGTCCATATAAGACTCTATTAACCTTTCGACTAATTGCATCTATCTGCGGTTTCCATGTTAATTTAGAATCCATTACAACTCCGAGGTTGGTAACTGTATTGGAAAAGGGAATGAAAACTTTATCCTGTACCTCATTGCCTGATAGATGCAGGTCCTGCAACCAGTTAATATTATAGACTGAACCACAAATAATAGCCTTTGTTTTATTGACATTGAGGCACAGGGCATTCTCTGAAGCCCATGCCGACACTGTTCGCGCTACAGCCGACAAGCGATCTATGCCTTCACGAAGATTGTCTCTCGTAACCTGCGTATAGGTTTGAAGGTCGTCATCATATAGCAAATGCTCGACACCATCCGATAATTCACCCTCAGGGCCTTTGAAATTAGCCAGTATATCCCGAAGGTCATTAATATACAGACTAAACAGAAGGAGTCCCAGAACCGAGCACTGATGTAGACCAAGATTGGTAGTGAGCCAATCAGATTCACTATTGGATTTTGTAATCACTCGCTGGGTTCGGCCTGTGATATATGATTTGATCCACGAGACCACGGACCTGGATAAACCCATTCTGATCAGTTTGCGAAGTAATTTAGAGGGCGAGATTGCGTTGAACGCCATACTGAAATCGAACATCAGAAAACTGGTAAACAGCTGTTTATTGCTGTTGATATCAGTTCGGATGTCCTCTGACAGACACAGCAGTGCTGTTTGCGTACTATGATATTGCCTAAAGTCGGTTTGACGTGGGTATAGAATTTTATTAGATGTAATGACTTTGAAGAGAAAACTCAGAAGGTTAATGGGACTAAGTTCCAGGAAAGACTCCACAAGCCAGTGAAGAGTTGAAAATAGCAGCCAAGTGGTGGTCTAAAACCGGGAGAGATTTCGCGATGACACTTTGGGAATCCCATCTTTCCCCTTCGCTTGCGATTAGAAATGGGCGACGGCCAGGACTACATTCGAAAAAGTGACTTCACGAAAAGTGAAGCCGTCATCACTGGTCCTTGATAAAATGTCGTCCAAATCCACATCGAGCTCAGGTTGAGAAACGGAAACCCTCGCGAAGTGGGTGTTTAACTCATCCGATGTGAAGCCATACAACTCCTTATTGGCCTTTGATATGAGACCTAGATTTCGGAGTTCCTTCCAGATATTTTTATTATTATGCAGAGTATAAAAAATTCTGCTCTTAATAAAAGCCTATCGCGCTTCAACTGTGCATTGTTCTGCTTGAGCAGCGAGAGACTGGAACTTCTGCCATAAACCATGATCCCGAGTCCGCTTATAACGTCGATGAACTGCACCACGTTGATTATATAGACGCTTCAATTCAGCGTCTACCCAAGGCGGATGACCTTTCTTTTTTGGTTTTAAATGTTTCAGAGGAACAAGTTCGTCGATAGCTGCCATGATGTTTTGGCTGAGATGTTCTAACCTGCTATCGACATCCTCGTCTGGGCAACTGAGGGGCGACCAATCGCAAGCGCCAAGAAAGGATAAAAGCTCCTCCTGTCTAATAGATTTAAAATCCCTATACGAGAATGTGTTAAGAGCAGGGATCTCAGATGTTTGGATGTCAATTGTGATGCCAATTATTTTATACCTACTAGGAAAGGTCGCCATTATGTTGTTCGCATCCAGTACTACATCATTATCGTCAGTGAAGATAATGTCAATTCAAGTGTGAGACTGTCCGACGTGGTGAGTTGCACCATGATCAACTAGTTTGAGGTTTAAATCGCATGCTTACTCTTTAACGAAATTCGCTTCTATAGATGTCGATAGCATTTTTGCGTTCAGATCACCCATTACAATTCGGTGCTCGTAACCTGCCGAATAAACTACGAGATTCTCAATAAGATCCAAGTCATCAGTGAAAGAAATCCCTGGTGGTAGAAAAATGACGGCTACGAATATTGGAGGAAGGTTGCCTTGCTGGACTTTATATATCAAGTACTCGGGAATTCCCGGTTTTTCTTTGTCAAATAATTAAAATAATATTAATTAAATATACAAAACTTATCATTTTCAATTGTCAATAAGGTAGATATAAATAACTACTAGAAAATTCATGTCTCATTATGAATTACCATCTAGGTGAGTAAATTTATACTAACTTATAGCTTCTCAACTATAAATCGTAACATACATTACAAGCCTGTTGTAGTTGTTAAAATCCTCGTCCGATTTTTTCTATATTTTTTCATTATATGTATATATTTTTTTTCTTGAATTGTCTTAAACATATTTTAATGCAAAAATACAAAACTTTTTATTGATTTAAAAATATTTAAAATTTAAAATAATTTATAATCTGTGATCTTCTGTAAATTACTGTAATTTTTTGTAATTTTTTGTAAATATTTGTAATTTTCTGTACCTTTCTGTGTTTTTCTGTAAATTTTTGTGATTTTTTGTGAAATTGTCCAAATTTAGACAGAAAATTATAGAATACTACAGCAATTACAAAAAATTACAGAAAATTACAGAATGTTACAGAAAATTACAGAATGTTACAGAAAATTACAGAATGTTACAGAAAATTACAGAATGTTACAGAAAATTACAGAAAATACAGAAAAATACAGAAAATTACAGAAAATAACAGAATGTTACTAAAAATTACAGTAAATTGCGATAAATTATAGTAAATTACAAAGAGTTATAGAAATTGACAAATAATTTAGAGAAATTACAAAGAATTACAAAAATTTACACAAAATCCAAGAAATAATTTTCACCAGGGACGTAATGCGGATTCAGTGTAAGATCCTCACCGTCTAAGGCAGGTCTGTCTACAATGCCTTACTGATGAGTCCAGTAGACAAACCCGGGACGAAACGTAGTATGAATCTCCTATTCCCTATTCACGTAAGCTAACGGCAGCACGTAAGCATTTTTTCAAAAAGTAGGGATTCTTAATATTCCTCTAGATATTACTATAGAAGTGCGCACCCAGATTCACACTCGAGTGCGTTTATATCATGGACGTAGTATAGCCAGACGGTGCGTGAGGCTAACGGGATAGTCAACGAGACAAGGGAGTACCCTCCACTTTTCTTCTTTGTGTGGACATTTCGGTACACATTGAAAGAAGGTTTCGCGTAGATATGCTCAACACTATTACGATGACTTCGTATCGTTGTGCATACTATTCGTCATGTTAAGTGACTACAGCGCCCTACTGGTGGCCAAACGCGGTACTATTGAGGAAGCTAACGGTAGCGGTTCAAATCATAAAACCAGGCACAACGCTAACAACGGTCATTTAAATTTGTTTTGATAATTACAACTATGAACAAGCAAAAAAAAATTAAAGCGTATTGTGTGCCCAGTTATAATGTAAAAAATCGTATAATACAGTTTTTCATAAATTTCCTACAACCCTAGTGGAAATTTCAAAATGTGAAAAACTGTGACAAATGTGTTGTCACATCCCGAGTATCGAATAACAACTTTTCGTCGACAAGATCCACATATAACAAAAGTGACTTATCATACATAAACAAACTTATCAACCTTCCCTATTCAGTCAGTATCCTACCTTGCCTACCTCATACTTCACAATGATACACTCATTCAACTCCCTTCCGCGACTCTAAATCTTTGTCCGCCCATTCTCGAGTATGGATAATTAATTCCTAATTTAGGCTAAGCACGCGACCCCTACGAGGTTATATAAGTCATAGCCCTCCATGACTCCAGGCCATTTTGCCCTCCCCTTTTACTTTCAGCCTTTAGACTTCTGCATTCGTACTCCTTACCGAAAGCACGTACGCACCAGTTTGTCATTTGACATTTTATTTGTAAAAGGGGCACGCCCTTATATTCGACTGTGTACTTCTTAAACAATAAACTTGAACTTAAACTT
Source organism: Gastracanthus pulcherrimus (assembly GCA_949152435.1). Taxonomy (NCBI): domain Eukaryota; kingdom Metazoa; phylum Arthropoda; class Insecta; order Hymenoptera; family Pteromalidae; genus Gastracanthus; species Gastracanthus pulcherrimus. The sequence goes on from OX424574.1 coordinate 65,745,365, forward strand.
ATTATTTGCTCGCAATTATTTATTTACTATGGCTGACCTCCTATTCGTATATCCACGATGATCCAAAACTATGTATATTTTCATATTTCGCTACACTTTCTTACATGGTCTTCATAGTTTTTAACAGTTTTTCACAGTTGTCGTTTCCACTAGGGAAATAAGGAAATAAACAACAGTGGATTATGACGCGTAACATAACCATACCAGTAACAAAATATACGTATTTTTGCAATGCTCGCTTTCGAAAAGAAGATTATGCATCAGGTAATTAAGTTTAACATACAACATCAGTTCCTCATCAGGTCCTCAATTGTCAACAATAAAGTAATTATTCGCCGAGCTAATAACCTGCTATTATATATATACCCGCGCGTGTGCGCGGCTTATCGCAGCTCTTACCTTTGAAGTGGCCCGCGGCGACTCGCTGCTCTAGCCTTACCCTGATGTAGCTGTGCAAGTTTTTCCCACGTATATGCCGAATCCACGAGGATTCGACTTCGTGCGGAGTTTCCTCGACGCACTGGTTATCGCGACCTGGAAAGAGCGCGAAAACGTGAAGGCTAATTCTTCTGCAACGCGAATAGCATTCTAGCCTTGCTTGTCGGCCTAACTCGATGCGAGAAGCAGGTGGGTCCGGGTTTATTAATGATACGATAATTTAACAAGAACAACAAAAAAGCTATATTCTAAAAATAATTAATAAAATCGTACAACGATGTCAACATATATATATAAAAACAAATGAACGGTAAAATAAAATTCGCGTAGGTCAAGCGTCGCCTGCGTGTTCAGCACGACCGTCGCTGAATATGCCGCCGGAATCAGAGAGGGTTGCGATCGCGCGCGGTCCCCTTTTACCGTGGGCTGTTCGGAGTCCTTATATCTTGAGGGCACGGCACACTATTCGTAGTATGGCCCTGATGTACGTCCGCGGTCGTCGCGGGCTAGCCCTTACCTCTATTATAATAGAGCGACGGTAGAAAGAGGCGACGCGCCGCTGACGACGATGCTCTCGTCTCTCTCTCGCTGCAGCGTCCTTTTCTCGAGGCACAAGGCGTGAGGAATCGAGCGGTAGTGGTTCTTCTTCTCTCCGGCCGCGGCCCCCTCCCGCTCCTTCTCCGCTCTCGTCTTTCCACCTGTTGCCGCACGTGGGCATGAGATGGCGTCTAATGCCCCTTTCGCGTCGTCTCGTCCGTGAACTATACGCAACTTGTTACATATTATTACTAACGGTAAGAATGTATTTGTTTCAGCCGCTCAAATTGCTACTTTGTAAATACAAACAAATTATCTCTTTCTTTTCTAGTATTTTTTTTGGTAATTCCACAGTACATTGAATGATTAGCATTTAAAACACTTTCACCCTCGTTGTAAGCTGTTGAACGATTAGTTCCTACATACTCTAACATTTCACTAATTGCTACTAAATAGACTATTTTGACATTTGTGCTATATCACGGTGATAATACGTTGATGTGTAAATTCGACATTTGAATCTTTTCAACCGCTGCCATGAGCTTCCTCAGTAGTACCGGATCTGACCACCAGTAGGATGCTGCAATCGCTTGACGAATATATCCCCGATAGCACATAACGTTTTTAAAACGTTTAAAAAAGGTCGCATCATAAATCCTTTTAACGTTTAAATGAATAAGATAAAAAAACGTTTTTATAACGTGCTAAAAGGTGCGAAATGTTCGCATTTTTGTTCAGTAGGCAGAGTTATAAATCATTTAAAAACATTTAATAGTAGTATAAATATAGTAGTACAATAATAGTATAAATATTTTAAATTTGAATTAGGTGTCTTATGAATACTCTATGTAGTTTAGTAATTAAATCAATCCGATTTTTTCACGTTTATTTTATTGGGAATATTGAATTATTTACATTATATCACGTTTGAGTAAACATTCGATGTTGCTACTTTTGTGAGAGTCTTTCAAATTATTCTTAACATTTCCTTTTTTAATATTATTAAAACTAAAGCAAAGTTTTCAATATGGCTGATTATCTAGCCAATGAAATTGTTGATATGATAATGGTTTTAGGAGAATGTAATAACGTTGCTCATGCTGCGGCAAGGCGTTACGTTGAACGCTATCCAGACAGAAGACACCCTGATGATAAGACAATTCGTAGTTTAACTGATAAAGCTCGCGAAGGTCATCTTACTCGCCAACGCAGGCGTCATGAAGACAACGAAAATGATGCCCGAGTTGTGACTGTTCTTGCAGCTGTTTATCTTGATCGTCATGTTAGTAGTCGTCAAAATAAAAGACCAATTGGTATACCAAGAAAAACGGCTTTGAGGATTCTGACAGCCCTTAAATTTCATGCGTACCATATAACTTTAGTTCAAGAATTACGACCAAATCATACCCAAATGCGTGTTGAATTTTGCCAATGGGCTTTACAAATGATACGCAAAGATCCTCGTTCTTTTGGATATGTTCTTTTTTCTGATGAGGCTAAATTTTATAGCGACGGACATCTTAACAGACATAATTGTCATTATTGGTCTGATGAAAATCCTCACTGGTACAGAACTGTAGACCATCAAAATCGTTGGAGTCTTATGGTATGGTGTGGGATTGTGAATGGTCATTTAATTGGTCCTTACTTTTTTGAAGATAATGTTGATAGATACAGCTATTTGGAGTTGCTAAGAGATCGGTTACCAGAACTTTTAGAAAATGTTGACTTAGCGACACGACAAAGGATCAGGCTTCAACAAGATGGTGCAGCGCCGCATTTTGCATTGATTGTACGTGAGTTTTTGAATACTCATTACAGTGGTAGATGGATCGGACGAGGAGGCCCAGTTGCTTGGCCTCCTTGTTCACCTGACATGACATCTCCAGATTTTTATTTATGGGGCTTTTTAAAGAATGTTGTATTTGAAGAACGGCCAACAACTAGAGAAGATATCCAAGACCATATTACCCGAGCTTGCGCAGCAATTCCTAGACAAACCTTGTTACGAACAGTACGACATTTCGAAAGGCGAGTAAATTTGTGCCTTCAAGCAAATGGCGGCCACTTTGAACATGTACTGCAAGGTTAACAATCTTAATAGTTACAGTAGTGAGAGACGAGGGGACTCAGGCAAATCAAGACCCCATCGTGAGAGTCAAGGGGACTCACGCTAATCAAGCACCCCATCGTGAGAGGCGAGGGGACTCACGCTAATCAAGCACCCCATCGTGAGAGGCAAGGGGACTCACGCTAATCAAGCACCCCATCGTGAGAGGCAAGGGGACTCACGCTAATCAAGCACCCCATCATGAGAGGCGAGGGGACTCACGCTAATCAAGCACTCCAAAGGAAACAGAACTTACTACGTCCACGTCGTTGTTTCTGGGTAGTGCTAAAAGTAAGGTAAGGTAAGCCCTTTTACTTGTCCTTGGAAAGGTCAAGAGGTAAAAATTGTTAAATACCATTTGCAACGTAGAATTTCTCTCACTGTCAGAATCCGGGATAAAAATTATAGGGTCCCATTTAAAAAAACCATCATAACCTTGAATTGACCTTGAAGAATTGCCTTGAGGTCAAGGTCAATGGTACAGAAAGGTGACCCCCTCTGTCCTGAACCATTTTTGTCTGAACTTCTTTTCTGTTGACCGCTTTCCTTCTGAAATATTTGGGTGCGGATATTAAAATGGCCAGCTTCTCCTTAGTTCGCACTGGAACGTCACACCATCCGATGCGAATGTGCTCACTGTTTTCTCTTCTGGCCAGCCGAAATTTCAGGGTTCGACCTTGAACTGACCTTTACAAGGTCTCACCATCAATAACGATAAAAATGGCAATTATGAGGTTAAACTACACAAGTTTTTACCATTCTTACCTTGAAATGACCTTCTGGAGGTCACGAAGCAAAGTAAGGTTGTTGTGATTAATGTTTGAGGTAGAGAGGTTATTTGCTTCGACCAGAAAGCCGTAATAATTCAGAGAAAAGCATATTATCGTTTTTCAGATGTTTGACCTTGATTTTTCACCTCTCTAAGGTCACAAAACAAAATTTTTTCAAAAGACATTTTCGATGTAAAATTTTTCGCTCTTTTCAATCCCGGAATAAAAATTAGGGGTTTCCATTTAAAAAAATCAAGTTGACCTTGAAATAACCTTGAAGATCAAGTTCAAGGTTAAGTTCAAGGTCACCAATGTTTGACCCTCTTTGCCCTTGTCAACTTTTGGCCATTTTAATCTCCGCACCTAAATTTCTCCGTTCCTAAGCGTGGCATCGAAAAAAAGTTGAGACAAAAGTTGACAAGGGCAAAGAGGGTCAAACATTGGTGATCTTGAACTTAACCTTGAACTTGATCTTCAAGGTTATTTCATATTCATAATCACGTTTGAGTATAGTGGGTTAACGAAAAAATATAATCAGTGAAGCAGTGATAATTGATAAATTGTCAAGGAATCTTTCAAAGGCAGCTGCTGGTAGCGTTTTTTACTGCTTCATGGTTTGCTTGCATTTTGGGTTGACATATTTTCCGTGTTAGAGATCACGTTTGAGTGGTGGGCTAACGAATAAATATAATCAATATAGCATTGATGATCGTAAAATTTGACCAGAGATTATTTTGAAGGCTATAAATACGCACTCGTACATATAGACGTATAGTTCTCACACGCATATAAACACAGTATTTGCATTGACTTTGAGCTAGCTGTCACACATAGGCAAATCATTACGACCACTACCTGCTAGGCTTTGCAGACATTTCGGGCTTGCTTCTGCAGAGAATATGATTTGCAGTGGATGTAGGAAAATATCATATACTAGTAATGATACTCATAATGAAGACGTGAACCACAATTCCAACAATGATGATACTCATGATGAAAACGTGAATGACAATTTGAACAATACTTCTGTATCTAACAGTGCAAATGAAGATAGCCTAGAGAAGAATGTGCAATTAGATCTTGACAGTTCGACTTCTTCAAATGCTGAGGAAAACGTCCATGAAATCATGGAAGGTTTAAGAGAAAAATTTTCATCGTTGTCAGAGCACGATCCCGACAGGATAGATATTTTAACCATACTGCCATCAAAATGGTCAATAGAGAAGATTTCTTCTCTATTCAATACTACTCCATTAGAAAAGCTAAAGAATTAAAAGCCACGAATGGCTCTTTTTCTAGACCACCCCCAAAAATAGGTAAATCGCTGCCACAAACTACGGTTAATAGAGTGAAACAATTCTATGAATGTGATTCTAACAGCAGAATTCTCCCAGGATATAGAAATAAAAAATCTGTTGAGATTGATGGAGAAAAAGTCCTCAAACAGAAGAGACTGACATTGTTTAGCTTAAAAGAATTATATTTCAAATTCTGTGGAGAGCATCCAGATACTACTATAGGTCTTTCAAAGTTTAGCCAATTACGACCTCAAAGTTGTGTTTTACCCGGAAGTAATGGTACTCATATTGTTTGCGTATGTGTGATTCATGAGAATGTCAAGCTTTTGCTCGATGCCATCAATTTATCTGACCTGATAGCTAAATCGGAATTCCCATTAACAAACTATACCGATTGTCTTAATCTCATGGTATGTCGTAACCCAAATAGAGAATGTTTTCTTAACGAATGCAAAAACTGCCCTAATTACGATAAGCTCAGATCCCAGCTTGAATCAGGTTTGGAAAAAGCAGACGTAAAGGATATAACTTTTAGCTCTTGGCATTCGACAGATAGAACAAGTATGATTACATCAAACACAACTACTGAAAATTTCCTCGAACTTCTTGGTCATCGGTTAAAATCATTAAAACCTCATGATTATATTAACAAACAACAATCAGAATATTTTAAGCAATTGAAAGGAAGCTTAAAGCCAGGAGAAATTCTTGTGCTATCAGATTATTCAGAGAATTTTGCTTTCGTTGTTCAAAAAGCAGCTCAAGCTTTTCACTATAATAATAATCAAGCCACAGTATATACTGTAGTTTATTAGATGAAGGTGAATTAAAACATGGAAATATAATCGTGATTTCTGAATCAAATACTCATGACTCTGCAGCGGTGTATGTGTGAAATTCGATGATATTTGATTACCTAAAGAAACAACACAAAGTTACAAAGATTATCTACTTTTCTGATGGAGCAAAACAACATTTTAAAACTCGATTTAATATCCAAAATTTATGTATTCATGAAAATGATTTTGGTATCAAAGCAGAATGGCATTTTTGCGCGACGGCTTACGGAAAAGGCCCACATGATGGCCTTGGTGCAACTCTTAAAATAGGAGCTAGGAACGCAAGCCTCCAAGCATCAGCAATCAACAGCATTTTAACAGCTAAGCAGCTTTATGAGTGGGCATGCCATTCAATAAAAAATATAAAGTTCTTTAATTATTCAAAAGTAACACATAGCAACACTCAAAGAAGATCAAAAAGACGATTTGACGAGGCTCCTTCTGTCCCACAAATTTCAAGCAATCACTGTTTTATTCCACTACGAAACAAGAGTATTATTATCAGAAAATTTTCAAGTGATAAAAAGGAAGTTGTTGTAGAGATTTAAAGTATAACCGTCCATTTCTGGCCATGAACCTGCCCATTTGAGCGTTTGTCAGGTATTTTTTGAGGTTAAAGACAAATTTTTAGCTGATGGAACTGAACGGACTTCGGATTTGAAATCAGTGACCCAAAAAACGTATAAATATATGGTCACGATTCTTCATCTGGCCGTCATCATGCCCGCTGAGCATTTTTTAAGTACTTTTTGAGGTTAGCGACAAATTTGGGGCTTGTCGGGCTAAACGGACCTTAGACTTAAAATCAGCGATCTCGAAAACGTATAATTTTATGGTCACGATCCTTGATCTGGCCGTAATCATGCCTATTTGATCGTTTTTGAAAAATATTTTGAGGCTAGGGGCAAATTTTGGACTGAACGAGCTGAACGGACCTTGGATTTGAAATACGCGACCCTTGAAACGAACAAATGCATCATCACGAACCTTTATCTAGCCATAATCATGCCTATTTGAGCGTTTTTGAGGTATATTTTGAGGTTAGAGCAAATCCTGGAGTGATAAGGTTAAACGGTCAGCGGATTCGGATTCAGCGTACCGTAATCGGAAAATTTTCGGAAAACTGGTCAGAAAATCGAGTTTTTGGGACCGTCATTTTGAAAATTTTTAAAAGCGCCACATAGCTATTGATTTTACATAAAAAAACCCTAAATTTTGATCCTATACAAGTTTTTCTAAGTCTTTACCATTTTTGGGCAGAGCCGTGTGCGTTCTGGCATGGATTGACCCATATATATAATTCTTTGAGAAATCGAGAATAGAAAAAAAAATTATTTCGGCAAAAATGTTCCTTTTAGTATGCAAAGTAGTCGTGAAATATTACAGATTTTTTTAAGTCCATATATTTAAAGTTGTTTGAAGCTAAATATGAATTTATTGCTAAATATGTATTTTAATAATGCTTTTAACAATATTTCATGTTATTTCAATTATTTTAAATAAGTTTTGCTATCTGTCATTTTGCGACTTTGCAGTAACTTTTGTACTGAAAAAAGCTATATTCATATTTTAAGTTTTACTCGAGCGCGCGCTCCGCCCCTCGATCTTCTACTCCGAATATCATAACTGAAAAGGTTCAACGGTTTTTCAAAACAATATTTAGAGTTTATAGTAGTGTCGTGTTGAGCCATAATACGGTTTATTGAAGTATAAAGGTGTATAATACCTCTCTGTGTACGTGTTTCTACTTTGCTGCTTCTAGCATCAACGATTAGTTTTTTTCTGACTCTTGGCGAGTACACGTCGTAAGAATATCATGATAAGTTACCCGAAAGGTGAAAAATCGTTCTCCGAACGTGCTTCGAAGCCGCGTAAATGTAAATTTCACGGTATTCGATTCACAACTCGATCATCGATGCAGAGTTGGATGCAAGCTGTAGTACGAGAAAATTGTCAACGGCGAACACCGAATATATAATTGTGAATCCACTTCATTGCTATAGAAATATTGAATTTTTCATAGTTTTTCAAGCGATTACTGATATTGTAATCTGCAGATCGTGAAAAAAAAGGAAGATTTGCAGAGAATGGACATCGAGGCTTAGATTTTAAAATTATTCTGTCGCGTATGTGCGGTCGAAGAAAAATCAATTCAGGACTGTTGATAAATATCGGTTGCGAAATAAATATACGGATCGTGTTTGTTTTGAGGCTTTTTGGTGTTGGACGAGAAGACATCAATATGTTTTGTGGTCTCATGGATCTGTGTGAAGGTTTGTCGAAATCAATGTACGATAAGATAGTGCAGCATCTTCACTCAGCGTTGGAATCGATGTTCAAAATTGGCATTAAGAAAGCTGTCAAATAGGAGCGAGAAAAGAATGTAGAAAATGGGAGACTCGAATTCAGTTGAAAGTATCCGGCGATGGATCCCGGAAGAAACGTAGCTTTACTTCATTGTTGCATGTAACAACCCTCACTGCGTACTACTGTGGCAAATTAGTCGACCTCATCGTGAAAAGTGCATATTATCACTCGTGTACCCTAAAAAAGAAAACATTAGACGACAACGACTTTGAAGAATGGCATGAAGAACACAGAGAATAATATTCCTCAAATCACGAAGGTTCAGCAGGTAAGATGGAGGTGAATTCTATCGTGGAAATGTTTTCAAGATCCGAAGAAAAATTTGGCGTGAAATATACAAATTACATAGGCGATAGCAATTCTAAAACTTTTGCGGGTATTCTGAAGATAAGTCCATATGGTGACAATTGCTCTGTTACAAAAAATGTGTGCGTGGGACACGTACAAAAACGTATGGGCACGCAACTCCGAAATAAATAGAATCAAGAGAGGCCCGGAGGTAGAAGCGCCTGACGGAAAGTCTCATTAAAAAGCTAACGATCATTATGGCTTGGCAATTAGAGGAAATATTAATTCTGACCAAGAGATGAAAATTATATATAATACGAGTAGCAACGTTGGATCATTATTGTTCCACAGATAAATCTCGTCGGTACGAGAGTTGTCCGGCAGGCGTCGACAGCTGATGTGAATGTCGCAATGGTGAATTCATGAATCAACTGGAATCTTTTAAACATCCTGATCGATTGATTGACCAAAAAGTTAAGGAACACATTCGCCCAATCTATGAAGAACTTTCAAATGATGAACTTTTAACGCGATGCTTACCCGGTCACACACAAAATTTCAACGAGTCGTTCAACTTGACAGTCTGGCGCATGAATCCGAAACATCTGCATTCTGGTCAAAAAGTCATTGAAATTGCCTCCTACATGGCTGCAGGTATATTCAATGAAGGGTATTCTGAGGTTTTGAGTAATATGCAGTTGCTAAATTTGAGTACTGGCCAGCAGTGCAAAATATTTGCTGATAACGCTGACGTACAACGGCTCGAGAGGGAAAACAGGCGCCACTCATTTTGCAACAAAGAAGCTCGTACGGCTCGTACACTCGAGAAAATGCATCAAAATGAGTTTTTTGGGTTAGCTGAAGGTCTATTATATGTACCAGGAATAGCAGATTAGCGGATAATTAGTGTCAGTAATCGATAATTGATACTTTTTCTTATCGAAAACTTTGAAGTGCGTTTGTTCCACGTTTCATTTTTACGATTTCTCTAAATTGGCGGGCGTGATTGCAAAAAAACTAAACAACCTATTGGAATGATTCAAAGTTTGTTATCTTCAGTATTGTATCTTTTTCTATTTAAACTGAAAAGATTGTAGAAAAAATCTTTTTAAATGACTTTTATAGCAAGTCAAAGTTATTTTTTATTCAAAAAGCACTTTTTTTGAACCTGAAAAAAGCTAGAATTTCGTAATATCTTCCGGTTATTGTTAGTTTACCCAAAAGAAAAATACATGAAAATTTAAATTCTTTTTGATGTCTCTGTTTCAGACAAGAATTATGAGCTGCATCTTTCCCGCCAATTGGAGACTTCAGTAGCAAGGAGCTCGACGAATATAATATGGGTTAATATATGGGTTGTAATTCAGTGGTCCATGTTAAAAAAATCTGTTTGTAAAGTCCAAATATACATGAAAACACCCCAAAAAGTTTCTAGGGCTCAGCTAATTTTTTCCCTTCCAAAAAAATTCGAGAAGAAAAAGTTTTTTAGGCCTTCTAAAGCAGGATTCTCCTATAAAAGGTTCTAGAAAATCGAGCGGCACAGCACAGCACAGCACAGAACAGCACAGCACAGCACGGAACAGATTACGTCAGCCACCTGAGAGAGAATTTCGACGAATTTCGCCTCACACCTTGGCAGAGCATGGTGATCTGGAGATTTTGGCATCTTCATCAGGACGAAGCTGGATGTAGCCTTACATCCTCGCTTCATCAGTAATTTTGGGCAGAGAAGCTCGCTTATCCCGCCCCCTCCCCCCCCCCCTGAAAATTCACCGCTGACGGTTTTACGTCCGTGGACAGCTAGGAGACACCTGCATTCCCATCACACGAAACTCGAGAGAACGACCAGGAGCCTGTTTCTCATTCCGATTATCCGTGTAGTTTCCGACCTCCGAGACTTCATCTGCGGTTTCTGTGCGCCGTACAAGATAACCGTCGTCAGCGTCAGCGCGCTCTTTACCTGATATCGTTCTCGGGATTCGTTGCATCACTGTCGTCGGCGTCACAGCGCACCTTCCACCTGAACTGCGCACTTTCCACTGCATCATCGTCATCGACGCTAGCGCACCACCTACCTAGACATCATTAACGGGGCAGGCAGCATTTTGCGTATTTGCATACGATCACGATTTCTCGAAAGAACTCGGGATATTTTTAGCTTTTACGCGTTTCGTGACCTCGCGTCCATTTGTTTTTTATTATTGAAACTTATCCGCGTGATGTTTTCAATCTTTCGGAATTAAAGAAGAACCACTGGGCGTTCTCATTCAATTTTCGTTAGCACTCGACAAGCACATTACACTAGCTTTCGTAGATTTAAGATATGATCAGAATTTGCTATGAAATTTACCGTAAATCTCTCGCGACAGGCGCTCGACTCGCAGACACGTTGTATATATTATTTTCTTTTTTAATTTATACGAAGACTTATAAAATTGTAATACCCTTGCGTGCGTTAAATACGTAGGTATAAATTACAGTTTGTTAACCTATGTATTATGATAAAACTACCCCTGAACAACAGGCGGAGTAAGCGGAAGCAACTTTCGCCATCGCACGGGTACAAATCGAGACCTTGAACTGTAATCGCGTCGATTCGTACCGCATTCCGAAAATTCCTTTATTCTTCCGAGACGATCCCGAACTGTGGTTTATCTACGTCGAGTCGACGTTTACTAGCTCGCGCATCACGGATGAGTCAACTACGGCTCTTTACATTATCGCTCATTAACCGCTAACGTCGTTTCGAGTTGCCGCGATTTATTAACCGGTTCAGTATCAGGTGCGGAGCTTTATGCCCGCATCAAGGAGCATATCATCTCCACGTATGCGTCATCAACCAAGAGCAAGCTGCGGCAGCTTTTAAAGCGATAAGTCTTGACGGACAGAAAACCGTCTCAGATTTTACATAGGTTACGTAACCTTAATACAGATAATCGCTGCGACGAGGCTATTATCAAATCGATTTTCCTTTAGTCTCATCTGATGTCGCTGATCTGCAAAAGCTAGCATAATTACTGCTAAAGTCACGGGCACAAGCCTTTTTTAAATGGGAACCAATATTTTTGACCCCGGAATCGGGTAGAGCGGGAAAATTTACATCTGAAATGATATTTCAAGTTTGCTTTAGTGACCTTCAAAAAGTCAATTCAAGGTCACACTGTAACCTTCAAATGACCTTAAAAATCGAGTTCAAGGTCAAGGTTGTTGGTATTATTGGGTAGCCCCCTCTGTCCCCTTCAACTTTTGTAGAGGTCATTTTTTGATATTATTTGTTTTTACAGAGGTTACCTGCGTGGATGGATTAAAATGAAACACCCTATATGTGTATATGTCAGGAGAATTCTCCTGACTACGGTATCGCTGCCTCCCACTTAGGTGGAAAGTGTAAGTGGTCAAGAAACATCCGCACGCCTCCTCGTCCACAAATGCGTTACCGGTCTTACTTACCTCGTAGATACAAGAGCAGAGATTTCTCTTCTACCCGCGGGCGATACGTTTAACAAGTAAGCCGGCAGCCTTAAATTGTACACGGTTAACGACACTTGCATTGATACTTACGGAGAAATGTTTCACATGGCAGACCTCAGCATTCGTCCACTCACGTGGAACTTTTGCATCGCGGCGGTGCCGTACCCTATATTGGGTACTGATATCATGGAACATTACGGCCTTCTAGTCGATTTCCGCGGACGTAAACTCATAGATCGTCAAATGAACAGTTTCACACTCGGTGTCGTGAAGCACGCAGCGGTGCACTCTATCAGTACGGTCAATCATTCCACAAATTTCTCGCGTATCTTCCTAAACAACCTGTTTCCTAAATCCTAAACACTTGTTTCGGAAAGTCCCAGAAGCCTCTCTTCGCATAAACTGAAGGCAGTTAAAGCCGAGTTAAAGCTAGTCGAGTTAGGTATATATAGGACTTCTAGCAGACCCTGGGCGAGCTGCATCCACATGGTACCCAAAAGAGAAGGTAAATGAAGAATTTGTCGCGACTGTCGTCGTTTAAATTCCGTGACATTGCCGGAAAAGTTCCCTGTTTCGTACTTACTTTTACCAATTTTTCCCATACTTGATCTTCACAAAGCTTACAATCTAATCCCTGTCGCGCCTGAGAACATACCGAAAACAGCCGTAATTACGCCATTCGGATTATTTGAATACTGTAAAATAATAACGTCGAGAAATGCGAATTCGGAAAATCAGAATTAGTATTACCCGTCATCTCACAACTAGTGAGGGTTGCAAACCTACTCCCGAAAAAGTCCAATCAATCACGCAGTTTCCAAAACCACGTACAGTCTTTGAACTGCGCCGCTTCCTCGATATGGTAAAGTTTTACCGCAGCAGCATTTCTCACGCAGCTAGAGCGCAAGCTCCTCTAAATGCGTACCTGCGCGATTCACGGAAAAACGATAAATGCGAAGCCGCATGGACCCTGAAGTGGAAGAGGCGTATTTAAAAGCCAACGCCACCCTTCTCCGACACCTGTCTGACGACGCACAAACCCGTGTAGTTTCCGACGTATCAGATTTTGAAATTGGTGCCGCTTTAGAACAGTTTTAACGACACTTGCATTGATACTTACAGAGAAATGTTTCACACGGCAGTGTGAGCTTTCTTAGACATTAAAACCGTTTTTTGGAAATTCATGGGAGCCCATCGTGTTTTTCTCGAGAAAATTAAGCTCCTCGCAGTTTATATATAGTGCTCACGAACGCGAGTCAACTGGAATGTACGAAGCTATAAAATATTTCAGGCATTTTCTATAAGGCCGCGATTTTAAAATTGTAACGGGTCAGAAATCGCTTATCGACTCATTCGAGCAACTCCTTGGCAACAGCGAGAACTCTCATTCATCTCGCAATTTACGACTCGCATTGAGTTCATTCCCGGCAAAGACACAGTTGTAGCCGACGCGCTTTATATGATCGAATCGCTCCGCTTGCGTGTAAAAATGGATTTTAATGAGCTTGCAGCACAGCAAAAGATCGACGAGAACCTAAAAACATTCGCGATTCGCCGGATTTTCCGCTAGCGATGAAACGAATTAAATGGGGATCGACCCACATAACCTTATATTGCGAGATGACCGGATAAGTGATCTGTCCTTATATCCCAGCGACTGTTCGAAAACGAGGTTTCGACATGTTCCATCAATCCTCTCATCCAGGCGCGGAAGTCACCGGCAGTGTCATTCGCCAACGTTACGTTTGGCCCAGCATGCACCGCGATATCGCGCGCTGGTGCAAAAACTGTCTAGATTGCCAGCAGTCAAAAATATCGCGTAATGTATTTCTCAAACCCTCTAACTTCGTCGCCCGCGATAGCCGTTTCTAGCATGTCCACATGGATATCAGCGACCGACTAAACGAAGTTGACGGTTAAAAGTACTACTTAACGCTCATAGATCAATTTTCTAGATGGCCGGAAGCAATACCATTATGAAATATTGAAGCCATGACAGTCGCGCGAGCTTTCTTAGACAATTGGGTATCGTGATACGAAGCATCAAAAATTCTTACGACCGATCAGTGTAGTCAATTAAAATCTCAAATATTCTTGACACTTCTTAACCTAATCGGCTGCGAGCGTATCCAAACGTCAGCGTAAAACTCGGCCGTGAACGGCATGATGGAGCGGTGGCACCGAAAGTTCAAAGCTGTAATCGTGTGCTACAAGGGCAAGGAATTGTTCGGAACGCTTTCAACAGCTATGCTCGGTTTACAGTGTCACGTACGACTCGATATCGATGCGTCGCCCGCGGAATATCTGAATGGAACCACGCTTCCAATTCCGAGAGTAGTCATCCTTCCGGACGACTTTGCCTCTACCCCCCAGATATTCAGAAGATTTTCGAGAGTACATGCGTAATGTTAAGCAAGTGTTGGTATAACGCCGGTATAAATAACGCGTTTTCATATAAAAAACCTACGTATTTGATTTCACGTTTGCTTACGTATAAACAGTGTAAAACGATCACTAGAACGGCTGTATATCGGATCTCATAACGTCATCGAACGACATTCAGACAACGTATATGTTATCGACGTAAACGGTTCTCCACGCAGCGTGTCTATCAAGCACCAAAAACCGGTGTGTTTTATACCTGAGGACCTCAAAGTAGTACATAACACTGTTACCCCAGCAAGCGAGTCAACGCAAGGCAATTAAGTCAATGATATGTAATTCAAAGATGTAATAGTTTTAGTTTTATATGCCATATAAGTAGCTTTTATATATACGTTTTCACTCGGGGGGTGGGGGGTATGCGGAGAGCTGCCACAGTCTCTCTCTAGAGCACACAGAGTGGCGAGAGAAGAAGGAGCGGAAGGAGACAGCGAGAAAGCTGCTTGCGCACGGCAGAGAGTTCCCGTCGCTCGAATTGAGCGGATCACGAGCGGCTGTATTACACTTAACGGCAAATAAATCTTTTGTTACTTCTACCAGTAACCCGGCTTATATATTTCTCCACCTTCACACGTTGGCGATCTGCAGGAGTGGGCCTGCACAGAAGAAGACGTGTTCCTAGGCACTTAATCCCCACATCCGTGTAGGGATCTACGTATATACTCACATACGCAAGTACATCCGACCCTGAAAACAACTTTTCGAATGTGCCGTGAAGGAAGTTAGTGACACGTGGCGCTGGCTAACCTAACGAGGCTCACGTTTAGATGGTAGTTGCACACATCAATAGGTTACCAACACCGAAAACGGCATAGACTACGGCGCCACGGTTCATGGGATTCAGAAATGCAACTCCCTTCGAAACGTGAACCTCGTTAGGTTATCCAGAGCCAGGTATCACTGGTTTCTTCTAAGGAACATTTGAAAAGTTGTTCTCAGGGTCGGATATTCATATACACTCCCACCATCAGTATATATACGATCCCTCACCTACAGTCCTCACCTTAGACCATATAGTATTGGACCGCGCACGGCCTATTTCCGCATGTTGTCTAGTTGATAGACAATGACAGACGTCGTAGAACATATCCGGCAGAGGTCCTGTTGCACAACGTCATATTAATTTGGTGCTAAATTAAAAATAAGGCTTCTAAAGTAGAAATAAATTTAAAACTTGCTAGTGTAAATTTGCAATTCAAAATTTTATTAAACGTATAGAATAAATCATAAAATTAAAATTACAAGACATAATATTTAAAATTCTCAAAACCAGAATTTATCACTTTAAACAAAAATTATAATTATAATTTAATCGTTTAGAATAATAATTTATCATAGTTATAAACAGATTACATGAAATTGAACTATATTATTCCCTAACTATAATGTGATTGCATATATGTAACAATTTGTTAGGATTAATACAGACCTGTCTTTAATGCTATAAGTAATGATAGTTATAAACAGATAATTTAATAATAGAAACATGTTATTTTCAATGTGTAATAGTATTGCGTAGATGTAGCCTTTCATTGGTGTTTGAATTTTGAGAAGTATCAGTTTTTGAAGCTTATGACTTACACTTATGATCCATTAATGGAGCATCATCAAATGTATGATTATCTAACTGTATAAATATGTTCATAGGTAAAATATGCATTGTTTTTGTAATCAGCATATGTATTATTTGTACAGGAGGTTAGATAGATCTCCCGCGCGGGGCGTAGAAAGGAGAGTCCCGCCGTACCGCGTACCGGCTCCTCTTTAACCGCTCGCCTCCCCGCGCAGCCTCAGTGGTTCTAAAATTTTGCGTCGCGATTTTTAATACTTTTTCAATATTTTGCATTGTTTTTCATTTCGTTCTTATCATTTTTAAACAATCGCACTCTAAGTTTATTGTCAGTTTATAAGCTGCTCTCATAAGAGCCCATGTATAAGTGTCAAACTTTGAAGTCAATTATCTTTAAAACGGTAATTGTTAATGCTTTAAAATCTTACATACTACCATAAACTTCAAAGAAGAATGACATATTAAATTTGCAGAAACATCTTATCATTTTGACTTCACTATTGAACCTCCATAAACAGCATCTTTGATCCTCGGAAAACCGGTTCTGCTGCTTGACACACTATTACAACATCATCCGAAGCTTTTACTTAGCTTTCCTCTATCATTCCTTATGATCAGCCTACTAAAAAGGAACATGTGATTTATCACATAATAATCACGTGGTATTATGAAACATTGAGATATCATATGAAATATCTCATAAATGTTGATTGTCACGTGATTAATATGGGACATTCATGTAATATTTTATATAAGATCTCATAAAGTTTCAAAAACTAATTCTCTCTCATTAAAAACACGTGATTTTTTGTTTCATAATATTACGTGATCCTTTTCAGTAGGGCAGTCTCGATGTTATTGTTTTTGAAGAACTATATTACTCCAAAGCATGGCAGCATTGTGTACTATAAATTACTTTTAACAGTCTATAAATAATAAATCCAGCCATGTAGGTAACTATATCGATAACATATTCTTTCGTTGAAAAATTATAGTTTACATAGTTATGATGAATCTTTTTATTTAATTCAGGCATTGTCATGTACGTTATTGAAATTTTTTATTTTGCACATTTAGGCTTCGTACTTATATTCACATAAAGTATTCTTGTACTATCCATAGCAATACAATTGGCATACTTTGAACTAGTGATTGCATGATGAGCGACCAATCTTTTGTACGAAGTTTCATCTTCTGATTGCACTCAAAAATAGTTCGATGTGATCTTGCGACATCTTGTATGTTACGAGGGTAGTTCAATAAGTCTTTAGAATAAAGTATAAAAACAATTTTTTTTGGGTAAATTTTTTTTTATTTTTCAACATAATCTCCTTGGAGCTCTATACACTTGGTCAATCGCTTTTTAAGTTTTTTTAATCCTTCAGAAAAGTGCGTTTTCGGAAGTTCCTCAAAATAAGCACTTACAGAGGCAATGACGTCTTCGTTGTCCGTAAATCTCTGTCCACCGAGCCATTTTTTCAAGTTTGGAAATAAGAAAAAGTCACTGGGGGCTAAATCTGGTGAATACGGTGGGTGTTCGACCAATTCGAATTTTAGTTCTTCAATTTTAGCCATTGAAACGAAGCATGTGTGAACTCGGGCGTTGTCGTGATGAAAGAGAATTTTTTTTCTCGCCAAATGTGGTCGTTTTTTTTAAATTTCTTCTTTCAGCTGCTCTAATAATGATGCATAATACTCACCAGTAATTGTTTTACCCTTTTCCAAGTAGTCAATAAGTATAATTCCACGTGCATCCCAAAAAACTGTAGCCATAACCTTACCAGCTGACTTTACGGTCTTTGCCTTCTTTGGAGCTGGTTCGCCTGTGGAAATCCACTGTTTGGATTGTTCCTTTGTCTCAGGAGTGTAGTGGTGTATCCATGTTTCATCCACAGTCACAAATCGACGAAAAAATTCCTCAGGATTCCGACTTATGCGCGCCAAAAGAGCCTCAGAGGCGACCACTCTATTGCGTTTATTCTCAGCTGAGAGCAAACGCGGCACCCATCTTGCCGATAGCTTTTTCATGCCTAATTTTTCATGTAGAATTGAAACAACTGCACCTATAGATATCCTTGTGGCCTCAGCTAACTCACGCACTTTTAATCTTCTATCCTTCAACACCATATCGTGGATTTTATTGATGATTTCGGGAGTAGTTGCTTCTACGGGCCTTCCTGAACGTGGTTCGTCACTTATTGATGTACGACCGCGCTTAAATTCATTTACCCAGTTATAAACCGTTGCTAAGGCAGGGGCAGATGTGCCATGAACTGTGTCCAATTCATTTTTTATCTCATATGGAGTTAAACCCTTTAAATGAAAATGTTTAATTACCGCTCTGAACTCGTTTTTTTCCATTTTTCTTAACAAGCAATTTTTTTTTTTCAATTGGTTATAAAAACACGTAAACTCAGAAGATGTGGACTGTGACTGCACCATATATCTAGTCGGGAGTGGTGCTGACTGAAAACAGATGATTTGGAGCGATTCGCGCGCCAACTGTTGGTCATTCTAAAGACTTATTGAACTACCCTCGTAGAATGTACAATATTCCTGAACTAGGATCCAATCTATCAAAGATATTTAGAGTGCTTATTAAGCAAACTGTAAAACCAATAAAGCCAATTCGCATGCCTTAAGATATAAGTAAAATGTTGGCATTCACCTTATCATCTCTAATTTGCAATTCTGAAATGTAATCAATATACTTTGATATTTTTATTTGCGTATCATCTATGTTTTTTTACTAAGTGGAGCTAGATCTTTATAATCATAATCATAATGTCAAATATATTATTCATGGGGCCTACGGTGGCTCAGTCGGTATCGAATATGGCGACGTTAAAAAAAAATTATTCACGTTCTAACAAAAAGTTGCAGACGCTTCATCAAATTCCTTATCTTACAAATCAAATTTGAACCATGTCAAAGCATCAGCCGCACTTTGACTAATGGTCTGTGCTGCTATGCACACATTCATTTTCTCATTCATCCAGTTCAAATGACGCTGCCTCAATTTATTAGCTGGATGCAATACATTATCCTCTTGTATTTTTACTAGTTTTTCCAGATATTCCCATTTAATTTCATTTTCATCTGGGTCTATGAACACCTTCTTGGTTCCAAACGTATTTTCCAGTAGTTTTACAACACGGCATGGACTTACAGGGTATCCCATTTTATAATTTCCACTGGATTTTATGACCTTGTATTTTATATGATTTAGTCCTTACAATAATCACTATTAATTTATTTACGTGAAACATTGCTACTCGATTTAATTATTATTTTTAACTCAGGCTCCTCGCATCCCACGACGAGGTTTGCCGAACGTCGCCTGGAAGACCGGCAAAACCAACTATGAACCAACTTCGATTAACTTGATTTTATTATTTTATTATAACCTGAAAGTATATACAACGGGACCATTCGAACGCTACATACGAAATAATTAATTTAAAGTAGGGATAACTTGTATTTATTCAAATAAACTCGAATGTACAGTTTATTTAACAGAAGAATCGTTAAATTTTCATTGATTTAATAAGCGCTATTGTTGCAATAATAATTAATTAAACATTGTATTTTCTGTTACTGTACAATAAAATAGCTATTCGCGATTTCCCCTAGTTTCCGTAAAAATTATACTGTAAGAAAACCTTCAAAACTCCACTTTGATTTAACACAGTAATTCGCAGTAAGAGTAATTATAATAACAATTTATATCGCCCATTTAGTAGTCGTTACCAAACGCTAGCTGGAATAAAAGTAACAACAAAACGCACCGACTTCTGGAACCCTAGAACCCAAATCGTTAAAAACCTACCCGTGAACAACATACAAACAATCACTTCTCCACTACAGTCTGGATAGATAATATAGTAAATGTAGCAACACTCCAGCTAAAATTAAATTAGTAATAGAAAAACTCTCACCAAATAATTTCCTTTACAATAACTATGTTTGGTTAAATAATTAATGCCGGTCGCTTCGTGGGCAAAGACTAGCCGGTTGTAAATAATCAACTCACATTGAAATAAATCTAATCAATCAATGACAAATCCAAATCGACAAAATCTAAATAAATGGCTTCGCTGCTGGAAAAAATCCGCTAGACTCTCCGATGTCGCTAACCTCAAACAACCTACTCTGCGAAAAATACTGTTGAAAAATAGACTGTTTAGCTGGGTGGTCCGGAGCGGAATGGGCAGGACGGAAGCTCCGTCGCCGGCTCCTCGTGGCGTCCTTTTCCTCTGTCTCTCTCTTACAAATGTCTCGATGCCGCTATCTCTTTCTCTCCCACCTGTTGTTATAGGCTGTTACGTCGTGCGTAAGTGATAAAATATATGAAGTTAATATTAAATTAAATCGCGTTAGCCTCTAGTTTTGGTCAATGCTCGCGTACTTTAGACTAGGATTCCTAGCGTGAATATCACTTAATATGGTAACGATAATAATAGAAAGGTGCAAATTTATGAAAGGATAGGATAGTATTTTTAACGCATTTAGGGACTTACGTTAGATGTCCGAGGCTGAATACAAAAGGCTCAAGGCAAAAGGCGAGGAGACATGGGGGCTATGCCTTATATATCTTTGCGGGGGTCGCATGCTTAGCTTAAATTATTAATTAATTATTATGCGCACTCGCGGAGGGGGCAACAAATGTGTAGAGTCGCGGAAGGGAGTTCGGGAAAAATTGAGATGGATGATGGTATCATCTTGGAGTATGAGGTAGGGAAGGTAAGATACTGGCTGAATAGGGGAGGCCGATAAGTTAGTTTATGTATAATAAGTCACTTTTGTCGTATATGAACCTTGTCGACGAAAAGTTGTTGTTGGTCGATACTCGGGACGTGATAGGCCTGCCCCTGAAGACTTGTGTCGAAGCAGATTGGTGGCGGATTCGATTTGCCCTTGCGAGTGCTGATGATTTCGAAGTCTTTCTCCATCTTTATGCTCTGCCCGTGGTTGACCAGTACAGTTGCAGGATGTTTGGAGATGTATGTTTGCTGCTTATATCCTCCTGCTATGGATATCCATGGAAATATCGAATGCTCTTGTTATACTATGCATATCCATGGAAATATCGAATGCTCTTGTTATACTATGCATGTATTATATTACATTTGCATACATCAGTTTTTACAATATGCCGATTTATATATTACTTAGACATAAAAACATTCGATTGTGGATATAGCATTTTTTTGTTCTTGTAAGCTTTTATAGGTGACGGTTACAATGTTGGAATATGAATCGTTCGTACAATTTCGAATTTGTTGATCGCCAGTAATTGCCAAATGATCATATATAGTTTATACATAGTTATAGTGATTTAGTGTATGATTTTATTTAACGGAAAGGACAAGAGTATGGATAGTGGCTTACGGTATGGTGTAGTATCAGTATACAGCAATTTTAGTTGGAGATAGTAATTATTCACTAAAAATTTTCATGACTTAATCCATTTTGTTATGTAACACGACGAGTATTTAAACATCGATACATATATAAAACGAATTGTACTAAGGGAGCGATTTTCTAAGATTAACGTAATGATAATATTTTGAGTTGTTGTGTCAACTCCATTAGTACATCACACATTAGTTAATTATTATGATAAAATTCAGTTAGATAGATAAAAGATCGTTTTGGCTTAGATACATATTATTTCTCGAAATTAATTTAGCGAATTTTGGTTACCTGTAAAAATTTGAATAAGTATAAAAAATCTTTATATATATTATAGATATAAATGTATTTAGATATAGTTGGTAGAAATATTCAATAGATTTTCATAATTGTGCATTTACCCTTTAAATATTTGATATTTATGTATAAAACGGTTTAATACAAAGTTAATCAATATTTGGTTTCTATTTATAGGAAAAAGTAATTTTATAGGTATGATTAATTATTCTGATATTAGGTACCTATAATTAACCTTTAGGTGTTTGTTCTGTCTGGAAGCTTGCTAAATATAGTGAATTTTTATATCTGAGTGATATGAACGTTTAGAAATTGGTATTTCCTCGACATAAGTAGTCCAAGAAAAATATTACGTACATGAACGATTTGATAGACATGTTTTTTTATAGTTTAACTAATACTAAGTAGAAAACCTTGAAATATAATGAAGAATTTCTGTGACCTTGTTGCGTTGTTTTCTTTATATGTGCCTCGTCAATTTCTCTTGGTCGGAAGCTTTTAAAGTGGGTCTTGCGTTTCTGCAGCACCTCTCTCTCTCTCTCTCTCTCTCTCTCTCTCTCTCTCGTGACGTCTAAGTAGTTCCTCATTTGTGTTGCTGTATTTCGCCTTATATCCACTCCTACAATGATTCTCTTTCGAATGATACAATCTGTTACGGGGCTTTGCGTTCCTTTAAAATAATATAGTACGAAAAAGTAGCCTTTGCTTACATACTTATCGCTTAATTTTGTTAATATATTATATATATAGTGTTTGTTGTTTATATTATTCATATGGGTGATTGTAAAGAAAACGGTAGTTTTTCACCTAATTTTTGGACCAAACTAAAAATCTCTTTTTTATTGTCAGTTTGGGGTTTAAGTTGTTATTTATCGTAAAAAGAGAGTTACTTTTCTTGGAACAGCTATAGGTGACAAAAAGGTTTTTACATGTATTTCTTATGGGGCTTTTACCAGATCGGCCACGGTAATTACTTTTTGCTAGAAAAATGCATGTATTTTTATTTTAGTGTAAACAAAAATATTTTTCCCGTAGTATTTATATATACACAAATTATTATGCCAGAAAACAGCATAACATTTTTGTCATATGTAACTTACCAATAATTTTGATGACCACGGTCATTACGTATTTTTTTAGCTTTTGGGATTTGTTTCAAAATCGAATTAAATAGCCTCATAGGTCAGATGACGCTACTAAGCTGATGTACTTATTACAATAATATAAATTGAGCTGCGATTTTAATACTCAAAAAGTTGGTGACAACAGTCCTAACACTCTTGTAGACAAATGAGTTTAAAAAGAAAGTTCTGAAAAAATTAGAACATATTGTATGTATGATGTACTCTAAAATCTCATAGGTTAGATATAATTAAAACCTAAAGTTATTGTCTAATAAATTCAGCATTAGGCGAATTGTTGGATGGCGACAGGCCACGGTAATTACTTTTAGGCTATATCTATCACTTGTGTGTTAAAAATATAGCATAGCTGTCTTAGTTTTGTGTTTAAGATGTTCAAATGTATAATTTTTAAGAACTTCAAATGTTTACCAGACCGTAATAATATTTCCTTTGTACTCAGTGCATTGGCGACACTAAAAATACCGTTTTTTTGACAATCACCCATATATACATATTTCATACAATTTACTTGTGCATATTTTTACGAGATTATTTATAGTTTGGTACGATGTATAATGGAAAATTACTCGGTTGTCTATGGCTGAACTAGCGAAAATTTGTTTCTATATAATTATCTGCATGACTTTAATTTGTCTGCTATCTGTCATTTCACTTATTTAAATATTAATATATATATATATATGTATTTTTGTACCAATGAAGTTGTTAAAGAAAATTAACATTACTGATATTGCAGGAATACTTTATTACAACTTCAGTCGTACATAACATATTTTATTATACATTTGAGGTATTATAATAGTTTGTCAAATTTCCTTGAGATACAAAATTTTTATGACAAAGACTATTACAACTCATTTAAGATTTAACGAGATTTTATAGTTATTTTTCTTATTTTCTCTATTGAGTTGGTGAATTATCGTAAAATGAACCCTTTTGCATAGGTGTCGAAATGGGAAAAGTGGCGTTACTTGATAGCTATAAAAATATAATATACTATGATATAATATAATACTATAAGTACTGTAATTATTCTATAAGTATTGTTCGTACCTTACATACAAGATTTTTTTTATTTTTTTTAATTGCTTGTATTGTAGTAGTGATTGTTAATCGAAATAATTGATTGCGTTTGCTTGGAGTATATTTTTATATTTGTTTTTGATTTTCAATTTCTGACCAGATATTTTTCGTTGTAAACCCCTAATGATATATTTTAATACAACTGACACTTTAGCCTGATATACTAGGTTATATTCATAAAATGTATCATTGTTTGCTATATATAACTGCAATAATTCACTCGTTTAGTATGTTGCTATAAGACAGTTATTCTAAACATTATATAATATTTGAATTATAAAGCGAAATTAACATGTACGTATTAAATAATTTTTTATTTATTTCTTCATCGCAAAAATAAATTGATTTTGATGATCATATAGCTATTAGTTGTTTTTTTGTAAGTATGTATTCATAATACTAATTTTTTGCTTAACTAAGTTATTTCCTTTATATTTTCTCTTTTTATATTTTTATATAATCACACGTAAGATTGTCTACCGAATAGAGTTTGGTCCGATTAAATGTTCTTTGTTTTTTTACGAGATTCTTTTATCCATCTGTAAAAAAGCTGATAAATTTTTATAGTCACTAACTTATGCTTTGATTTTTTGATACTTTCATTATTAACAATTTTCTTTTATCTTTAGATTTTATGTTAAAAAGAATCTCGTAAATTGCTATTGCTGCAACTTTAGTATCTAAAACAAATGTTTACATATTATAATTAGTTAAATAAATTTGATATCAACTGCTTATTTCTGAAGAGATCCAATCGATTTTTTGAAATAGTACATTTCGACACGGGTGCGGAGACAGATTATTTGCCTCGTGTGACCTTGTTTGCTCGAGCGAAGCGAGACTGAAAAGTCACAGAAGGTAAATTATATACTTACGCACTAGTTTCGAACCGTATTTTATATTTGAGGTTATAGTGGTATCAAAAAATTTTTAATATTTTTGAAAACATGGATGGGTTCTACGAAACAGAATAATAAAAAATATTTTAACGAAAAAGTGCTCCTTTTGCCCGCTCTTCTTTTTGTAATACATGTCAAAAGTAGTCGAATAACCTTTCAAAAAAAAAAATTTCGTTCATCATGTCACATAGAATGCTGTGAGGAACAGAGTTCCTTTAATAAATATGGTATTAAAAATAGTGATTTATTGTGACGTATAGGGTGAAGATTTTGAGGTTTTATAACGATAAAATTTAAGATATTGGCCGCGGGAGGATTGCTTGACGGTAATCGAGCTAGACGCCCAAACACAAGCTCCTTAGATGTGAAAATGGTCGAGTCGTTCCGCCTGGAATAATTGTTAAGCCTGGCTAATTAACCCGTTCATTCCATTCCGCTTCTTTACAAATAAACATTTTAAGAAATTCCCTTAATGGCGCGTACGCTCGTTTGAGAGAACCATTCGACTGCGGGTGAATAGCGATAGATTTAATTTGCTTGATTTTAAAACTTTTGGCAAGGCATGTCTTTAATTTACTGACAAAATTCGTCTCTTGATCTGTTAATATAGCTTGAGGAACTCCAAAAATATAAACTAATCGTTTTATAAATCTGTCAGCTACTGAGATAGCCAGTTGGTCGAGAAGCGAGGCAAATATTATAAATTTCAAAAATTGATCCTGCATGCTAAATATGTATTCGTTACCCATTTTAGTTTTAGGCAATGGTCCGACTATATCAAGAGGTGCTTTAGTAAACGGGATTGCCGGATAATCACTAACTCATTTTTTTAATTGACATTGCTTGCATTTTTTAATAAATGTTTGCACCTTACATTTAAGATTTTCGTAATTATATTTATGTCGAATTCTATTATAAGTTTTATTAAGGGTGTCATTTACCCTAAAAATCGTCAAAAATACAAAAAGAAATAATTTTTTCATGTTTCATATATTATCATACTACATGCAGATGAGTATAACAAATTGCCCCTAAAATAGCCCAAAATTTTTTTTTTGCGGATTGCACGACACTTTTAAGGATTTACAGAATTATTTTGAAAATCGATATTGTTGAGTTCTTATTTCCACCAGAAAGCAATATAGTCATTCAACCTATTCAAAACAAAAGATGCCCAAGGGGGAAGAACCTAAAAGGTTAAATAACAGTTACGAAACTTCAGTAAATCTAAATTAAACTGCCAAAAAAAAATTAAACCTGTAAATATAATTTTTTAGTCCTGTTTAATAAAAACTTGATTATCTCAGAATTAAGAATTCAAATATTTTTCAGATTCAAAGTGGGATTGGCGATGAAGCTTTTTACGGATCAACTTGAAATTATGTATAGTGTTTCCTCATTGTGTAAGCAAGAAAAATACTTAAGCATTTTAAAAGTTACAAAAGTTTTCAAGGTTAAACCTACAATTATTCAAGAAAAGGCACTAAAAAATTGATTATTCATGATCCTGTTTGTTCTAACAGGTGCAGTTTCTTTATTATGAATTTAAAAAAAACAGTACGTATTTTTCTTCTTTTTGTACCTCCGAACATATACACCTTAGGACTTTTCAAAACAATGAGTATTTCATCGTCAATTACATTTTCAAAATGGCTAATTTTTAAGTAAATTTTAAGCAATATTTTTATTTTCTCAACTATGTAGCGGTATTTTGAATCCCATAACGTCACTTTTGACTACATTTTACATACGTCATCTAATAGAGAAAAAAATAAAGGTAAGTTGGTAAACTAAAAAAGTAGATTTGCGGGTAAACGACCCCCCGTTGTTATAAAAATGCTAATAATTCCCCTAAGGTTGTTTTGCGATTGTCCGCTAAAACATTTGGATCGTTTAACATTATACATTACTTTGACTTCTGTGGCCTATTCATTTCTTAATTTCGTTTCCGGCTCTACGTTTGTCATTTTTGAATTTCGAAAAAAAATTTTGCTATCCGTATTCATTGCCATTGCTATTAAAATATCCCGGAGCTATTAAAATATCTCAATTGTTACGTTGTGCATAAGCAATAATATGCGCGAAGTTAATATTAAATTAAATCGCGCTAGCCTCTAGTTTCGGTCAATACTCGCGTACTTTACCTGGGATTGGAGGCATAAACAAAAGCAGGATAGCGTAAATAACATGTATGCCCATCTGAACGAAAATGGTCACTTTTTTCCTTGACAAGCGAGACCAAAATTACACAATATTGTCTCTTAACAGTCCATTAGTCCCGCTTTCCTAGTTAAAAAGAGGCCACAGTTGAGATGGGCATAAAGTACTATATGTAACTCGAAAAAAAGTCGATTTTTCCCTCGGGTGATATAGCCCTCACTTCGCTTCGCTCGCTTGGGCAGTAAACTCACCGATATTCGACTTTTTGCCCTTGTTACATAATGTACTATTAATATGGTAACGATAAAAATAGGAAGGTGCAAATTTAAGAAAGGATCGGATAGGATTTGTGACGTATTTAGGGACTTACGTAGATGTCCGAGTAGGCCTTGGTTCCCTGTAGTCAGGGCGGCTCGGCTGCACTGCGCTGCGAGCGGTTTCGTGCTGAAGATGGTGGCTGGAATTATTTAAGAATGACAAAGTTTAATGTAAGGGCATGTTCTTTTCACAAGTAAAATGTCAAATAACAAACTAATGCATACTTACTTACAGTTAGGGGTTTGAATGCAGAAGGCTAAATGCTGAAGGCAAAAGGCTAAGAGCCATGCGGGCTGTGCCTTATATAATCTCGTGGGGTTCACATGCTTAGCCTAAATTAGGAATCAATTATGCGTACTCGAGAAGGGGGCAACAAAGGTGTAGAGTCACGGAAGGGAGTTCGGGAAAAATTGGGGCGGATGGTGATGTCATTGTGGAGTATGAGGTAGGCAAGGTAGGATACTGGCTAAATAGGAAAGGTCGATAAGTTAGTTTATGTATTATAAGTCAGTTTTGTCCTATATGAACCGTGTCGACGAATAGTTATTGCGGGTCGATACTCGCGACGTGACAAGGCCCATAACTAGAATTTTACCCTTAATACTAACCTGCGGTTATGTACTACTGTAGTTCTTCCCATCAAGCATTGGGTCGAGTGACGAGAGTAATTTAAATAAAGAACAGCGCCCACTATACAAAGATGAGTTTTCCGATAATGTCATGCATCTGTGTATACGGCTTGAGGTAGTATTATGATGACCGCGCGATGCTTGTGCGAACGTCCCCAATACGCTACTTACGTATTTCTGCCCGTACGCGTTCACCCCAATCGCGCGCTGCTCCTTCGGTTGATGCCATGCCGCTCAATCGCAGGCTCGTGGCGGGGGCTCTTGCTCGACTTTCGACGCGGTCGCTGCCGATATCCATATCCGTCTCCCGGTGCGCGGGCTCCTTTTTTACGTCTCGCCGCTTCGGCTGTTCCGCGTGTCAACTGGCCGCGCATGGCCGCATCTCTCCTTTCGCTCGCTCCCGATCACGACTCCAGTGTTCTCGGGTACGATGTGAGGGTGTACCTTCGCGCTGCGGTTGCACTTTCCGGTCACTCGTGTACTTGAGTGTGTTAATGTGTGTATGTGTGCGCTGGCTGTTTGCTGCAGCGGCTGCGGTCGTCGCATGGTCGGTAGCCTGTATATTCTCCCACTCTCTCTCTCTCTCTCTCTCTCTCTCTCTCTCTCTCTCTCTCTCTCTTCGTCACGCCTAACAGCAAGTGTGCCTTCTGGTATAGGACGTTCGAGCATACATACAAAGCCGCTGTTCGCTGCCGGCATACCTCTATCATCGCAAACGATGCTGATGCGGCAGCCGCAGACCAGTGTGCTTTCTGCCCCCACTACACCACGCTTGCCTCTGTCACTCTCTAGCGCTGACGCAAGCCTAAAAGGCATTACTACAGATCAGCTGAGCTTCAGCGCGGGCAAACACCACGGGAGTCTCGCACCTTCGTTGACTGCTGTACAGCGGGTTGCAGGCGTGAAGGCGCTGAATCTCCACTCTTCATACACGGGCAGTGTTTTTTTCTCATACCTCAACGCCAGCTAAAGACGACATCGCTCTCCCCGGGGCAGATTCGACGCCTTCGACATCTACCACGGACAACGAACTACCTCCTCGATGTAAATCCACAGTACTAGATGCGAGCGCGACAAAAAGGTGTGTTATGTCGCCATCCATGGCAGATTACATTGATAATCAATCTGAACTCACACGTAAAACAGTGACCGATCTACAGTCCCTCATTGTGAATAAACTCGATTCTATTATATCTTCAACAGCTGCTATACCAGCAATGGAACAGTCGATCAGAGATCTTACTAATCGGGGTTCTTCACTTGAGGAACTTATTTCTGTGCAAAATTCTCAGCTGGTAGGTTTACACAACGATCGGTTAATGTATGATGTTGCATTTTTAACCGATATGGATTCTGTCCATACAACTCATTAATTATTTTATTATTCGGTCAATACTGCGCTTTATTACTCGACAATTACCCTCTGGTGGACTCCTCGTTCTCGATGAGGAGGCTCGCTGAGCGGACGCCTGGACAAACGGCGCAACCCACGGAGATCCAATCTCGAGTTATTTAAATAAATAATTATTAACAATTTAAATTATTATGGCTCATATAGGTGCTATCTACGTAAATGATCTATAAATATATATACATATAATCTTTTCTAACTTTATTTCTCGATAATAATATCTATACATCAAATTGCATTTATCGCTAATAACTATAAATAATTAGATGTCGGTCCATTAATATTTAATATGCCACCATAACTTTACTTGCTTCCTTAATTGTAACATTTAATTTCTTAAAAATAATAATTAGAAAACCCCAAAATTTACTACGTTAATTTTCTATAATAATTATAAAACCCCAAAATTTACTACGTTAATTCCCTCTAATCACCACGACTCTACTTATTTCCCGCTTTTAACTACTTCGCTAAAGGACTATGGTTGCACGTCGGCGGTCCAATGGCCGCTCCCGCCTTTACTAGCACGCATCAAGTACCGACCGCGTTGCCGGTATTTTCTACCACCTGTAAATAATAAAACTGTCTCGAACTCGGGAACTCTCGACCTAAAACAACAAAAAAATATTCGGCGGCGAACACACACACTGTAGCTCCGACTCTCCACCAAGTCTCCCAAATCTCGACGGCACTGAAACAAATAAATAGGTATGGAAGGATCTCACCAAGTAATTTTTCAAGGCAAAATTACAAACTCTCTTGAATCTTAATGTCGGGCGCTTTGTGGGCACATAACGGCCGACCAATAAGTACTCACGTTACGAACTATCTAAATCAGAGAATCCTAGTACTACTCGGACTCGCTTCCCTTTCTCCACGGACAGCTAAGTTTCTTGTGGTAATGGAACAATATGACACGACTGTCTGCGGCGAAGGCTCCGGACGGAATGGGCAGGGCGGAAGGACTCGAGTCCTCTCCTCGTGGCGTCCTTATACCCTAGCTCCCTCTATTCTGCCTTACTCGATCTTTTCTCCTTTTCTAACACCTGCGGGCATAGGCCCTAAACTTGATTTTTACTAGAGTAGTAACAGGAGGTTAGTTACTGCTCTGGTTTTACTCGTCATGCAGTTCGCCCCGGGGACGCGCGCCTCTCTTCTCATCTTATTTGATACTTCGTCCTCCGTCTCTCTCTTGCCGCTCGGCTCTCCCTCTACTCTCCCCACTCGGTTCCATGCGCATGACACGCACCCGCCTCCTCATCATCTGCTCCCGTCATCGTCCTTACGGATTTCGCCGTTGAGCCTCCTCGCGCTCCGATCGCTCTCTCTCTCTCTCTCTCGGGTGTCCGCGTACGCGAGTGTGTATGTGTGTGTGAGTACGTTTCTTCTGCTGCCGCCGTGCTGCCGCTGCTGTGTTCCTGCTGCTGTGCTGCTGCTGCTGCCTCGGCCCCGCAGCTCGCGGCCGCTCGTGTCGTCTCCTGTTTCTCTCTTTCTAGGGCGGCTACTACCTGAAACAAATATCGGCCTCGACCTCTTCTCCGTAGTCGCCGCTTCCTTGTGCTGCTCAGCTTGTCTGGAGGTGTTTGCTACATCTGCTGCGGCTTTTGTGGTGTGTCTGTGCTGGTGGTGTATGTGTGTGGTGTTGCGCCGTCGATCTCCCCCCGTAAAACATAATAATATCCGCGGTTTATTATCTTAATGAAAATTTATCAATTTAAAATAGCGTGCGTTCGGTGGTTTGGTGCGTGCGTGATTCCGTCCGGAGTTTGTTTATCCCTCCTAATTGGCATTAATAATCTACCCAATACTAACCCTACCTGCCCATTATAACCTCACCTTACTTCTCTGTTTACTCTTTCATTGTGGCATTTTACATGCCACAAATGTTATTGCAAAAAAATATGGTTATTAAACAGCAACTTACAAAATTATTAAACAATGTATCTGCCATGGTTGACACCTGCAATAAGATCAATGTAGAACATATAAATAACAATAACAATATTAGTAGAGTAAACCATTTTATTAATGCGGAATCTGTCGGTAATGAGGGTACTGTTATTACCGGCACAGAAACTTTGTTTTCATCAACTCGGCAGCACATACAAGTACGAAGTACGCGGGCTCCGACTGGGTCGGGCACGGACAGTAGCGATGGTAATAGCATAATTATTTCTAACATATTTGACGGTAATGAAAATAAATATAATAAAGTTCGATATGCCGTTCTCGCCTCTGTCCTCCCCTCACTCAAACCGGAAGACATTGTGTGCACCCGCCTGCTTCGCCCACCACAAGCCACAAAAACAGCATCTACGGATAACACTAACCGCAGACGTTCACCAATGCTTGTAAGCTCCAGCAGTTCACTTGTAAATGACATCATGCGCGCGAAACAGAACTTTACTAGGTTCTGTACAAGGGATGTCAACATCGCGCTTCTGGACCAGGTTACTACTGAAAGCCTTACAGATGGCAAAATTTTTATTAACGAACATCTTATAAAGGAATTATTTCTAAAATTTCGTAGCCTAAAGACCATTGCAAAAGGAATAAAATTTAAATATATTTGGCATCGACAAGGTAGATTTCTGGTCAAGAGGCGTGATGGCGATATATCCCATTATTTTTCTACGGTGGCGGACCTTCGGAGCATACTGGCTTCCTACTCGAACAATTCACCAACTCCCATTATGAATAATAATTAAGAATCAGCACTAGACAGTGAGGCACAGCCGCAACAACCGTTCATTTGTAATACTGAAGTGCCTCGCAACGAATGACTAGGTTCGTCTGCTGGAGAAGCAGTCTGCGGGGGATTGAGAGCTGGATTTGTCAACGTTACTTCGTTGCGAGCACACCTTCTACAATTCCAGCAATATCTTTGTGAACATCCCTCCTACCGTCTTTTTGCAGTTGTTGAGTCGCGCTTAAAAGCGGAATACACAGATGAGCAGGTGTGCATTGATGGGTTTTCGATACTTCGACAGGACCGCAACGTGAGTGGTGGTGGGGTAGCTCTGTATGTACATAACTCTCTTAAAGCTAAGGTTATTGCGAAATCTAACACAAATCAGCTGAGTACTCCTGATATTCCGGAGTATCTGATTTGTAGTGTACAGCAGGGTTGCTCTGCTCCTGTTCTTGTTGCGGTAATCTACAGGCCCCCACATATTCCTTTCATTAAGGGTACAGATCTCGTAGAAAAACTAACATCATGCTTGAATGATTTCAGTCATAAGATTATAATGGGGGACGTCAATACAAACCTGCTTTCAACGTCGGCGGACGCTCAATTTGTGAGACAGTTATCTAAGGATCTCTCACTAAAAATAATCGATCACGGCGCGACTCACCACCACACTGATGAATCTTACACATGGATTGGCGTCATACTGGTTGACGATAATGACGAGGTACTGAGTGCTGACAATCGAGTGGCGACCTTCTCAAGTCTCCATAATATTCTTGATGTTACATTAAAAATGCACACTATCAAACCTCCAAAACCATCCACTTTTACCTATAGAGACTTTTAAAAAATAGACCAAAATTAATTATTACATGTTCTTCAAAACTGTGATTGGTCACCGCTCGATTGCCTAGACAGTAACGTGGACAGTGGACTATATTTTATTTACATTATAATGCGTAAAAATATGCATAAAACTATATCTATTATACATAATAATGCGTAAAAATAATATATATGCATTAGTTAGAATCCCCCTAAACCGCCGTTAAAACATCAGGGCAGCCATAAAACCTTCAAAAAAGAACATTATTTTGATTATTGTTCTGCGCAACTGGCATAGGTGAATTTTGATCAGCTTGAATTTATGTATTCTTTTAAGTAAAACTTAAAAATCTATGTTGCAATATTATTTTATTTTTGGTTCTAAAAAAATTCTATAGCTAAATTAAGTTATTAATTTTCTATTTCCACAAAAATCATGTATATTATTATTAATATTGCTAAGCCTAAATTTATATTTAAACTTTTATCAATAAGTCTCAATATAGCTTTATAAAAATTATATTTAAAAAGTAGAGTACCATACATTTGAAACATAAGAAGAAAATCTGGTGCGCAAAATGAGACTGAAAGTTATGAAAATAAAGAATTGAGAAAAATGTTCTCGACTACAATATCCCCGAATAATACATCGGATCCCATATGTCGTAGTAACTAACCTGCCGCATCCGCGGATGAATCACAAAAACTTCATATTTCACGAAGGGGATAGAAATATCCTCAAATTCGACTTGTTGCCGCTCTAGGCTAATAGCATCTTTATGCTCTGTGAAAGTTTGTTGTCCAATAATAGTATTTTCTTCGATTGGGAAATCGTCTCTACATATGCGAGTTGGAGTATAACATTCACCGGACGTGACTCCGCGTATTCTTAGTTTGTGTGAATTTTATCTAACAATATGTCCCGGGTGAGAGCCTTGTTCTTGATCATCGTAATTTCCGATCCCATATCTGCGTCCAATCTCGGCCGCCCTGATCTAAAGTTTTCACTCGTTAATTTTATTATTGGCGGTATCCTTCCTGAGGAGATGAGTCGGGCCTGGACTCTACGTATGTGCTCGCTGGGCTCGGAGTAGGGGGTCGTCCGCTTGACATCGCTTGTTGACGCAGAGCGTCTTGCGAGTTTAAATTACTATTATAATAAGTGCCGCCTTGGTTTTGGTTATTCTTCCGGCTATAGTTATCGCGTCCGCGATCATTATTATTATTACTGCAATAATCGTTATTTCTTTGGTAGTTATTACGATTGTACGTTCCTCGGTCCCGACTATTGTTTCGTCGATACTCATTACGATTTCGATCATCATTCCGTCGGTAGGTGTTACGATTGTGATAGCGATTAGTTTTATAATGGCTGCTGTTATTACTATTGTTATTGGATTCTTGAGGACAATAATTGTAATTCCTATTAGAATTGTTACCCCGAGAACTTTGGGATCTCTCATTATTATTTCTATTCATTATTGTTAGTATCCGATCGCATTAATTTTGATTTCCGCTTATACTTTTTGCCTTCCCAGTTTTTTATAGCTTGCGTAAGCGAAACGCATTCTCCGAGCGTGTGGTCTCGTATCTTGCAGTAGTCGCAGTATCGTGTGTCGTAGTTTATCTTTCTGCATTCGGATGTAAGGCGATCCTCACTCTGGCACTGCTGTCACATTTCCGCGATGATGGCTCAATATACGGGGACAGCATGCGGTTGCATATCATCCGCCGTCATTGCTGACTCGTCCGATGCGTTATCATTAAAATGAACGTTTTGCGAATGTGGCTGACGAGATTGGCGTCGTATAGGTCCATTTGAATTTATTTGAGTGGCAGCGCCCTGTTAGCCATTAGGATAGGCAGCGTTGTTATAATTTGGGATATTTTCTTAAGTGCCTAGTGTTTTTCTGGTGTTAAGCCAGAAGTTACCGACGCTAAAACACTTAGATAAAATTAAAAGATGTTACGAATAAAGTTTACCAATACCCACAGTACGGATTTTCAATAATAACCGTCCCACTTAAATCTGTTACAGGTTGTTTCCACATCAAATATGAACAAGCATGGCGCGAAAAATATCCTGCGTGGCTACAATTCTAATGACAATTTATTTCGCAAGTCGCATTTCGGCCTAGAGAAATCAAACGAACTATCAAATCTTGTGCTCGCCAAACAACCCGGGCATATATTACGAGTACCTTGGAGAAGCAAAGATATCCCGTACTCAATGGAGAATAACCGTAACTTTGGACTTCCAACGTTTGGAAAAATCGCTATCTGATCGAGAATATCAACTACATCATACACATTTTACATGTTCGGACAGATTCGGAAATACATGTAAATCGCTCATTCCATTAGATAGGCTAACACAAAGCATAAAAACGATTAAATTATACTACTCAGATGCCAAACAATATTTCACTACATCCGACATAAAAACTAATTTTTCTAGTGAGCTCCCCCACACCATCTCAAAAAAAGGAGCGCCATTAGAATTAATTGGGTGGGCAAGTAGAAAGTTATTTGGAACCGTGGACGCCACCGACCGTGAGGTAGGTAAGAAGGGATCAAATATCATTTTTCAGGGTTCACTATACATATATTGAGATACAAAAATATATTTTTTTTTATATTTAAATACAAAATGGCGTCTACACAGCGAATCTCGTGAGAAGCCTTTTTCAAACTGGGAGAACAGATTGTTCGTAAACTATTGCATGGATTGGATTTAAATTTTTAGTGTAGCTTCACAAATAGATTCTCTAAAGAAGTACGTAGCCGTTTTTCGATTGAATGTTATTTTTTTTTTTATACACAATTTACATCATTTTTTTTTCGAGAAAAATCGACTTTTTTTCAGAAGCGCGCCATTTCTACAAAAATTGAAATAAAGAAAACCCTACGTACATTCCAAAGTTAACATTATATAGATTAAGAATTTCGTTGGTTTTTTGTACCAGGTCTCATACTTTCCGAGAAAAGTGTTCTCCCGTTTGGAGTTTTGAGAAAAGGACTTCTCACGAGATTCGCTGTATAACCGCCATTTTGTATTTACATGTAAAAAAAAATATATTTTTGTACTTCAATATATGTATAGTAAACCATCAAAAAAGAAATTTGATCCCTTCTTTCCTACTCTTGTAAAAAATCGTACAAATTAGGCATTTTTTCGGGCCGTTACAGTGGTGTTACCCCCTTAACCCAGATAGAAAACAGCTTTAAACAGATGTCCTAGAAAAAGAGGATCAAAGAAATGACTGCCATCTATATAGCCTCCAGCTCTTTAGGTAATCTTTTTCTATTTATTATGATATGCTTCATCCTTACTAAATTAATTAATATCCGTAAAGCTCGGAAACACAAGACCATACACAAAAGAAAACCGACTCAACCTCCTTCTTCAACAATCGACTTCGAGATGGCTGAAATTGCATCATCTCAAACCCTATTACAACGCCACCCTCATAAGGAACCTATGATTACATATTTGTACCAAGAACCGGTTACCACTTCATCCATTTGGAACAGAAATCGCCCCCTAGCCACATAATACTCAACGTATGCGAAAGTACAACCCCCCTTCAAATTCGAAATATTCCTTCCACTTTTCACAATCAAACTATGGTTACTAACTTACGTGCCCTCACTTGCTCATTAACCAGACTGTCTTCAACCAATAATAACTCTGACCAACCAGCACGAATAACACTTCCGCCGTCTGATCTCAAATTACACCCTCATTGCATAACCTTTGTCTAAAAGTAAATCTAAGGTAATAGAATCCCTTCTCCTATCCATCTTATCAACAAACGAACCTTTAACAAAAGTATGCCTAATCTAATAGAATTTAAACCAATGAACAATTTCCAGACTAATAAC
Organism: Gastracanthus pulcherrimus; assembly: GCA_949152435.1. Taxonomy (NCBI): domain Eukaryota; kingdom Metazoa; phylum Arthropoda; class Insecta; order Hymenoptera; family Pteromalidae; genus Gastracanthus; species Gastracanthus pulcherrimus. Next base: position 65,782,254 of record OX424574.1, read on the forward strand.
AATTGAAGTCACTAACCAGCAAGACACCACATAATTCCGCAAAGACCCCTTCGTCCACAGACATAAAATCGTCCGAAGTTTATACTTCGTCTCCGGACATATAATCGTCCGAAGCCTACACTTCGTCCACAGACATGAAATGGTCCGAAGATTATACTTTGTCCGGGGACATATAATCAACCATCGCTCACCACCTTCTATAAACACCCAACTACACCGCTGTACCATACGCACTCCCCTTACAAAAACATATATTTTCCCATAAACCCGATCATAATAACAGAACAACGACGGCACGGTTTGTAAAAAAAAGGGGGAAGAAAGATAGAAAAATAAACAGATAGCGTGTAGTATGTGTTTGAATACGCTGTATTGTCTTCAGTGAAGTTGCTTTGCTGTGGGTCAAGATTGATTGTCGGCCGTAGAGCCCTGACTGCTGCTAGCTGTAGTAGCTTGAAGATCAGGGTGGCAGGATACCCAGCTGACTTCTCTGAGCCCTTCCCTGAAAGACACTGTAACTGGAGGGCAGGCCTACTCTGAAGGGCAGAAGTTCTAGCTAAAGTTTATAAAGAGAAGGTAGATAAGAGTAGAAGAAAACAGACCAATTTTACTTTTAATAAAGATTGTAGGTAGCAGATTTGATATAGCAGAATAGAGTAGAGAGGAGTATGTATGAGTGTAAATGTATTTCTTCGTGAGTTCTTCGTGAACTCTTCATGTGGGGCTGCTGTAGACCTTTGCGGAAGAACGCAGAGAGCGCTGTCCACCTATGGACACGCAGATTGACCAGCGTGGCTGGTGATCAGCTGATGGTCCGCCCGCCATGGACGGGCGTGGGAACTTCTCGGAAGCAACTGCTGACTGGACCGCAGCCAGGTCAATGGTGGTCGCCTAGATTAGGTTGCCAGGTACGTTGCCGGTGGAGGACCTGTAGAAGGTGCAGCTTAGCCGGCGATGTTGCAGCTTGTTTCATAAACTGACGGCGAAGATGGTGGTTCTCGACTCTTCGAGCGTTGTTTAAGAGGCTGAGTAAGGCAGTGCCGCCCCCCATGATAAATGCGACCTCGAAGATTGATAGATAGATAGGTAGATAGATTAAGATTTATTTTGCACGTGTCAATATATGTCAAGATGAGACGGGTCAACCCTAATGCTGAGCTGATGATGATGATGAGGATATTGACTGGTAGCTGGATCACAGTGCATGTCGAATGACCTCGCAGCTAGGCGGTAGTCCTGGTGTGGTGAGCCTCATAAACAGATGATGAGTGCCTCTGCTGGCTGCCAGATGAGCCAGGTGCTTGGCTAAAGATACCAAGGTCGATGTCCTTGGTAGTAGATGGCAAGGGCATCTCAGCTCGAGTCCTGTGAAGCACACTCGAGGACAAAGTTTGCTGAAAGAAGCAAAGTACATTAACATTCTGTTGCAATGCTATGCAAGATCGTAGAGAATGTTGGTGTTGTGATAATATTATTTAAAAATGACATGTTTAAATTTTTGTCTCATGAACATCGGGTTTTTCACCGAGGAGTGTATTTTAAACAGTTAACTAAATCAATAAAAAACGATGAATGTACTATTTTAATGGATTTTAATAAAAGTTATAACTGTAAATACAGTACTGAAGTACACTATGTGAACTTTGGTGCCAGTAGACAGCAAGTGTCACTTCATACTGGAATGTTCTAGACTCAATCGTATCGAAATTGATTGATCATAGCAAAAGGATTTACTACGACATCAGAGAGTTTGAGGCATGGAGCCCCTGCAGTTTTAGTACATTTATTTAGTATTTTGGATCATTTCTTGTCCAATTTGCCATTAATAAATACAATTCACTTTAAGATCGATGGGCATACAACTCAATATAAAAATAACCTACTGTTCTTCCTTATTACTTTCTTATTGCCTCAGCGTTATCCACAAATAAGGAGAATAACATATAACTACAGTGAGCCTGGTAATGGAAAGGCCCAGCTGATGGTATTGGTGGATGTTTGAAATGGTTAGTAGATGATAGCGTTAAATATAGAAGAGATATTTCTTGCTTTAAAACATTTCTATCTGGTATTAAAGAAAATTCCAAAAATGCATATGTTTCTTCAATAAGTGAACAAAATTTCTTACAAGTTGATCGTGAATTATTAATAAATGAAATCAAATGCTTTAAGGGTACCCGGCAGATGTATCAATTTACTTGGAAAGCAGAGAATCCTTCAAAAATCTATTTAAATAGCCTTAGCTGCTTGAACTGTTTACCTGGATATAAGTGTAATCATTATTACCTTGGTACTCTTGACAATATTAATAATGCCAGTGTAATAAGTAAAGAAAAAAGTGATGCAGGAAATCTAAAGAAAAGTTACATAAACTAAAATTAAAAAAAAATACTGCTGAAAATAAATAGAAAGAAGCTTTGAAAACCAACAAAGCGAGTGTGGCATCATGTGCATCAGAATTTTATGGTTTAAGAAAAAGATCAAGGGAACATTTACATGTTCTAAGTGATTTTAGCAATTGTTTTCATAATTTTAATAAAAAAAATTTATTTTTAAGGTTCAAATAGTCACAAATGCGAATAAGCTATACCACTACTACTAAGTTCGTAATTCAATAAATTGAAGTAGATTATAGGTAATGAAATCAAAAAATTAAAGTAGATTCTGTTTTGATTGCTTGATGATCACTTAAGGCTAAAAATATATTTTCACTTGAGCTGTACATTTTTAAGCGGGTTTTAGTATTTTTGAATTAATGGACAGTTCCGTAACACGTAAAAATGTTAAAATATAGTATACTTTCTATGAAGAAAATTAGTTGTGGTTACGTTATGACTATTTGTTTTTATATGTTATTATAAGTAGTATAAAACCCCCTAGCACTTGAAAAAAATCGATTTAACTAAAAAATATTTTTGACCCTACTCTCTAAATTTTTTTGAGTGAAATTTTCGTTCTAAATGTAGAGTGAACGAGGGTTCCACTCCAAAAGAGTGAATTTTCACTCTAAAAGAGTGAATTTGGTCACTCCAGTCTAATAAGTGAATTTTACCACCCTAAATTAGAGAGTGACTAAGGATTCACTCTAACTTTCATACTAGGTTGGAGTTAAATTTATATTAGAAAACCTATAAATTAATCAAAGTTTCCAATTACGACTTTTTACTTTTAAAAGATTATTTGCACCAGGAATCTTCAATTAAATTTTTAAGAAATTTCAGTATTAAATGTACAAAAAAAATAGGTTAAAAAATATACAACTATGTGGTTAATTAATTAATCTAGGGTGAAAGATAGCTTTTATTTAAAATTTCATAAAAATGTAATCAGATATAGTTTTTACAAATTAAAATGTAATATTGAACCATTTAAAAAAATAGAATTTTTTACAGGAATCTGTATTACTCACTCTCTCTCTCTCTCTCTCTCTCTCTCTCTCTCTCTCTCTCTCTATCTCTCTCTCTGCTGGGAGCACCTGCTCGTGTTTTGGCTCCTGCATTTACACCGCACTCTGCTGCCTCCTGCGCCTGTGAGCCGGTCTGTTGTGGTGCCTGCACAGTGGAACATACTAACCATAGCTGTGATAATAAATCACAGCTTCCACTGGTCCATCGGCACGGCTTTCAACATCCAAGCAACAACACCCGGCCAGGTGTTTTTTGAGGTTAAGAGAGGTGAACACGGCAGAGTGGCGGGAGCCAAGCACGAAGCATAATCCAGAGGTACCACTTCATTCTGGACACACAGCACGCAGCGCCATACTATCAAGGCGCCATCTGCCGACTCGAACTGCAACTACGTGACCACCGAGGCGACACCTGCTGCATCCTAGACACACCATCAGTACCTTCCACGACGCATCTTTGTCGCCACTAACACCATGGTCGACAACTGCGCCATCTGCGGGGAGGTTCCTAGGAGCAGTAACTCGCTGCGTAAGTGCTGCATATGCGATATTACTTACCATCCGGCGTGCAAGCCTCTTGCAGTGCTTACCCGCGTACAAAGGAATGCACTGCAGCTACAAACTAAAGCGGTAGCGTGCCAGGCATGCATCGACTCGAAGAGGTCGATGTTCGAGTCGGCAGTCGCGCGCGCGACGAACGCCAGCAACAATATGAGTGGGAAAGAGAAGGAGCTAGCCGCGTCCACTCCGGCCAATAAAAGGCCTGCAACAGCTGCTCGCACCAATCAGGCGAGCAAGGCCGCGCCCACCAACTCCTCACTCTCTCCGTTGCAGGGGCTAGGCCCCGCCCCCACCAGCAGCCTACTCCGGTTGGCCTCACAGTCTCCTGTGACGTCACTAGGCCCGCCCATTTCCAGTACAGGAGCAGAGCACAGTGGGGAATCCCCGAGTGACGTCACGGCCAAGAGTGCGGACCGAGCTAATAATACTTCGCAGTCCTCCTTCTCCAAAAATAACAGCAGTATTAATGATATAAATGCGTCCGTCATGCGTATGCTAGATAGCACCGCGTTAAAAAAGGGAACAACGGTCTCCTGCCTAGTGGAGTACGCGAATTCTACTTCAAGAAACATTGATAATGCACTTGCTAGACATTGCACCTCTATTGAAGGCAGATTGGAGGCAATTGTAAATAAGCTAAATACGTTACCAGCAGTACATACTTTGGCACTTTCAATTGACTCTAAGCTGCAAAAAATTGAGGAAAAACTGTCGAAACAACACTCCCAGCTGGAGGAGATGAAAAAGGAGAAGCAAGTGCTTTATCAAGAAATAGATAACCTAAAAATTAAAAATAAAAAATTACATGATAATAACGTAGAAACGAACACTTTATTGACCAATACAGAGGTAAATTATAGCATGTTAATTGAAAAAATCGATAATCTAGAGCAGACAAATCTTGAGTCACAGACTAAAATTGATAATCTTATATTAAACACTTTTGAAAACGATTTCCTAAATTTAACAAATAAAATCAATAGAGTTGAACGTGACAACAAGGAAATAATAACAAAAATAGAAAAAATAATAACAAAAGAAGATTTTACCTCTGTATATACTACTACTATTGAGAAAATTGAAAGAAATGTTGAGAACATCCAAAAAGATAACCAACTCATACTAAATAAAATTGAATTCCAAAAAATCGCAGTTCTCCCTAGTATACAAAACAATACCGTTTCTCTTATAAGTACAAAAAAATGTAATACTGTTAATAATGCGTCTGCTACGAATAGTACCTTACTCGACAATTATAGTGATATAAGCGAAACAATTGACAATTGTGAAAGCAATAATGACGGGATTATCCAAATTGTAAATAGTAGAAATAAAATGTCTAGGCGTTTGAATAAGTATAATAACGACAATGCTGATGCTGCAGCATCACCTGCACGAAGCACGCGGGTGCAAACGATTGATGGGGGGACAATGCACAGTAAAAACATTAAAAGCGGTAATAGGGAGCTCATTATTTCAAACATTTTCGACGGTGATGTCTCTAAGCGTGTTGACGTCGCACACGCGATACTGTGCCGTGTCCTTCCATCAACACGAAAAATTGATATAATAGGCACACGCCTGCTTCGGTCAGAAGAATCAACAGCTGCGGCATTAGCAGATACAAACAACGAACGTAGAAGGTCACCATGGGTTGTTACCCTTTCCAGCAGTACGTTAGGCGAGAAAATAATGCGAGCCAAAAAGCTTATCACTGGCTTTCATGCTAGAGATGTCGACATTGCAGCTCTTGACCAGGACACAAGGGATGGGATTATAAATGGGAAAATTTTTATAAATGAATTGTTAACAAAAGAATGTTTTATTAAATATAGAAGTCTCAAGGCCCTTGCGATGAGACTTAATTTTAAATATGTTTGGCATAGAGGGGGCCGTTTCCTGGTGAAGAGGCGCGATGGCGATGTCTCTCATGAATTTTCATCTGCGGCTGATTTACAGACAATAGTGGCATCATATGCCATTAGTCAACCATCTCAAACTGTAAATACTGTAAAAAAAACTGTTGATAATGAAATCGTAATTGATAAAAATGTAATTCCGTCAACTGCTGCAAAAAATTGACTATCCGCAGACACTGCTGGGGGGGTTCACTGTAAGGGACTGAGGGCAGGTTTTGTCAATGTTACCTCACTGAAGGAGCACATTGGCATGATTAAACAACACCTTTCAGCTCGTCCTGCCTACCATCTCTTTGGGGTTGCTGAGTCGCACCTTGACCCTGATGTTGGGAGTGATCTCATTCAGATCGATGACTACTCACTACTTAGACTTGATCGCAACAAACTAGGGGGCGGGCTAGTCCTGTACATTCATAACACTTTCAAGGCCAATTTACTATGCAGCTCTCCAACAACACAGGAGGGCAGGCCATTTATACCTGAATATTTAATGTGCAGTGTTCAGCAGGGCAGCCTTCCCCCCGTCTTTGTTGCTTTAATATACAGACCACCACACGTACCGTTTTTACAGGGCTCTGACTTAATAGACAAACTGACGATACATACTCAAGACTTTAGTCACAAAATTATTATGGGAGATCTGAATGCGAACCTACTCGGAACGTCAGCCGATGCGAAATTTGTTAGACGGTTGGCTGATGATCTTAACCTTCAAATAATTGATCATGGTGCGACTCATCATCTCACGGATTCTCACACGTGGATTGATGTGATCTTGACAGATAATAATGACGTTGTACTGAGCAGGGACTATCGGCCGGCGCCTTTTCCCAGTCATCATAACATCATAGAGGTCGAGATTGGGGTCGAAACTGCTGCATCCCCTGTGGTTGAATCTTTCAGCTACAGGGATTTTAAGTCGATCCAGCAAGACGACCTCCTGTCTCACCTAGCTGACTGTGATTGGTCGCGGATCGATGGTCCCGCGGCGGGTGTTGACAGTCAATTAGAGTGCCTCAGTGTCAACCTCATGGCTGTGATAGATAAAATTGCACCGTTAAAAGAATTCATGCCGAAAAAGAAAACAAATCCACCATGGGTTGATGCTGAACTAATACATCTTTACAAAAACCGTGACTCCGTACGACGCTATTCGCGGACCAATGACGACAGACTGTGGCGGGAGTATCAGGGCCTTGCAGCTGAAGCAGAATTACGAACGAAGGAAACAAGGGAAAGATTTTTACAAAATAAAATTTCTGAAGCGATTGATAATAAGAAAGATATCTGGAAAGAGCTCAAGGCTCTGGGCCTTCTGCCAAAGACAAGAGAGGAGCTTCATGGTTTCTCACCGGAAGAGCTCAATGCCCACTTTGCAGGGGTGTCGATCTCCCAAAATGAGGGTGATGAAGAACTTGACAACGTCCTGACCACTGCCAGTGATGACGGTTTTGTTTTCCGAGAAGTCAGCTTCTCGGACGTGGTTCTGGCTGTTGCCGACTTCTCATCACAAGCCAGAGGGGAAGACGGCATTCCCCAAAGTATAGTGGCTAAGGCTCTTCCGTTTATGGGAGATCATATTGTTAAGATCTTTAACTCCTCTCTGTCCAGTGGCATTTTTCCGGGAGCTTGGAAGGGAGCTCAGTTGGTGCCTTTGAAGAAGAAGCCTGTCCCATCTACGGTGTCAGATTTCCGACCAATTGCCCTACTGAGTTTCCTTTCTAAGGTCCTTGAAAAAATCGTACACGACCAAATAACTGACTTCTTACGAGAAAATAATACTTTGGACCCGATGCAGACTGGTTTTCGACAGAATCACAGTACACAGACAGCACTACTGAAACTGACGGAGGACATAAGATCAGGCATTAACAACAACAAAAAACTATTGACTATTTTGTTAATGTTTGATTTTAGCAAAGCATTCGACACCATCTCACACACTAAACTGCTGCGTAAGCTGATGCGCATGGGATTCTCCAGGAGTGTTCTCCTGTGGCTTAAGTCATATATCATGGGGAGACGACAGAAAGTCGTCACAATCACAAACGGGGATTCAGGTTGGCTAACCACCAATCTTGGCGTTCCACAGGGCTCAGTCCTGGGACCCCTGCTTTTCAGCCTGTACATAAACGACTTACAAGACGCACTCGACTTAGATGGTGTCGAACACATACTTTACGCTGACGACTTGCAAACCTACACACAAGTGACCCTGAAGGGTCTTCGTGATGGTATCGGTCGCATGTCGGCTGTAGCACAAGCAGTGTCGAACTGGGCAACGTCAGCTGGCCTGCGCCTCAATGTCGGCAAGACAAAGGCGATCATTTTTGGATCTGATCACAACATCAAACAGGTTCATAACCTTGACTTGCAAGGCATTGAGATACAGACCGGCGTACACGTTCCCTTTGTCGATACAGTCACCAACCTCGGCGTGGTGATGGACGGAGGGTTGACATGGAAGCCGCAACTGAATGCGGTCAGTAGAAAGGTAAATAGAGCTCTGTATAGCTTAAAACTTTTCCGTTCAAGCACCACAGAGATACTGAGGAAGCAGCTGGCATGTGCACTGGTACTACCTCACTTAGACTATTGCTCAGTGGTTCTTCTTGATGTGTCAGGGGAGCTCCAGACACGACTACAACGTCTACAGAATGCATGTGTGAGATACATATGTGGTGTTAGGCGGGATGAGCATATCACCGCCTACTGGAAAAAACTGGACTGGTTGGATCTGAAGGTGAGGAGGGAGTATTTTATGGGGCTGCTGCTTTACAAAGCGGTTGTCATGCGGCAGCCACCGTATCTTACTGCCCTCTTTGAAAAAAACCAGGCCAGGACTTCAAGTAGGGGTGGTATGAAAGAGCTCTCGGTTCCGGGGTCGCGCACCGATAAGGGCCTTTTCTCATTCAGTTCAAGGTGCGCACCTCTGGAATTCGCTCCCGAGCAGTGTGAGGTGCCTGCCATCTTTTTGTAAATTTAAAACGGCGTTTAGCAGGCACCTTAAGCAATTATATGGTGAAGAGTATGTACAGAGATGAGTCGAACATTTATTTAAGCTTTTTATTTATTTGAATTATTTATTTATTTAATTTATTTATTTACTTATTTAAACTTATTTATTTATTTATTTTATTTATTTATTTATTTAAATTTATTTATTTATTTATTTATTTAATTTAATTATTTATCTGGTTTATTTATTTATTCGACGTATTTATTTATTAATTTATTTATTTATTTATTAAATATGTTTAGTGTTAGTTAGGTGTGAATGTATTTGTTAGCGTGATTGTTAAAGTGTTATGAATGAGTGTGTTTTAAATTTAGACGTGATAGTATACGCAAAGATTTAGCAAAGTATGTTTATGTATTCTTTTATATTTATATGTTATCTCTATTGTATTTATTTTTTATTCTATGTATTATTATTTTTTGACGAAGCGTTTTCTGTGATATCTGACTGTGACTAGTTCATTACATTTAAATTTTATAAACTGACGAACTGATAAAGTGAATTATTATTTTAATAAGAAATATGCAATAAGTGAAAGTTAAGATAACAATTATATTAAATCGACTGATATTTTTAATTATAATTATAACTACATGTACATGAAATTGTAAGATTTTGTCTTTTGATGAATAAAAAGTATATCTATCTATCTGTCTATCTATCTTTCTCTCTCTCTCTCCCACTGTTAAGATACCGCTTGTTGCTGAAAAGGACAGAACACGACTCGATTACATCTTCGTCGTCGTTGATGATTCTTGCTGCTGCTCAGCTTTCCCTGTGCCTCTGCGCTGGTTGCTGAGTCTGCTACTGCACTACTGAAACTCGTTTTATTTTTTATTCTTCTTAATGTGTAGCCTGAACTTTCGCTTGTTGGAAGCTGCCTGGCATCACACCATTACCACCTTGGGACTGAACGTAAATACTGTTAGAGTTTTTTCTTACAGCAGTTCGTGTAGCCTCGGTGACTCTTGTCTGGAGATTATACATCATTATAAGTTATATGAATATCTTGTGTGATAAGCTGTTTTTGCGTGGTAAAATCATGTGAATAATAATCAGTTGGGATGGGAGAGGCAGGTGGAGTTGTAAAGATTGAAAAATGTGACCAAGCGTGTGTAAAATTATCAAATCGTGATTCGATTTTTAAGAATAAATTTAGCAGATTTGAGACATATGTCCTCGTCAAAAGCATTTACAGCAAATATTGTTGCATATATTGTCTCCGGGAGTGACTCCCTTTTTTCTTATGCATCTAATCAAATTATTCCTACCGATAGGAGCATTGAGGCAATCCCAAATAAGGTTGTCAAAAGACTGAACGTCGTCTCCGCAATCGCAAACTCAAACTCGTGTGTGGTATGCTTGCTGTGTGTGTATGTGTGCCGCGCCGTAACTCTTCCCTATGAACATACACAAAAATAGATAGATAGATAGAAATACTTTTTATTTCCAAAATAAATAAAAAAATATACAGACAATATATGCATAATCTTCTTTCATAGTTATCGTATTTTATTAAAATACATCTATCACGTCAATAATTAAAATACGCATACATACTATGACCTCATTCATACATCCATTCATTCTTATAAATACAATCGTACTGGTTAAAATAAAAGTATAAAAATACAGTCAATGTACAATAATAGTGAATAAATAAATAAATAAATGAATAATAAGAATGACGGATACATTACATGGAGAAAGCTTAGTATAAGCAGCGTATGTTCAGCCACTTAGGTTTTGTTGGTCACCGCTCTGTTGCCCGAGATATCTACTCAAAGCTATATTATATCACACACCACAGGGGAGGGTGTTTCAGGACCGCGAACCCTGGGTCTAAATGAATAGAGACCAGTATCACTGCGAGATCCCGGGACCGAGAGCTCTATTACACCATTCCTACTGGAAGTCCTGGCCGTGTTTTTACCAAAGAGAGCTGCAAGATACGAAGGTTGCCCCATGTTTATTGCTTTATACAATAACAACCCCAAAAAGTACGCTCTTCTTTCCTTTAAGCTAATCCAACTAGGATATTTCCTATAAGGAGTGATGTACTCCTCTCTTCTAACACCACATATGTATCTCATACATGAATTTTGAAGTCTTTGTAACTTCGTCTCAAGCTCACCGGATACATCAAGATAAACCGCAGAACAGTAGTCTAAATGCGGCATTACCAGCGCACATGCAAGCTGCTTTCGCAAGGCCTCGGTGGTGCATGAACAGAAAAATCGAGTCCATGACAACACCGAGGTTTGTGACGGTGTCAGAGAAAGGCACAAAAGAACCCTCCTGAAACTCAATGCCGGGCAAATCAAGATCTTGCAATCGATTGTTGGATGTTTGGAGCCGAAAATGATCGCCTTTGTTTTACCCACATTGAGTCGAAGTCCGAACGCTTCGGCCCACTTTGACACCGCCGGCGCTACATCTGACATGCAGTTGATACCCACATGAAGATCGTGTCAGGTCACTTGAGTGTAGGTTTGCAAGTCGTCTGCATATAGCAAGTGTTCAATTATTATTAATAACCTTTCGTTTCTACCTATTATGTAAGATATGAGCCTTAGTAGAACTTTCCTGTAAAAACTCATGCATATCAGTTTACGGAGTAGTTTGGATGGTGATATGGTGTCAATCGCCTTGCTGAAGTCGAAAAGTAGCAGTATCGTTAAGAGTTGTTTTTTTGTCATTGATGGCAGTCCGAATGTTCTCTGTTAACTTTAGCAGTGCCGTTTGTGCATTGTGATGTTGTCGGAAACCTGTCTGAAGTGGATCAAGGAGATTTTTCGCCCGTATATACTACATAAATTGATCATGAACAATTTTCTCTAGCACCTTGGAGAGGAAACTCAGTAGTGCTATCAGACGGAAGTCCGAGGCCAAAGATGGCACGAGGGTCTTTTTAATCGGCACTAAATGAGCCCCTCTCCAGGCAGCTGGGGAAACGCCTATGGACAAAGAGGAGTTGAATATGCGCATGGTGTAAGCGCCAATAAGTGGGAAAGCCTTAACTATCACACTTTGTGGAATACTGTCCTCACCTTGGGTCTGCGACGAGAAATGCGCAACAGCCAGGACTACATCAGACATTGTCAGTTTTAAATGTGAGTCCATCATCACTTGCTGAGTTCAGAATGCTGCCCAAGTCTACGTCACCCTCTATCTGGGATACCAATACTTCTGCAAAGTGCGAGTTAAGCTCATCAGGCGTGAAGCCATGGAGTTCTTGTTGTGTTCACGGCAGAGGTCCCAGCTCTCTTAGCTCTTTCGAAATATCCCTTGTATTATCTAGGGCTTCAAAAAATCTTATTTTGAATGTAAGTTTCTTGCTCAGTTTTAAAATGTTGTTCTGTTTTTGTTGCAAGAGCCTGGTACACCCGCTTGAAATTCTCGTCTTTGGCCGGTGCGTATCGTCTCCGTACAGCGTCACGTTTCTTAAATAGGCGTGTAAGCTCAGAATCAACCCATGGTGGATTTGTCTTATTTTTTGGTGTGAATTGCTTTTCAGGGGTCAATATATCAATGACCTCCAATATGTTGACACTGAGATACTCCAGCAGACCGTCCATATCATTATTGTCACTGCAATCAAACGGCGATCAGTCACAGTTTGTCAGGTGAGACAAAAGATCATCCTGATTTATTAACTTAAAGTCCTTATATTTAATGTTTTTATTGTGGGGACTATGAGAGCTCCATCCTATTTCAACATTAATTAAGTTGTGATTGCTGTTAAATGGCGCCATCTGATTGTATGAGTCAAGCACTATACAATTATTTTTAAATTTAGGTCGGTAGAAAATCGCCTGATGTATTTAGCATGATGTACGCCTGATGGTGGGAGTTAGGAACGTGAGCGCCTTTGGTTATGTGGGTGGCTGGAGTGCTTCCTTAGATCCTCAATGAAAAGGAGGATGTTATCAAGGTAGATGAAGAGCTGTTCAGCAATCCCTGGCTCATGTCGGTCAATGGCCGTGCCAGTAGGCCCGCAGGGGTCAGATCATTGGCGGCGCTCTTGGTATGACGGTGGAAGTCGGCAGGGACTTGAATGCTGTGAGCCTGGCTTGTTTCCCAGGGTGATGTCTACCGATGAATGTCGGTGCCAGAAGGCCCGCAGAGAGGCTAGAGCCTAGGCGGCGCTTGTCGTCCTCCGGAGGTTGACCCCATGGTCGGTGTTACGTGTGGAGAGAAGTGAGCGCTCTACAGGAAGGTCGGCATGTAGATTGCTCTGTGGTCCTGTAAGAAGGGATTGGCCGAGCACTCTGTAGGTACACTAGCCCCTCGTCCTAGCTCTCTACGAGCCTAGAGCTGCTCAAGAGGCGTAATCCAGCGACGATGTCGCCGATGAGACAAGCTCATGATGGTCGATGTATATATGATAGACAGATGTGTGTAATGGAGAACGGGAAAAGCAAAAATAATTAAACCAAAAGTATAATTGACTCCGTGATTTATTTCTCAAACTCTTAGAATAAGACATATAGTCGTCTCTTAAGCATTACTAGGCAATATACTTGAGCGAGTACACGGGTATCGAGTGCTTCATCGACCGGTCCTATATGCCCTTTACTTGCCAACCTCTACTGTGGTTTGGACGACGCCACCTAACGGCGGCGTGCGAACTATGCTGTTCGTAATTTCTCTAGATGGCGCGCAATTTAAACTTAGCTATTCTTAGCTGCGCGAATGAGCCTAGTAATGGGCGTATAACAAGCATCCTCTGAGGTATTAAAGAGATTCGCGTTCAGATCATCCATTATAATTTTATGATTGAAGCCTAAGTGTGTAAAGCTCGTTTATCTATGAGATCAGAGTTCTGTAAGAAAGGTATATGCGGTGGTCTATAAATTAGTGCAACAAAAATTGGTGGGTGGGTTCCTGATTGTACACTGCACATAATGTATTCTGGGATACGTAGTATTCCTTCTTGCGTTGTCTTAGAGACATATAAAACAGTCGCTTTAAATGAATTTTGCACGTAGAGTATTTACCCACCTCCAAATTTATTTCTATCTAGTCTTCCTATTGAGTACTCATTGATCTGAACGCAAGTGTCCTTAACCTTAGGTAATAGGTGCATCTCAGCAATCCCAAATAGGTAGTAGGAGGGACCAGACAAAAGGTGTTGACGGAGTATGCTAATGTGCCCTCTGAGAGTTCCCATATTGACAAATCCTACTCTCAGTCCCCCCCCCCCGGTGACTCTCTCTCGCAACGCGCTTACCTAGTCATACCGTGTCATTGTCAATATTTTTTGACTGATTTTTTTATGTTAATGTAGCATTGTTCTACTCCGAGGCAGCATTACTATTATGGTCATTTCGATTTGCTGGTGGCTCTGGTGCCTTCCCATATAACAGAAAAATTTACTTCTAGTTCAGCAGCCGTTGTAAAGACATGTGAAATACCGCCGTCTCTCATCTTGACTAGGAAACGGCCCTCCCATACATATTTAAATCCTAGTGCTTAGACTTGCATTATTAGGCTTCTGTAGTTTAGAAAGGAAGCATTATGTAACAAATTTCATTAATAAATATGAAATATGAAATAAATAGATATAAAGTTGCTCCTTTGTTTCCTGATCAAGATGGGAGTCCTCGATATCGCTCATATGATAGCTGGTAATAGTTCGCTCCGCACGCGTGATTATATCCACTAAGTCAGTTCGAGAGAGGGTAACAACCCACGGTGACCTTCGCCGCTCGCATTTATCTGCTGCTGATACTGCAGATCTCGAATTATCCGACCGAAGCAATCGGGTATTTAAAATGTCTTTTTGTTTTATGGAAGGCTAGTACACTGACTAGTATAGAATGAGCAATGACTATATTTTTATTTTCATCACCTTCCAAGATACTTGATATTATACGTTTATTCTTATTATTACTAGCTTTAGTCATATATTCTTTTAATAGAGGGACCCGATTGCTTCGTGCGGGACGTTGTTTATTACTTTGTATATCATTATTATGTCATTCTCTATATGCAGGGCTCCTCTCATTTGGGGTAGCCGCATTATTATTTACATTATTATTTATTTCCCTTAATACACTATCCACATCATCATCCGCAGTTCGTATTCCATTTTGATTAGTGGTAATATTAATATGCATATCTACTTCAGTAGTTTTTCGCGTTTTTGTTTATTTTATTTTTCGTCCTATATTATACATATGGTGGATGCATCCTTAACCAGCCACACACTATTCGGCTGTGCGGGCCCAGAATAAAACATTATTCAGTGGCCTGCCAGTTTTCAATATTGGAATGTGTAAGTTGCTGCTGTACCTTGCTTCAATGATGATCGAACTGGTCTCCTCAAAATCATGAATAAGTTAGAAATCAAGCCTGGTGATGTTTCGACTGTGTGGGTAAAAAGCAGCGATGACTCCAGACTGTTTCATGCGGAGAGGAAGACACTTGTGAGCACAAATCTTCTGATCCGAATCATCGCTATATCTCCTTCCATACAATTCTCTTGGTCTCTTCTTAGGTCTACTTCGAGAAAACTTTTTATCCGGATGAGTACTTGCATATTTTCCATATTTATATTTCACTTTATTAGAATATATTTTTATATACTTATCACACTTGTTCCATTCCAATTTGTAATTTTATATATATACAGGGTGTCAATTAAGTCCCGGGACGGCTGAATATTTTCTAAAGTACTGCTTTTCTGGAAGAGGTCAAGGTCATTCCTTAAGTAACTTTGAACAAGGAACCCAACGGTGACCTTGGATTTGACCTTGAACCTCATTTACAAGGTTGTTTCGAGGTCGACCTCATATTTTCAAATGGAAACCCTTATTTTTGATACCGGATTCGGAAGGAGCGAGAAATTTCAAGTATGGATGTGTTGAACAAGGGATGTAATTGTGACCTTCAATTTGACTTTGGACTTGACCTTGAAAGTCATTTGAAGGTCAACTGGTTTTATTAATCGGAAATCCCAGTAATAATACCGGAAACCGATAGAGCGAGAAATTTTACATTCAGTCCTTATTCTCACTTTTAGCGTTACCCAGAAACAACGACGTGGACGTAGTAAGATCTGTTTCCTTTGGCCTGCTTGATTAACGTGAGTCCCCTTGCCTCTCCCTTAGAGGTCCAAAGTTTAATGGCAATAACATCTTGGATTTGAAGAAAATGAAATTTTGGTAGTAGATCCTAACTCAGCGACCCCAAAAATCCCCGAGTACTCATTTCCAGACAAAAATGTGCTGTTCCCAAGATTTTCATCCGCCATCTTGAATTCGCCATTTTGGATTTGGAAAAATCGAAATTTTAGTAGTAGATTCTAACTCAGCGACCCCAAAAACCCCCAAGTAAAATATTTCAAGACAGAATAGTCACTTAAAAGGAACATTTACAAAAGAAAATGATTGTTAGATAAAATAAACGTTTGTTAAAATTGTTTCCAAACTCATTTCAAGTTTGTAAATAGGTAAAGACAAAGATTGATGTCAGGAATTTATCATTACAGTTTATGAGTTAGCGGTTCCTGAATTTAAGGACTCTTGCTAATTAAGCATTTAAAAAAAAAACAGAATTTATTAGATATTTTGCGTTGTTCCTGGATTGTACTTCCGACTGGTAGTTTTCGAACAAAATAAGTTTTAGAGTTCAAATTGGTAGTTCAAATTCGTAGGTATTTAAGTACTCACAATTTATTTTATCTAAAAATTCCTTTTGGAAAAACTCGTTTTCCTTTGCAACTGATAAGTTTTTCTTTTGGTTTCAATTTGTGTACTATTCTTATCTAATTAAAAAAATGGCGTATGCTAAACTTTCGGAGCGAGAACGGATAAGTTTGTTGATGATGCGTGGTTGGGGAGATCGAGTTCGATCTTACCTTGAAGTGCGCACACTGTTCAATAACAATTTCCGTAATCAAGATGGACAAACTCCTATTTCAAAATCTACAGTCGAAAGGACTGTACGGCGCTTCGCAGAATTTGGGACTATTAGTGATCTTCAGAGAACTGGTCGCCCAACATCTGTTGCAACTGAGAAGAAGCAGATTGAAATTGCTTAACCGTTTATTGAAAATCCGCATCTCAGTTTACATAGAGCTGGGCATGAGCATGACGTTTCTCATGAATGCGTACGAAAAATTCTGAAAAGCATTCATTTTCATCCTTATAAAATCCATTTGGTACAGGAGCTTAATGAAGATGATCCGGATCGTCGGCTCGAGTTTTGCGAAACGATGATGAATAGAATAGACGCAGAGCCTAATTTTTTATACAATATAGTTTTTTCGGATGAGGCTACTTTCACTTTAAATGGTGAGGTTAATAGACAAAATTGCAGATATTGGTCTGACTCAAATCCTGCATGGATGTTGGAAAACCACACACAATATCCACAAAAGGTGAATGTGTGGGCTGGTAACTTTAACGATACTCTCGTAGGCCCTTTCTTTATCGACGGTAATCTCACTGCAGCTTTATACGAACAGTTACTAAGGGATCAAATAATACCACGAATTAGAGAGATAGCAGGTGATGATTACTATGTAACTTGGTTTCATCAGGATGGAGCAGCCGCTTATTTTGGTCGAGACGTTCGAGCATATTTGGATGTTCAGTTTCCTCGTAGATGGGTTGGAAGGAGGGATGAAATCGAGTGGCCGACTAGATCTCCGGATCTGACACCACTCGATTACTTTCTCTGGGGTTACCTCAAGAGTACAGTTTATGCCACTAAACCAAACAATTTAGAGGATCTGCGCAATCGGATTATGCAAGAGGCTGCTAGAATTGATAGAGCAATGATTCGCGATGCTGTTACTCATTTTTACAATCGTCTAGCTTTCTGTCAAGAAGTTGAAGGTTTTCAGTTTGAGCATCTCCGTTAAACTTTGAACCTTTGAGTGAGAGGCAAGGGGACTCACGTTAATCAAACACCCCAATCGTGAGAGGCAAGGGGACTCACGTTAATCAAGCACCCCAATCGTGAGAGGCAAGGGGACTCACTAATCAAGCATCCCAATCATGAGAGGCAAGGGGACTCACGTTAATCAAGCACCCCAATCGTGAGAGGCAAGGGGACTCACGTTAATCAAGCAGCCCAATCGTGAGAGGCAAGGGGACTCACGTTAATCAAGCACCCCAAAGGAAACAGATCTTACTACGTCCACGTCGTTGTTTCTGGGTAACGCTAAAAGTGAGAATAAGGACTGAATGTAAAATTTCTCGCTCTATCGGTTTCCGGTATTATTACTGGGATTTCCGATTAATAAAACCAGTTGACCTTCAAATGACTTTCAAGGTCAAGTCCAAAGTCAAATTGAAGGTCATAATTACATCCCTTGTTCAACACATCCATACTTGAAATTTCTCGCTCCTTCCGAATCCGGTATCAAAAATAAGGGTTTCCATTTGAAAATATGAGGTTGACCTCGAAACAACCTTGAAAATGACGTTCAAGGTCAAATCCAAGGTCACCGTCGGGTACTCCGTAAAGATTTACCTAGGGTATGACCTTTGTTTGTTTTGTTTTACCACTGAACTCGCGAGATTTTTAAGAAGTCATTACTTGACCTCTATTTGACCTCTAGGGGTTACCTCAACCCCATAGCTCAATGCATATCCGGATGTAAAATTTTCCGCTCTTTCCGATTCCAAATGAGGTTGACCTCAAATTAACCTTGAAAATGAAGTTCAAGGTCAAATCCAAGGTCACCGTTGGGTTCCTTGTTCAAAGTTACTTAAGGAATGACATTGACCTCTTCCAGAAAAGCAGTACTTTAGAAAATATTCAGCTGTCCCGGGACTTAATTGACACCCTGTATATATATGTTTATTTACTTATAATTTCGTAAAATTATAGTTATCGCGAAAACTGAGTGAATGTTGTACCAACAAGTGAGAATATGCGCGTGCGTGAACAACTGATCTACAAGATCGACTAGAGGCGGCGGCGCTGCATGCGACTCGTTACCGCCACGTGCGAAAGACGCGCGCGGCGGACATCTTAAGATTCTACGACTGAATCTCACAGTGTGCGGAGCTCCCTCGCGTTTTTGGCGGTTAACGACCGTATCGCAATTATTGCGAATATCGTTCTTGTCGGCTAATGGGTCGTCAGATTCATTAAGAATCACATCAAATCGCCAATCTGGCTGGATGATTCATTGCGAATCATACAGAATCGAAATTAACGTGCGTGAAGCAGTGTGTGTGTTTTTTCATCGACTAGCGAGCACGTGGTCGCATGCGGCGGTCGCCGAGCGTTCTTGCTGTGTTATTCGACTTCGTATGTGTGCGCGAGACGTCCATGCAAATTATTTAACGTATCCTTGTTCCTGGTTTTTTATGTAGATTTATATTTTGTTCAGTGTAAAATAAATTTAGGGTTTTTTATGCCGTCAAGGGTTTTTCCCATAATGGTGTTTTTAATTTACCGACCTAACCTAAATATAAAAATTCACAATAAATAAAAATGAAAAATAGAAAATCAAGCTTTTATCGAATCAATTCATGGTGCGTCCTGTGAGGTTTGTTCCTTGCGCAAACAAGTGACGTCTCGCGTGCTCGAGTCAGCAAGTGCAACAAAGGGACGATAGCGCGCGGCATTCCAGAGCGGGCTCGCGCGCATCGACATCACGGTCATTCTCAAAACATCTTGATCGCTGCATTGCATCATCTCGCCGTCGTCGTTCTCACAACAGGACGCCTCACCACCCAGTGGACTGCTGCATCGAGGAGCGAGAGAGTGTGGAAAATAAGATAAGTGGTTTTTCTTGTGCTGCAAATTCTTATCAATTTCGCTTTACAAATTATAACGTGACCATACAGTTAAATATTTTGTTCATTGCTTATCTAGTTCACATTAGTAGATAATAAAGGTTTTAGAATATATCAATAAACTAAATTCATCGTTTTTATAATTGAATTTCGTCTGTCTTTGTCGGTCTGAGTCTTGGCGTAAATTCAGCACCAAGGTTTGAGGGGTGGGGGGGGGGGGGGGGAAGAACAGGCGCCGGCAAGCGCGCGCTGTTAACACGCGCGTTCGGGAATTCATAAAATCGTGCGTCGATTCTCGGAATAGGGGAGAGAGAGAGGTAACGGAGAATATTTCATATACCTAAACCAATTGATGTTTTATTAACATCACGTACAACTTTATCAGTATTCGCAATAGGTCAAATAAAACTTAAAAACAAAGATACTCAGATCATACTTCAGAAAACTAGTTTAGGATGGATAGTAGCAGGAGGGTCAGATGTCCTCACAACATCAGCAAATTTCTCATGTAATGTAATTAAGCTAGACAAACTTCTCAAGCGTTTTTGTCTAATAGAAGATTTCGATCACGAGCCTGCTAAATTCCGCGATGACATTGCTTGCGAACAGTATTACGTAAATAACACTCAGCGCGATGAAACGGGTAGATATATTGTTCGTCTCCCTTTTAGAGATAGCAAATTCAAATTAGGTGAATCTAGAAGATTAGCTTTGAAACGTTTTTATACCCTCGAAAGAAAGTTTGAATCCAATCCATAGTTAAAACAAGAATACTTTAGGGTGATGGAGGAGTAAATTTTATTAGGTCACATGTTACTCTGCGACGACACTAATGCTGGATGTTATCTTCCTCATCACGCTGTGATTAAGACATTCAGCGAAACTACAAAGGTTAAAACGGCATTTGATGCGTCAGCCAAAACTTCTACTGGTATTTCATTGAATGAAGTTCTTTTGGTAGGTCCCACTATTCAAAACACAATCTTCGAACAGCTTTTTAGATTTCGCACACATCGTTACGTCATTACAGCTGATATTGAGAAAATGTATCCTCAAGTTTTAGTTCACCCCGATGATAGGAAGTTTCAGAAAACGTTGTGGTATCATCAAGGCAAAATCCGAAATTTTCAATTGAACATGGTCACATTTGGAGTAGCATGCGCACCCTTTCTAGCTATCCGCACACTTCATCAACTTGCTCGTGACGAAGCGAAAAACTTCCCACGTGCTTGTAAACTATTGACGCGTGATTTTTATGTAGATGATTTCATTTCAGGCGCGGACTCAATCGATGAAATTTTAAGCATTCGCGACGAAATGATCGAATTGTTAAGTCATGGCGGCTTCGTCATTAGACAGTGGGCGTCTAATCATGAATCGGCTCTGAATAACATCGACAAAAAGGTTTTCAATCTCGATTACGCAATTAAGTTAAATCCCATTCATAAAACTCTCGGAATCATTTGGGACTCACAGTTAGATTGTTTCACATACAAAGTACAACCTTTAGATCCTCAAACGATTTCAATCAAAAGAAAGCTGTTATCCGAAATTGCCAAAATTTTTTACCCTCTTGGTCTGTTAGGGCTAGTCATTCTTTACGCCAAGGTGTTAATTCAGGATTGCTGGAAAGCCAAGATCACTTACGACTCTCTTCCTCAAGACATTGATACTAAATGGAAGTCTTTAGCTGATCAGTTACCATGTTTACAAGATTTTTCAATTCCCCGACACATATTTAGTGTTAGTTCTGTGAGCATAGAAATTCATGGTTTCTGTGATGCAAGTCTTTCTGGGTATGGTGAATGTCTTTTCATTAGATCCATAGATTCAAAGGGTATCGTCAAAATAAATCTTGTGTGTAGCAAATCTAGAGTTACTCCATTGAACGGCGTCACTATCCCTCGTTTAGAACTTTGTGCTGCTTCAATTCTCAAAAAACTCTATGTTGAATCAAAGGCTCAATTCGATTTCCCTTTAGAGAGAGTAATTTTCTGGTCAGATTCGACAATAGTACTTTGTTGGCTAACTAAGGCTCCTCACTTGTTGAGAACATTCGAATCTCATAGAATAGCAGACATTCAAACGTTAGGCAATCAAGTTCAATGGAGACATGTCCGTTCTGAGGACAATCCAGCAGATTCTCTATCTAGAGGACAATTACCATCAGATTTTGTTAAAAATTCGCTATGGACTTCAGGTCCTCATTGGTTGTCTCGTCCTGAATAAGAATGGCCTAGGATGATAGAAGTCCGATTTGACAAAACTCCCGAATCAGAGAAAGAAACTTGTTTGTTAGTTGATCAGACAGAAGATTTTTTCAAAAAATTTTATAGTAGATTTTCGTCTTACTCTCATCTCATTAGAACCACTACAGTTATATTACGGTGTAAAGGTTCAGAATACTGGAAATCAACTAGTTGTCAAGGTCGCAGGTTGTCCCTAGTAGAAGTAGAAGAAGCAGAACGGTTCATTTTAGCTAAGGTTCAACGTGAAAATTTCGATAAGGAGATTAAACTTCTCAAAACCGCTCGGGACACCACCCCCGCCGAAATTACCGTTCTATTTCGGAAAGGGACCAAGTTAGATGAAATGAATCCTTTTCTTGACGAACTAGGGATGGTTCGTGTGGGCGGTCGTTTGAAGAAATCAGAACTGATCTATAATCAAAAACATCCTTTATTACTACCTAATAAACATCATGTGTCTGATCTCCTCATTCGTGAAGTCCACGAAACCAATTTACACGCTGGTATCCAATTAACCATGTACGTTGTTCGCGAACGCTTCTGGATCCTCAATGGAAAAAATCAGGTTAGAAAGATTGTACATAATTGTGTCGAATGCATTCGTCAACGTCCAATAATGATGCAAGCGACAATGGCGGATTTGCCGGAGCCTCGGGTAACTGAAGCCCCAGTGTTCAGTCGTACAGGTCTAGATTTCTTCGGTCCTATCCTCATCAAGGAGAAAAAAGATCGGAATAGAAGTTTCATCAAAACTTACGGTTGTGTGTTCGTGTGCATGGCAACGAAGGCCGTACATATCGAATTAGCAACTGATCTGTCAACTGAAGGGTTCTTAGCAGCTTTTTGTAGGTTTATCAGTCGAAGGGGTATACCAGAACACGTCTATTCAGACAATGGTACCAATTTTGTACGAGCCAATAAAGAACTTCGTCAAATCTTCGAATTGCTCGACACTCCAAAATTCAAAGAAGCGATAGGAAATGTCGCTTTGACAAAACGAATTGAATGGCATTTCAATCCGCCTTTGTCACCACATTTTGGGGGTCTCTGGGAAGCAGCCGTAAAGAGTTTTAAACATCATTTAAATCGAGTGATTAAAGACCAAAAGCTCATTTATGAGCAGATGAACACGTTAATCGAGATAGAAGCTATCCTGAATTCAACACCGTTATGCACTCTTTCGGCTGATCCCAATGATCCTCTAGCCATAACACCGGCTCATTTGCTCATCAGTCGACCCTTCAATTTCTTACCCGAGAAAAATTTGATTTCAGTTCCTGATAACAGACTGTCGACCTACAACTTTATCACCAAAGCCAGACAAGATTTTTGGAAACAATGGCACAAAAATTACCTGAACGAACTTCAAAAGCGCCAGAAATGGTATTACTCGAATGCAGAGTTGAAAATCGGATCTGTAGTCGTCTTAATGGAAGATAATCTTGGATGCGCAAGGTGGCCACTGAGTGTGATCGTCGAGGTGTTTCCTGGGAGCGACGGCATCGCTCGGGTCGCCTCTGTCAAGACTGCGAGCGGCGTTTATAAACGCAATATTACTCGTCTTTGTTTATTACCTGTTACTTAAGTTATAAATTTAAGGATTGAGTTTGATTAATTAATTTAGAATTAAATTCATGTTCTTATACTTAAAGTTACTTTCGTTTAATTTGTAAGATAGTTTAAAGTCAGTTAAATATTTTCAAGTAGATACTATTCTTATCAATTTTTATTGTGATAATCAATGCCAATCAATAAATCAGTCCCTCCAACGGAAACTGGTTTAACTTGTATTATTCACCAAAGATTCGGTAAATATAAATTTAATTTCGTTATAGTTCGTATTTTGCATAATGTTGAAAATTAATTTAAGTATAGATTCAAGCGTGTTTCATAATTGCAATATATTATATCTTCTATATAGTTTTATCAAACTCTGTTACATTCGTTGTACTCATTCCTCAGCTTCGCCCGGGAGTATGTTCCATTCCAATATGTAACTTTATATATATATATATATATATATATATATATATATATATATATATATGTTTATTTACTTATAATTTCGTAAAATTATGGCTATCGCGCACACTGAGTGAATGTTGTACGAACGAGTGAGAATATGCGCATGCGCGAACAACTGATCTACAAGATCGACTAGAGGCGGCGGCTCTGCGTGCGACTCGTTACCGCCACGAGCGAAAGACGCGCGCGGCGGACATCTTTAGATTCTACGACTGAATCTCACAGCGTGCGGAGCTCCCTCGCGTTTTTGACGGTTAACGACCGTATCGCAATTATTGCGAATATCTTTCTTGTCGGCTAACAGGTCGTCAGATTCATTAAGAATCACATCAAATCGCCAATCTGGCTGGACGATTCATTGCGAATCATACCGAATCGAAATTAACGTGTGTGAAGCAGTGTGTGTGTGTTTTCATCGACTAGCGAGCACGTGGCCGCATGCGGCGGTCACCGAGCGTTCTTGCTGTGTTATTCGACTTAGTGTGTGTGCGCGAGACGTCAATGCAAATTATTTATCGTATCCTTCAGTGTAAAATAAATTTAGGGTTTTTTATGTCGTCAAGGCTTTTTCCCATAATGGTGTGTTTAATTTACCGACCTAACCTAAATATAAAAATTCGCAATAAATAAAAATGAATAATAGAAAATCAAGCCTTTATGGACTCAATTCAACATTTCAAATTTATACTATTTACACTTTTAAATCACACTTACACTTACGCTTGCATAATTGCAATATATTTTATATTTATATTATATAAATACACTTTTCAATACACTACATATCACTTATAAGGGGAGACCATGGAATGCGGGTCTTGGATTTTTATGAAACTTTGGCGATCGACTTTTGGAACCTAAAAATGGAGCCTAGTATTCGTAGTCTTATCCCATGATACTTTAAATCTGAGATAATGCCAAAATACATTAGCATTACTCGTATAGGTAATTCTAAAAAACTAATATATACAGATATACTATCAACGTTAATGAAATATGCCGTATTTACCGTACAAAGGCCAATGGGATAAAACCACGAGTATTGGGCTTCCTGTTTAGGTACCAGAGAACGACCTTGGTAGTTTTCACTCGCGAACTCACTTACAAACACAAAAGATATTATTAATACTTAATAATAGTTAACGATGGATAAAAAGAGCTGTAAAAATTCGAATCCTACAATCATACATGGGAAGGTACCCGATCCCCAGCAAAGCGAAATGACCATAATAGTAATGCTGCCTCGGAGCAGAACAATGCTCCATCAACATCAAAGAATCTGCCAAGAAATATTGACACTGACACGGTAAGACTACGTAAGCGCGTTGCGAGAGGGGGTCACCGGGGGGGACTGAGAGTAGGATTTGTCAACGTGACATCTCTCGGAGGGCACATTAGCATACTCCGTCAACACCTTTTGTCTGGTCCCTCCGACCGCCTTTTCGGGGCTGCTGAGATGCACTTATCACCTAAGATCAAGGACTCTCGCGTTCAGATCAAAGGGTACTCAATAGTAAGACTAGATAGAAATAAATTAGGGGGTGGGTTAATACTCTACGTACAAAATTCATTTAAAGCGACTGTTTTATATGTCTCTAAGACAACGCACGAAGGGATTCCAGGTATCCCAAATTACATTATGTGTAAAAATTTGAAAAATTTGAAGAATTTAAAGTGTTGGAAATTTTTTTTCAAATTTTAAAAAATTTCAAAATATTGGAAAATTTTTTCCAAATCTTGAAAAAATTCAAAACTTTAGTGGTTTTTAAAAATTTTTTTTAAATTTTCCAAATTTGTAAAAAAATTTGTTGAAATTTCCAATTTATTCCATTTTTTCCAACTTTATCAAATTTGTAAAAAACTTGTTGAAATTTCCAATTTATTCAATTTTTTCCAAATTTACTAAATTTTTCCAAAGCCAAAAAATATGATTCGTACTTAATAATAGTTAACGATGGATAAAAAGAGCTGTAAAAATTCGAATCCTAAAATCATACATGGGAAGGCACCCGATTCGTAGCAAAGCGAAATGACCATAATTGGACGGGTGTGAAACAGATAAAGTTGATCATTCCGTTCCAATCCAGGGGGCTTTAAGATTATGTAATCTTTCGGATTCGTTCCAATCTGTTGCAAACGATGATACTTCAAAATCCGTGTAGCGAACTTCACGTACACCAAATTTCTATAGATCAGGTAAGAATCAGTGACGTAAACCTAAATCGAATCCATGCCCGATTTCGATCCGAAATTCGGATGGTAAACTTCATAAAAATTATATTTCCTTTTCACGTATGCGTACATGTGTTAAGCTTATTTTAAAAATATGAATATTTACATTAGTTAAACGATTAACCAAATATGGTAATAGAAATATAGAAATAGAAACAATTATTAAATACAAATTTTTTTGATGATGTGGGACTCGAACTTCTGACTTCCGGGTTATGGTACAGAGGCGCTAACCACCTGACCACACGGACCTATTACATGCCTGACTATAAAATGTGAATTAATGTTATACATTAAAACTCACATATAGGATGCATTTCACGGCAACTGTCCAGGTGTGGCGCGCGAGCGCCAAATCATGTTATTCCTAAATCGTGTTTGCGATACTAAAATGTACCTAAATAAATGTTTAATAAACGTTTTCGATGTACTTTTTCCACAGCTATCCAACGGTCTAGTCAGATTTTTCGAAAATTTCCATTTTCACCTCTAAAAACTATAAAACGTCTTATATCTTAAAAAGTATATTCTTAATAGTTTTGTTGGAGATTTAGATCGAAAGCTGAGCATTTTTTACATAGAAAAAGATATTTTTCAGAGAAATATAATGCGAAAGAGTAGATGCAACGCCACTTCAGCGCGTGGTACGACGCCTGGCTACCCGTTAACCAATCGTGATTTTTACTAAACCTGCCACTCTGATGCAGTAAATATGCTTTAATAGATAAATTATTAAATTTATTTTCGAGTTCCTTGCTTTTTCTTTAGTATTCCTTGCATTTTCGGTGAATTACGTTTTTTCAGTCATTCTACTTGATCTGTTCTTTATTTTAGTTGAAAGTTTCGATGCAGGTTGCTCCGTCTAAAAGTTTTTTTCGGGAAGGTTTGTTATTCAAAACTTGAAGATGTTTTCTTGAGCTTCAACGCATTTTCATCCATTGGAACAGAGCAATGGAGCAAATCAAGCCTGCTTTGATACTTTCAACTAAAACAAAGAATACATCAAGTACAAAGTCTTCGAAAAAAGTAATTCCACGTTAAAAACAAATAAAAACTAAAAAAAGTATGGAAAACATGAAAATTAATTTAATAATTTATTTATTAAAGCATTTTTACTGCATTAGAGTGATAGGTTAAGTAAAAATAACAAATGGTTAACTGGAAGCCTGCATCTACTCTTTCGCGTTCTATTTCTCAAAGGCCACAACTTGAGCATTCTCTGGAAAATATCTTTTTCTATGTAAAAAATGCTTAGTTTTCGATCAAAATCTCCAACAAAAATATTAAGAATAAACTTTTTGAGATATAGGACATTTTATAGTTTTTAGAGGTGAAAATAAAAAATTTCGGAAAATCTGACACCGTTGGAAACCTGATGAAAACATACATCGAAAACGCTTATTAAACATTTTTTTAGTACATTATGATACGTGTGACTTAAGTGGCCCATTATTGCCCGGCGTGTAGTTAGCGCCCGAACGTAGCGAGGACGATATTCACGGCGTGCGATGAGCCACTTAAATTACGAGTATCGTATATAATTTTACAGCACTGCTTGGCTAAATCAGCTGACACGCCTAGCCGTGCCTTAAGCAGTACAGTAGTGCACAGTGAGGTTAGCGCCCGAGCGTAGCGAGGGCGATAAGGCCGGTGCAATAATGGACTACTTAAGTCACTGATAGGTGTGACTTAAGTGCGGATTCGGGGCAGACAGTGCTATAAAAGTACATTTTAGTATCGCAAAAACAAGTTAGGAATAACATGATTTGCCGCTCACGTGCCGCGCTTGGAGAGTTGGCGTAAAATGCCTCCTATATGTGAGTTTTAATGTATAACATTAATTCTTATTTTATACTCAGGCAAGTAACAGGTCCATGTGGTCAGGTGATTAGCGCATCAGCATGATAACCCGGAGGTCACCAGTTCGAGTCCCACAACATTACCATCTGGTTAATTATTTAACTAATGTAAATATTCATATGTTTAAAATAAGTTTAACACATGTACGGATACGCAAAAAGAAAATATAATTTTTATGAAGTTTACCATCCGAATTTCGGATCGAAATCGGTTATGGATTCGATTTAGGTTTACGTCACTGATTCTTACCTGATCTATAGAAATCTGGTGTACGTGAGGTTCGCTACACGGATTTTGGAGCATCATCGTTTGCAACAGATTGGAATGAATCCGAAAGATTACAAAATCTTAAAGCCCCTGACCGATTCAAAAACCGGATTGGAATGGATTGATAGAGTTGTTATCTGTTTCTCACCAGTCCAAGTTTTGTTTCCGAATTTTGAATTAGAGAGAAGAATATTCTTCAAAGTATTTAGAATAAAAGTATGCATTTTGTTTTTGAAATTATTGCGAACAACTTTATTATTAAAAGCCATTACACGTAAAATTATAGTAAAAATAGTGATTTTTTAAGCAAAATCGTAAATCAATAATGTTATATTTATTAAAAATTAATATTAAATTTTAGGAAAAAACCAAATGCACACTTTTTGTATATATACTTTAAAGAACATATCCTAAAAATTTCATACTGGTTAAAGAATTATGTGTGCGCCAGGATGACTTTCATCGTATCCCTATTTTTATACAAATTTAACACATTTCCTAGGATAACTCTAAATGTAAGAGAGGTATATGGCTGAAAATTTTTATATAACTTTATAATATCATTACAAATATGATATGTAAGTATCAATTCATAAAAATCAAAACTGTAAAGAAATTTGATTTTACTTTAGAGCCACCTTAAGAAAGCATTAAATAGAAAGTTTCAAATAAAGGTTGTTGGGTTTTGACGGGAACATCCGAAGAGGAACTTGACTTTTACCTTGACCTCCATCTTCAAGGTTATTTGAAGGTCAACTTGTATTTTTCAAATAGGAATCCTTTTCTTATCACCCTGGAGTCTGAAAGAGCACGAAATTCTAGGTTTGAATATGTATCCATGTTAGGGTTCAAAGTGCCCCTATGGGTTATTTAGAGATCAAATCTCTGTTTGGTACGGAGAAGCTGGTAAATCGTGGTTTTTATGAAAATGATCCAGATAAAAGTTGTTTGGATCGGAGGCGGCCATCAGTCAGTGACTTTGACTTTGACGTTGACCTCCATTTTCAAGGTTATTTAAAATTCAACTTGTATTTTTCAAAAAAATTTTCAGACCCCTATTTTAGAACCTGAATTCTGACAAGCACTAAATTCTATGTTCGGATATGTATTCGAATAATAATCCATGTTAGGAGTCAAAATAACAAGATTTCCTTTCCGTTACACAAGAAATGCAGCTTTATTACGGTATTCAGACTATATCAGTTTTTTTGGTACTAACATAAGCTACCTTCACAATCTTTTTAGTGATGATCCATGTAGTCGAACACATTATTATAGGTGCTAAATAGGATTTTTTATCATATTTTAGCATAATTTGACTGTTATTTATATTTTTAACAGGAAATACAGCTTGATTATCATTCTCGGAGTTATGCAGGTACTGTTGTACTAAAAAAGGCATCTCCATGAATTTTTGGGTGTTGAGCCACATCATCGAACCCATTATTAATGGTACTAAATAGGCATTTAATCATATTTTAACATAATTTTACTGATATTTTTATTTCTAGCAAGAAATACAGCTCGATTGCCGTTCTGGGACTTGTGCAGGTACTTTTATACTAAAGAAAGGCATTTCCATAAATTTTTTCGTAGTCGACCAAGTGATCGAACTCTCTTTTTTCAATTTTTGAGTTTTTAAATGGACTAAATCCATGTAATAAAGGGTCATATGACCTTAAAAATATTCTTTTTGGAAAATTCAGAAAATTTGCACAAAAAAAGTACAGATTCAATTTTTGCGTAAAATACACTCCTATTGAGATAAAACTCAATCAAAACTGCTCCAAAATGCAAAAAATGCTAAAATTACCGTCTTTGACCCACTGTGACTCGAACACATTTGGTCAAAAGAATCTGCAAAAATTCACGGACACTTATAAGAACCCTATATAAATGTTAAAATTGGTTCGAGTAAAAAATTTGTTTGTCTTCGATTTCATAGAGAATTTGTATATATACGTACATATGCGTAGGTACACACACACACATATATGTATATATATATACTAGGGGGGTTCCCCTTACTCGCTCCGCTTACCAACCCTCATTCAATTTTTAAACTTTAATATACCTTGTAGATCTGAGTGTCTCTTGTAATATTTAATATAAGAATCGCGCATTTTAATTGTGTACATTTTAACATAAATCAATATATCTATATTCGACCAATGCTAAATTGTGACAATTAAAATGTGCATGAACCAGAACTCTATAATATTTACTTAACATATATCATCATTTTTTAGAAGGGCTGTGGAGAGGGGTACATGAGATATGGATGGGGATGGAGGGGGTGTGGAGTGGTATGGAGGGGACGTGGAGGGAATATAAAGGCCAATGTGGAAGTAATGTATTAAAAGTGGATAAAACGTGGAGGGGTGTGGAGAGGCAAATAAGTAAAAAAATAACGTAGTTGTTGAAACAATTTACCGTTATTATGTGGAGGGGTTGTGGAGTAGATGTGGAGGGGTGTGGAGGAGTGTGAAGGGGGGTGAAGGGGGGTGAAGGGGGGTATAGTGACTTGCTACCGCTTACGATTATATAATTTAGGACGATATATATATATGTATAGATGTGCTGAGAGGAGTTAAGTGGAGCGCAGAATCGCAAAATAAATCAGAACGAGAAAGAGTAGTTTAATTTAAAAGCGCGGAAACTAATGTAATATACAATACTGCAGCGGCAGTATAGAAT
The DNA here is from genome assembly GCA_949152435.1 of Gastracanthus pulcherrimus. Taxonomy (NCBI): domain Eukaryota; kingdom Metazoa; phylum Arthropoda; class Insecta; order Hymenoptera; family Pteromalidae; genus Gastracanthus; species Gastracanthus pulcherrimus. Next base: position 65,813,252 of record OX424574.1, read on the forward strand.
AACGAAAAATATATATATATATATATATATATATATATGTATATGTATATATATATATATGTATATATATATATATATATATATATATATATATATATATATATATATATATATATATATATATATATATATATATATATATATATATATATACATATATATATATATATATACATATATATATATATATATATATATATATATATATATATATATATATATATATATATATATATATATATATATATATATATATATATATATATATTTTTCGTTATTCTATACTGCCGCTGCAGTATTGTATATTACATTAGTTTCCGCGCTTTTAAATTAAACTACTCTTTCTCGTTCTGATTTATTTTGCGATTCTGCGCTCCACTTAACTCCTCTCAGCACATCACCATGACGTTTTACCGTGAAGCAAACAATAAAATCCCGAACTTTGATTATCCTGAATCATTAATATTTTGTATGAATCGTGGTGGTGATATGGGTGTTAATTCAAAACCTATTTCTTTATTTTACTTACCCTTTTAACACATATATATATATATATATATATATATATATATATATATATATATATATATATATATATATATATCCCTACAGAAAACCCAAATTTTATAATTTACAAGTGAATTAAATTGGAACACAGGAAATACGTCACAAACTCCCATCTCCTAGACCGAAGCATTCCCCGAATAATTCGACTGTTTACACAATTATTCCCACCTGATATCACACGCCACGCGACTATAAGTCCAAATAATTTTACTTACCGGTCGACGTGAACCTCATGATATCATTTTTGGTCCTTCATCCTTCCATCTTTCTGTCTTTTTCTTACAGCATCTATGATTGACTACTTGGTTCTATTTTCTTTCTATCTGCCCAGTATTTTCACTTCTCTATAATTACTAAGAACTAGATTAATTATATTCTATGGCTCAACTATTCTATTTCATCCTTAAATCTACCTTTAAGAATGATTTTTCTGACCAAATTATATTTAGTCACCTCTCTCTATTTATTTACCTTTAATCTTTGTTAACCTCACCTATAGTTTATTAACTTTCTTCTGTTTCTCTGACTCTATTATTTATTTTTTGCTGTTTGAAATCAATTTCCTCCCGACGACTTTATTTTCTGTACACCTGCCACAGTACTGCCTTTTTGGTCTCGTCCGATATTCCGCGTAGTTCATCAATCAACTGAAGGGCTTCACGGACACCTGTAGACTACCACTATCTCCTATAGACTTTGCGAAACGGCATCGCGGATCTGCGGTAAGATCACCCGATTGGTAGGAAGTACTGGAGATAGTAGATAAGGTTTGACCTTTCTTTACAATTCTTTCTCTCTTCTTTACGCCTCTGCTTCTTTTTTTGCAATCGACCATCTCGAACTCTTACCTCTTCACTTTTTCTTGCTTTATGTACGCTTCTTAAATTGTCATCTGCATAACGTTTCTTTTCTTCTCCTACTATTATTTCTTCTTTGCGTTTCTTTATAATTTTCAAAATTCTTTATCTGTGTTGTACTTCTTCTCTATGTTTTTGTTCTCTCTTCTATTCCACTTCTCTATACCGTTCTCTTTGCTGTCTTTTCTCTTCTCTCTGCGTTTATTCCGGCTGTATTCTCTCTTCTTTCTGCCTTTCTTCATGCTGCTGTCTCTCTTGTCTCTACCTTTCTGCGTCTCGTTTATTTTTCTCTTCTCTACACCTTTCTTCTTGCTGTCGTCTTTCTTCTCTTTTACTTTCTTCATCTTTTCTTCCAGTTATTTCTCTAGCTCTACTTATAAATAAATGATGGGAGCAGGAATTTTGCAATAACGAATTAAAATGATTATTTATTCAATTTGGGGTTTTATTCAAGTTAATTATTACATAGTGAACAATAAAATGAGAGGATTCCAAAACGTTACAGTGAGAGGTGGGCGGGATATTTGAGCGCTAAAGTAAAGGCTTGTGGCTTCTCTAGAGGTTTCAACCATACTAGTCCTCATACGTAGTCTACCAAGTAAGGCCACCCATGTGGGAGAGTCAGTCACGACTGAGTCCCGAGCGTTACTGCGCCGCCTTATTTATACCCTTGGGCGTGTCGCCGCCGACGCACTCACTGCGGAATTCCCTCTCTGCGCCGCCGAGATCGTTCGATTGAACTCGAGGCTGTTGCATCCAATGGACTTGTCGCCGCCGGTACGTTATCATGCGTCGGTATGTTGTCCCGCACCGCACGTGCTTTTTTAATGCAACGATATTCCGATTATCGCTAAATGTCTATTTTGACTATTGATTATTGACTCCTGCTAGAGTCATACAAAAACCTATTAGTCAGTCATTGACGAGTTTTATTGTTCATTAATTATTTGTTTACCAAATCAGGAATATAGTTATAAACAATGTTTTTAATATTTTATACCCCTTTTATCTAATAACATCACTAATTATATTGATTTGTCAATAACTTCAATAAATAATAATTGTTATAAACAATTTGTTTGTAAAATTTTAATTTAATTTTACGATCTTAATCGGACTATCATACTATATATATATACATATATATCCAAGAAGCGTTATCGCCGGGAAGAATTGCAGTACGAGAATATATATATATATATTATAACGAGGTTTTAGCCCGAAGTTAACCCTCGATATAATAATAAGTAATGAAGAGCATAGTAACGTGGGGAAAAGGTGAAGTCAAGAAAGACTCGGGTATTACAGTGTACGATATATATATATATTCTCTCAAATAGGATGAGATTACATAGGCACAGGAGCAGATTCACGTGCGCTCTCGCAGGCCTGTTGCTTGGGATATATCGCGAGAGAGAGAGAAAGAGACAGAGAGGGTTCAGACGCCGAAAGGCACTCACAATAATTCCTCGGCGTGGTTGCGGCCCGCTCGTACTGCCATGCTGCCCGGTGATAACGCTTCTTGGCGACGTCGCCCGGATGCTTGTCGTCCGACTCGGCGATGGCCTGGGGCTAGACGCCGAAGATGCGCAGAGGTCCCCGTTTTCGTTACTCCACAATCTCACGCGGTCTTCTCGCGGTCCGTATACGCCCTCGCGACAATCGTGGTTTCGCTCACGGGAGCTCAAGCGTCTCTGCCGAAATATTGCGGCTCCGCGCTGCGCTTCACGTCCTTTCGGCCTACCTATACACTCTTTCTTTCTCTCTCACCTTTCCTCGGGTTCTTCCTGTTACCCCTACGCCGCTGATGATGCCTGTAACAGTTGATTCCATTAGTACATGTTATATTTGAGAGAGAGAGAGAGAGAGAAAGAGAGAGAGAGAGAGAGAGAGAGTACGTGACGAGCTATTACTCGTCACACACCCCTCCCCCAGACGCTGCTAGCCGGAGGTGTGCCAGCTCGACATCTACAGCTCTCTCTCAATAAATAAAAGAAGAATGTGAAAGTAAAAAAAAATTAGAATAACAATCATATTAAAAAAAGAACATGCGTGAAAGGTGATTTGAAAGGAATACAAAAAAAAGATATCTTTTTCTCTCTCTTTATTCGAAGGCGTCTTCGCATATCGTTTCCGCCTTGCGATATTTGCTGTATTCGCGCTATTGCGCTCTAACATTTCTAATTTTGTGTCTTTACCGTTTTAGACCACGTGCGTCGGGTAGATACGTCACGTTGAGGTGCAGGGGGTTTTGTGGACCCCTTTGGTCTCCCCCGACCTCTTATAGGTTTATCTTTCGCGATTTCCGCGGACGTTATGTTGCATCCACCGCTTATTTCACCTATTGTAGTTGGTTGCGTTCCTACCCTATTACTAACAATTTTTGCTTTACGCTGGACAACTACACTTATTTGAGGCAACCTACCACGCTTTTCCCCTACTACTAAGGGCGCACCGCTCGCACGCGACTCGTCTGACTGAAGCTCGATGTTGTTCGGTCCCTCGCTGTCCTTCGAAGGATCTTCTACAGCCTCATCTTCGGAATCGGAGGGCATGGTTTCGTCGTCGAAGTACAGTTTTAAATCATTCACGAATATTTGTTCCACCTTGTTTCCATTTTTGTCAGTCAGTTCGTAGGTATTGTCGAGTTAGTGCTTGCTTCTCTGAAATAACGTATGGCCAAGTATATTTAGAGGCTCATTTAGCAATGATTCCTTGGGATGCACATGAAAGAATGCGATTACGCCGCAATACTTTCTCGCCAACCGCATATTCCACGTCTCGTCGCTTGCTATTATAATATTTAGCTTAGCATTCTTGTGCTTTTGCTGAATTTCCTGCGGCTAAATCTCGCATTTCACGCAGTTTATTCATGCGCTCATTCCCATTTTCTAACGCACCTGTCTCTGCTTCATGCGCTGTGGCGAGTTCTTCTTGCCGCCGTAGCGTACTTGGAGGTACGGGGTTGCGTCCGAAATTCAGAAAAGCTGGTGACAATTCCGTGGATTCTTGCACGGCGGTATTATAGGCAAACATTAGTTCGGGACTGTGTAAATCCGAAGTACTATGGTTTGCATCTATATACGACGTGATCATGGTATTAAAAGTGCGGTTTACTCGCTCCACGGGATTTGCTTGCGCATGATACGGTGGTATTCTGGTGTGGACCACTTCATGTTCTTCGAGGAATCGATCCACTATCTTGTTCTTAAATTCCGGGCCATTATCAGAGTGGAACGTCTCCGGCACTCCGAAGCGTACGAAGATCTTCTCTCTGAGTTCCCTTTTAATCGTTTTCGCATTTCCCTTGCGAATGGGAATACACTCCACTCAGCGCGTGAAACGGTCCATGAATACTAGCAGGTATTCATGACCGCGCGATGTACGAGAGTTGGAGCCCATAATATCTCCAGCTACTACCTCCAATGGCCTCGTTACAATACACCGGCCCATAAGTCCTGCGGGTGTTAATTGGACAGCTTTGCATTGCTGGCATACTGCGCAGCGACGTACGTAATTTGCTATGTCCTTATAGATTGACGGCCAATAATACAGCAATGCGATACGCTCATACGTTTTTGCGCGTCCCAAATGTCCAGCTGTCGGCTCATCACGCCCTTCATGTAGGACTTGCATCCGCTTTTCTTTTGGTAGGACTAACTTCCAAGCATTCTGGTCCTCTAAAAGATCTTCAATTGAAGAATCTGATCGATAGTAATAGTCTGTTGCCAACTATTTTCCAATATGAATACTCCGTAGGGTTGGCGCGAACTTTCGCTTTCATCGCCAGATACCACGCATCACTAGTATCCTCGTCTGGGCAACTGACTGACAAAACTGGTACCTGCGACTCATCCTTGTACATGCGAGATAATGCGTTTGGCACCCAGTTTTCAAAGCCTTATCTATACCTCGAAGTCATAGACAAGCATTTCGGGAGCCCACCATGCCAAGCGTCCTGTGGGGTTCTGAACTCCTTGTAACCATTTCAAACTGATATAGTCCGTGATAACCTTGAAGTGGTAACCTTCCACATAAGATCGAAACTTTCTTATGGCCCGCAGCACTGCGAGACTCTCGTTCAGTTGGAGAGTAGTTCCTTTCAGCTGATGTCAACGTGCGGCTAGCAAAGCACAACATGTGTCCAACCCCATCAAGAATTTGTGTGAGCACCGCTCTAAAACCAGTGAAGCTAGCATCAGTCTGTATAACGAACTGATAGTCCAAAGAGGGACTATGCAACACTGACGCAGATGCGATCAGCGCTTTTATCTGTTCAAATGCCATCTGTTGCTTATCACCCCATACGTACTTGACATTTGATCTAGTCAGATGGATAAGCGGGTCCGCAATCGTGGAGAAATCATTCAAAAATTTCCGATACCACGATGCCATTCCTAGGAAGCGTCGAAGCTGTTTATGATTTTTCGGAGCAGGAAACTCCAATACTGGGGTGATCTTGTCTGGATCCATCCGGAATCCCTCTCAATTCACGAGAATTCCCAAAAATCTAACTTTACTGCGGCAAAACTTGCTTTTGTCAAGGTTGATGGTGAGACTCGCATCGATAATTCTGCGGAGAACATACTCAAGCCATAGCAGGTGTTCTTCAAAAGTCTCTGTTGTTATAATCATATCATTCATATATGAATAGGCGTGTGGCTCGAGCTCAGGGCCAATAATTTTGTCACTCAATTCTTGGAACGTGGCGGGCCCGCCCGATATGCCATACGGGATAGAACAGAATTCGAAAAGGCCAAGGCCTGGCACCGAAAATGCAGTCAAGTGCACTGCTTAGGTTAATACTGGAAATATAGCGCGCTTTCTGTAGCTTTCGCAGGATATAGTCCAGGAAGCGGATACGCAGGTACCTTAGTCACTCCGTTCAATTTCCTGTAGTCGACGCAAAAGGGATAAGAGCCGTTTGACTTACGAACCCTTACTACCGGGCTCGACCATTCGCTATGGGATCTACGAATGATCCTTACCTCCAGCATTTGATGCACTTGGGCATGCATTTCTTCTTCAAGTTTCTTGGAGACTGGACAGTACCTTTGCCTAATAGGTCGCGCAGAACCAACATCAATCTTATGTTTGATAAGATTAGTGCGACCTAAAGGCACTTTGCCCTTTGATAATACTCGATCCAACATCTCCTGTAATTGTAAGCGTTGCACCTCTGTAACGTCGGCTAGTCCAACTGAGGAGACGGGAATTTGATCATCCACTCCTACTGCCGCTACCTCGAGAGGGAGAAGTTCCTCAATCCCTTCTACCTGTAATTTATTTTCGCGAGGTAGGATGTGTGCATTGAACACTCGCTTAGAATCTACGCCGAGAAGACATCTTTCACCTATATCGAATGGTAAATCGACATATCCGATCACAGGTGAGATCTGTCCGTTAGCCATACGCAAGCCTGGTCCTTTACTTAGTGCAATCTTTTTATTACACGCTGCTGCAATCTGCAAGCCAAGTGATCCAATACATGTACGTGCCGTATCTCCATCATGCAGTGCACGCACTTGGAATCCACCAATTCCCACTTGCATCCACCAGCGATAGTAGTATCTCTCCATGTAAGGAGCTGATCCCTCAGAAGCGCCATTCGCATCGTGAGCTACTATAGGTTCTGCCGCCGTCGTGATCGGTGGAAGAAATGGCTCAGCTTGCTCTTGTGCTTCGCTGGTCTTATTAGGGTGAGTCGGAGAGGTCCTTAGGTTGGCTGCAGAAGTGGTATGGACCTGATCTACACACCCCCCTGCTCTTTTCCAGACACACTCCGGACACTTCCTTGCAGTGTATCCTGTCCAGCTACAGCCCTAGCAGACAAGATGGGGACGTGGCCCAGGTGTCATTCCTTTATTCTTGTCGCTAGCCGGCTGACGTGTGGAGTTTCTTCTTTTCGGACTACCTTTATAATACCTTCGGATTATAATAATTTCGGACCCTTTTATAATACGACCCCTTATATCTAGTGGGAGCCGGTTTTTGCGCGGCTCCTTCATCTACAGCTGGCGCTGGAGCTTTCCTAGGGCTAGTCTGAATCAGCTGCTTTAGCTTCTCCTTGAACAACTTCTCAATCATAGCTGAGATATCTTGAGACGAACTCTGCGATATCGCTACCAGACTTGGAGCGTTGCGCTTCGCACTCCATTTCTCCTTTACCAGCTCGTCAACCTTCTGAGACAAACCTGGGGTCGAATTTTCAGCAATTGCAGCTAGACTCATTTTATAATAATTTGTCGGTGCGCGTGGTCCTTTATACGCCAATTCTGGCAGCAAGCACTTATCACCTGGATGTGGCTTTTTCCAGTTACACCACACCTCCACAACGGCTTTTGCCTGCCGCGCCAACCGAATCAAAGTGTCTAGATCGGTGGTTTTCTCTTTACTCACGATCGCTTGTAACTCTGGCGACATAATTTGATAGATAAGTTGCAGTTTTCTTTCCTCGTTCCAAGGCACTTCGAATTTGTCAATGTACGCGAGCAGAGAAAATATATAGTCCGTGACTGGTTCTGCAAATCCTTGGGTTCGCGCCGTCGCTTCTGTCACCAACCGCTGTTGATAACGGCTATCTACGCCATAACAGCGTCGTGCTGCCTTGCAAAAGTCTTACCATGTGTGTCAATTCTTCCTTGATTGACGACACCATTGGAGTGCTGCACCCTTCAGCAACTCCGTCATGGCATTCAAGAGGTCCTCGTCCTCTATGTGGGCCAGTGTGCGGCACTCATTGACGCGTATCAAAAATTCTTCAATACTGCGACTGTCTTTTTCGCCGGAAAACTTGATGTTCCAGGATCGAACCGTTTTTCCAATATCATTAACACGATGACTAGCAAATGTACTATTTTGCGATTGTCGCATTGTCTCAGAATATTGAGGCACTCCCGGTAAAACTCGGGGTGTTTGCGTTAAGTTGCGAACCACCCACTCTTGCAGCTTCTTCCTCCTGTGCCCTTGTATCGTCATTTAGCTCGTAATCGTTCTCATATCGTAGGTCGATTGCGTCTTGAAAGGCAACACCTCTGTTGCTTTTGGGCTTTGCTCCTAGCTCCTGATACGTATTCGCTGATTCGCTGTTTGTCATTGTCTCAAAGCGCGGCCCTGTACTCGTAGCTAGTTCAACAACATTCTCTCGCAGTTCTTTTACTTGAGTACTGTATTCTTCTACCAATGCCTGTATGCTTACCATTTCGAGTGCTACGGGTCTTGGGACGGGGTATGGCGTGCCATTCGATAACATCATCATTACCATATTTGGATTTGCAATCATATTCACAGATTGTCTTGTACCCGTCGAAAATACTGTAGTCGGGTTACTTGTTTTACCCGATCCCCCTAAGCCAGTTGCTGTAGCAGTTGCCATTATTGTTTTGGCATTCGTTACTGCCCGCGGACTCGACGGTACCGTAGTACTAATTGGCTGGATTCCCCATAATGATAGTGACATTGGTGGTGGTGAGATGAGCGTTTGTATAGGCGGATCATACGTTGGTGGTGTGATTACGTCAACCAGTGGCGTGTGAATCGGTGTTGTCGTAACCACCGTCTCTGCCGCCGCCGCTTCTGTTCCTGCATTATGGTGTACTCCACTCATGTTCCCTCATCTGAGTTGAGCTGAATGCCGCTGGAGCGAAGTCACTAGGTAGCCCCGTTCCTGTTCGGTGGCTTGCCAAATATTGCTGCCTTCCTAATATTTCGGTCTGCTCTTCGTCGCTTGAGTTGTCTAGACTATCAACGAAATCTGCCGCTGTGTAGTCGCTCCGCAAGCGTCTGTATATTCTATCGCTTTTCGCAAATTGCGTGCCATCGCTTTTTAATTCGAGCATATTTAAAAAAATATCTAACTTTTGTCCGTCTAAATGTAGGGTCCACGCTTGGATCTCGGTTCCTACCGTTTCATCAAAGGAGACGTCGTATTGATTTGCCATTTTCTTCTGTTATAATTATATTTTTGCTTTGCGTATCAAAAAAAAATTATTAATACAAGTTATTAATTTGAACTATCAACACTAAAGTAAAGTTTAATTATTTTTATCAAGTATACTTGATGTGCCCGAAAAAACCAGTGCCTATGACATAAAATAACAAAAATAATAAAATAAAAATGCTTCTTTCAGTGTATTTTATCAATACTAGATCGCGTTAATCGCTTATACAGTATCTATTATTTAGTAAATATCACTCATAAAATACTAATCCGATATACAAGCATTAACTATGAAAGAATACTGTTTTTATCCAATATCGATTTGAATTAACTAACTTGCATAAAACGCTATATAAAAGAAAGAATTCAAAATCCTACTTAATTTCCCCAGAAAAATGAAAATAAAATGAAAATTTTTCAATAATTAATTAATTAAATAGTTAATTAAATAATAATATTATTTTATCACAATAAATAAATAATAATAATTATCGTTCAAACCAATAACAATTGTTTATTATTAAAAAAAAACAATTATTCCAATAATTAATTAAGTAATTGATTAAACAATAATATTTTTTTTACCGAAATACTTAAATAATAATAATAATCATTACTTAAATCAACAACAATTGCTTATTACACAAAACAATAATGCCAAAAATAAGAAGTTTGTGAACGATCAAGTAATTAATTAATTAAGTAATTGATTAACTCCCAATATTATTTCTCAAAAGGAAGTAAATAATTATTACAATCCTTAATTACGTTACTAAACTCTTGTTTATATATATATAATCACCGTACTATTATTATTAATCAATTAACTAAGCAATCTACATTTTATGGCCACGCAATAATTCGGTGGTTTGGTCGCAGTTGTATTACATATACTACACGGCGACTATAATAGACTCGCACCTACACAACTACCTATAGTCTATACAGTACAGTCACTATATACACTCTCAGTATCGACACTACGTATGTTAAATTTTCAATACACGCTGCTATAGTATTATCGCACGTACTACCGGCATTTATTTTCCACACTCGAATATACGGTCAAATAACAAGCTAATCGAATAAACGAGCAAATATAATAAATTAGCCTGTTACCGAGCAAGTGGTCAAACGTATATTTGTTTACTACATTATTTATTTGAACATAGATTAATTTTGCAACCATGTGATTAATTTTGTTATAATGAAACTATTTAATTTTCACCGTCGAAAACAAATGTAATGATAATCTAGAACAATATAGTTTATGAGTAATTCACACTATTACTCAATTTACAAAATAAAATTCCCAATAACTAGTTTGTTTGTAAATACTTAAAAAATGAATGAAAATTCTAACAACAATCATTACATTTACTTTCGTCACGAAACAAAGTGTTGATATTATTTATGCGAATTCGCTTCAAATATAAGATATCCAATTTTATCTATTTAAATACTCAGTGATTTTATCAAAATTAGCACTTTATTTTTATAACATACTTTTATATTTTAGCGTAAACAATTGATAACAAAAATTGTTTATTATTTACCTTTCGTTAAAAGAAAATTTAAATCACTACCTTTTAATTAAATATTTATTATATAAACAAAAATCATTTTAATAACCTATTTGTCCACTTGCAAGAGACGCTTTAAAAAAAAATCGCATACACTCCATGTACTACGAATAAAAATCTAGCAGCAAAGTTTTAAATTTACTCCGACATAAATTAAATACACCGTTTAAATTTCAAGCAGACGTTCGAACTCAATAATTGCCGAATATTACTCTGTTCCGGCCTGGCCCGTATTCGGAATTTTCCAGGGTTAGCCTAGGCTTGATTACTTTACGTCCGCGCGAGGTCGCATGGCAGTTGCGATATACGCTCCGCGCGAAATCAGTTAACACGGCTTGATTCGGTATATTTTTCGACGCGCGTGTGAACAATATTCACCGCGCGAACCACACTATACCCTTTGCTTCTATTTCTTCTAAATCCCCACAACTCTGTGAGTTTTTCCAGAGGGCGCCAATTATATAACGGGGTTTTAGCCTGAAGTTAACCCGCGATATAATAATAATTAATGTAGAGCACAGTAACGTGGGGAAAAAGGGAAGTCAAGAAGGACTTGAATATTACAGTGTGCGATATATATATTCTTTCAAGTAGGATAAGGCTACATAGGCGCACGAGCCGATGCACATGCGCTCTCGCAGGCCTGTTGCTTGGGATATAACGCGAGAGAGAGAGAGATAAAGAGATAGAGACAGTTCAGAGGCCGAAAGGCACTCACAATAATTCCTCGGCGTGGTTGCGGCCCGCTCGCACTGCAACGCTTCCCGGTGATAACGCTTCTTGGCGACGTCGCCCGGATGCTTGTCGTCGGACTCGGCGATAGCTGGGGCTAGATGGCGACGATGCGCAGAGGTCCCCGTTTTCGTTGCTCCACAATCTCGCACGGTCTTCTCGCGGTCCGTATATGCCCTCGCGATAATCGTGGTTTCGCTCACGGAAGCTCAAACGTCTCTGCCGAAATATTGCGGCTCCGCGCTGTACTTCCCATTAGTACATGTTATATTTGAGAGAGAGAGAGAGAGAGAGAGAGTATGTGACGAGATGCCATTACCTGTCACAATATATATATATATATATATATATATATATATATATATATATATACATATGTGTAGGTACACACACGTAACATAACAAGTGCCATCCAAAGTAAAAGTATAGGTCCGTAGTGTGTATAATATATGAAAGCGGCAACCATGGCCAGATATAAACATCTAACGTCGACTGATGCGAATGAGATGCACTAAGACTGCCCGGAAGGCGAGAAAAGCTGGTGCAAGTATCAAGTCGCTGTTGCTACAGGAACTGAGTATGAGCATCCAAAACCTTTTTATGATGATGTGCAGAAACATATACTGCCGATATACGAAGATATTTCTAAAGAAGAACTATTGAGAAGATGTTTGGGTGGGCATACTACCTTTCTTTATAATATTTAACTGTTCTCCACTGTCTAATAATAATTTATATTTTTTATCTGTATACAAACTTTCTACTTCTATATAGTGTAATAAATTTTTAAGCTTGAGAACATAAATCAACATTACTGTATTAGACTCTTGCAATTAATTTACCCCTGTTTCTTTAATAGAAATTGAGTTTTCTATGTTATCTGACTGACCATACTTCTTAATTTCTTTATCTATGAAATTACTATTATTAGTATTATTATCTGTTTGAGCTTCATTATTGTTTCACATTTATATTTTATGAGTGACTAATTATGATCTACTCCCCCTGTGCGTTCTCTCCAGAAAGAGTTTGATCGTTTCCCAAACTTGCTTGTTGAAGCCCAATATTTCTAGTTCAATTATCAACCGTATGACCAATACCTTTCCATAAATTACAAAATCTATCAACCGTGCTTTCAAAAGCCTTTAACACACTACACATGTTAATTGTATGACCTACCTTGTTACAAAATGAACACTGCATTTGAACTGTGTTTTGAGAATAATTTTTAAGTGCCTGGACTATTCTACAATCTGCAATCAAATGCCCCTTAAATTTGCAATATTCACAGAATTTACTTTGAAAATTTGTACTTGAAATATCTCCATTATTAGTAGCGTTATTGATTCTATTAAACCCAAAATTATTATTTTGGCCAAAATTTCTATTACCAAAATTGGAAAAATTATTCATATCTTGAGGCTGGAATTGTACGAGGTCTGTCCCAAAAGTATCCGACCTACCGCGATTTCTCGGCGCTTGATTTATTCTTCGTCATCCGGGGGGTGGCATCCTTCAAAGTAGTCCCCATTTGATTGAACAAGACGCTCATATCGATGTTTCCACTTATTAAAGCACTCTTGAAAGTCAGACTTCGGAATCGCCTTTAGTGCATTCGTCGCATTAGTTTCAGTTAAGTGGTATTTTCCATCGAGGAAACAGCCAAAAGTCGCAGGGAGCTATATCAGGACTGTATGGAGGCTGGCGGAGCTGCGCAACACTGTGTTTCAATAAATACTGCTGCACAAGGTTTGATGCGTGCGCTGGAGCATTGTCGTGATGAAGAAGCTAGTCACCGGTTTCCCAAAGTTGCGGTCGTTTTCTCCTGATTGCATTACGTAATCTTTTCAAAACTTCAACGTAGTACTCTTTATTGATTGTCTGGCCTGTAGGGGCATATTCGTGGTACACAACGCCCTCATAATCGAAAAAAACAATCAACATTGACTTGATGAACGAGGATCACTGTCAACAGATGTGCGGCCACTTTTGAACCGCCTATACCACTCTTTTATTTGTGTTTTGCCCATACACTCATCTTTAAAGGCCTTTTGCAACATTTCAATAGTTTCTGCACAACTTTTACCAAGATTAAAGCAAAATTTTATGCAAATTCGCTGTTCGGTTCGTTCTGCCATTTTTAGCAATAAGCAAATTGCGACGAACGCAAAAAAGTCGTTGTAAACAAATACACGCTGCGCGGGAACTAAGGCGTTTCATCGGTATCTCAGGCTACTGACGAGAAGGTTAGGAGTTGCTGGTGACGTTCGTACCCACCAGAGGTCGCCTGAGTCTCTCCGCGCGAAGATATGAACGTAGGTCGGATACCTTTGTGACAGACCTTGTATATTTTTATATTTGGAACAAAATTTGTCTGTATTTTCAGTTTCGTCACAAATTTGACATTTATATTGTTGCTTCGTTTAATATTGAGTAACCAATATTTTTACTTGCTTATCCTCACCTGTTTTACACAATTTAATAGTATGGCCGTTTTGATTGCATTTTTGACAAATTACCTCAGAACAAAATGGCATGGTATGACCTGCATTATCGCAATATTCACAAACTTCAAATTTTGTTGATTTATTCGTACATTAGGATTATATCCACTTTCTTTACATTTCCAACATACTTCGTAATCTATATTAAATGCACACTGCCCTTCTTCATGTACTATTTCTTGACAATATTGGCAATGGAAATTTTGGCTTCTATTAAATTTGCAAGTACTAATAGTGTATCCCCCTTGATTACAGTATTTGCAAATGAGTTTAATTTTATTTGTTACACTTCTTCAGTTATTAGAAAAGTGATCCGTTCCTTTGCAATAAACACATGCTGCAGATCTACAAAACAATGCTTCATGATGTAAGTAACTGCATATTTGACATGTAAAAACTTTTTTTGATTCTATTATTTTATCATCATTATGATATATTGTATTTATGGAATTTGCGCGCAAACTCTTTCGCTTATTTAATTTGTTTTCAACTTCTATAACAGCTGAAGATATTGCTTCTAAAGTAGCATCCTCTCCTAATTCTACTTTTATTTCTAGTGAGATTGTCTCTAAAACTTTTTATAGCATCAGCCTTTATAATTGCATTAAATGCTTCTACAGCAGCATTGTCCATGCCATCTTCTGCTGCCTTTAACTCTTTAATTTCGAATACCAAAGCCTTTATTCTATTAGTATAATTTATAACTGATTCGTTTTCATTTTGTAAAATTTCTGATAGTTTTCCATAAAGAATGCGGATATTGTCAGATATCGGATACAATTTTCTAACTGTAGTTATTAGGTCAATGATATTAGCAATTGCAGAATTTCCTAGGGCTTTATAGGTTTCTCCTTTTAATTTAATTTTCAATATATTCTGCGACTGAAATATGTTTTGTATCAAGTTCTGTAACTAAATTGTCTATATCTTTTAGTGGTAATTTAAGCTTATTTTCCATCGCTTTAATTTAATTCACTATACAATAGAATTTTATTATTTAAGAAAGATAAAAAAAACTAGTTTTATTATATTCTACAATTATTTTATTATTTTAATATGTTAATAATAGTTAGAAAATGAATACATTCCAAAGGTGTAATTGTTTAAGTAGAATATTACAAGTGGCTAATGTATAGAATATGAATTAAAACAGTGAATGAAAACCAGACAGAAGAATGCGCGATAATAACGAGGTGTCTGGTTACGCTGATATCTAACTTCCGCGTTCCAACACCTTGTACTTGTTATTGTATACTGGCACAAATACGAGAAGTTTGAATGTCTTTTTCGAATGTAGTATGCTTATTTCAAATCCGTTAATATTTATTATTGTAATATCCCTGGTAGAAATCTTATCGTGGCGCCCACATTCGCTATAATGGCCTTTATAGGCAAACTAGATAGTACTAGACTGTACAAAACTCGATAAATCCACACAGATCTACATAGTTTTCTCAATAATAATATGTACATATAAAATCTGTGAGGTTATATATTATTTATTGAACATAACTTTTATTGTAAAATTTAATGTTAAAGAAAGTTTAACATGCAAGTTTTTAATTATAATAATAAGATCTACAGTTCTATTCATACTATTTACATATAAAAGTAGTCAGAAAGCATATGTAACCTAAAAAATGAAATTTTAGAAATAATTTTCCTTGCATATGAAAAACAGTGATTACAAAATAACGTTATTGATTGATGTAGTTGTTTCTTGAAAAGTAATATATAAATAATAATATCATATGTACAAATATGTACTTTATGAGATGCTTTATTTAAATACTAGAATTTTAATTTCAGAATTGCAAATAATTTTGTATCCGTATGTGAGTTTTTATAATACATAAACTGCTCGTCCGTGACAACATTTTCAAAGACAAACACATTAGTCGAACACATGTAGACGATAATTTTCTTTATAAGTAACAAATTACTATGTTTTAACTGGCCATAGATGTCAAATGAAAGTGTTTGATTATAAATTAATCACAGTAGGAAATACAAAAATAGAACATATATATAATAACTCAAATACATTATTTCTTTTTAAAAATAGAAAATTAATCAGTTGATAATAAATATATGTGAAAATAGTTTTCCTTACATAAACCATACAGGTTTTGAAACCAAGCATTTATTTAGGATGGAACATAATCAAATATAAGGAAACCAATTTTACACAAAGAAAATAAATATTTGCACTAACACTTCATATAGTTATTCAGATATTCAGATTATTTTCTTATTTTGATTGTTTAATATATATGTGTAACATAATATTGTTATTGAGTTCTTAAGGGGATGTCGGAGCCCCGCCCCCCCTTTTGCTGTCCGACCTATTTTGTATTTCCAATTGTTTGTAAAAACTACAAGTCCGACTGACTTTATCTTGTACAGATCGGTTCATTATAGTAAGCACTACGGTGTTCAGCTCTAAATCTTACTGTAAAATTACATTAAAAGAAGTTATTAGCAAAAGTTTGGTATGATTACAATTTTGAGGTTAGGTTTCAATGCGTAAACACCCTATTGTATTTCCAATTAATCAGAAAAATAACTCATCAGATCAACTTTATCTTGCATGCAAACGCTTTATTATAAAAAGCACTACGGTGCTCTGCTCTTAAGGTTTCCCTGCATTCTATATTTTAAAAGTAATCACTAAAAGAAAATACACGATTTTAGCTCCGACATCCCCTTAAATACAAAAACTCGATGCATTTAAATTTGATAACCTTACACTTTAGAGGTTATTTACATTTACTTACATTGGTCATAGGTGAACAATAACATGTAAATACCTTTAAGGGGGTATGAGCGAAAAGTAATTTTAAACTTTAAGACCTAAATCTATTTTGTAATTGTTAATAAAGATTATTTGAATCCAGAGACAAATTTTCAGTATAGGTTGCCTTGCATTTCGAAAAGATATTTAATTCTAAAGTTCGCCCGTTTAGCCCGTTTAATATGCAGAAAACGCATTTTTCGCGTTTGAAATAAAAAATTCATGCATTTGTAGGAAACTTTTCTAGATTATTAAAGTATCAAATTAATCTTTAGCTTTCCAATTTTATGTGCATACAATACAAAAATAGGGTTGCCTGGCGTTTTAGAGAGATATTTATAGAATAACGCAAAAAAGTACTGAAAACAGAGAATCACCTTAGAGGTTAGAGTCACATCAAGGTTTATATTGATATTTTCAGAAAGAAATAAGATAAATATGCGTTTGATATAAATATGAATATTCAAAGTTTTTTAAATATTTAATTTGTTAACATGATACATTGTCATAAACTTCTCTATTGAATAACGTTTTTTCATAAGTTACTGTTTTGACTAGAATGCCGCTGGGACCTCCTTAAATCAAAATAATACATAATAAGTTCAATAGATTATGCGTCTGTTTCTTAAAACATAACCTTTAAGTGGTTGTTATTGTCATAATTTTGCTTATCTAGTTTTATGGGGGCAAATAATATGGGAAACTAGAAGGGACGACCGTTACACGCCTTTATAGTAGCTATCTAGTTCGCCTACATAGATCTACACAGCGCGAGATTATTCTACATAGATCTATAAAGTGGACGGGATAAATTTCTACCAGGGATGTTATTGTTTAATTGTGTATTAAATACCTTTAATCTACTAATTATTGAATAATGATTTTGACTTTAAAAAATTTTAAGCAAAAAACTTGTATATGATTATTAAAAATAAAATAATTGCTATACAATTGTTAATATTCAAAATTTGTATTAATATACTTTAATAACATAAAAATCAATTGTTTAACTGTAAAAGCAATAAAGAGGTACTGAATTTTCGATCAAAAAAATCAAAACAAAATTCTATTTAATTTTAATTATGAAAGTAATAATATGTATTTTTAGTTTGCAAAACTTGTACCAGAACCAATAGTTAAGGTGATGTTAAACCCCCGTGTTACTGGTAAATACGGGGAACCACTTTTTTCATTCATTTTTCAATCTTAAGAAAATATCTCTATGGAAAGTTGTTCTTTTTGATTAGGATAACAAGTTTCCATAGAGTTAATTATTCAAAATTGAAAATGAAATAAGAAAAGTGGATCCTCATATTTGTCGGTGACAGGTGGCTTTAGCATCACCTTAATATAGGTTATAAAATAAAAACGATATTCTAAACCAAATGTAACTTCATTTGAATAATCATGAAAGTAAACAGAAATTACTGAAAGCAAAGAACAAAGCAGTTTTCGTATTTCAAAAAGAAGTAAATAGTATGTAGAAAACAATAAATGATATTTAAAATTATAAAAAGAAATATATAAAATTTTTCTACTATTAGTACTTGAACCAATTTATTAATAGTCAAGCAGATAACCTTTGTAACATTCGTAACGGAACTAAATTGTTATTTAATTCTAAATAATTAAAAAATAAATTATTGTTTGTATCGTAACCAGTTTGTTATTTGGTTCTAAATATTCAAAGGTATTATATAATGAACAAAAAAATAAAAAATTGTTTCTATTTGTACCAGAACTAGTTTGTTATTTGGTTCTAAATAATCAAGAAAGTAACCAGAAAATGAAACTCACAATTATTATGCCCTCGAATTCTAATCTACGTCTTTTTTAAATATTTGTACTTGAATATAATTGTTACTCAGAGAAATTTGATAATATTCGTACCGTGACCAAATTGTTATGTCCTGGACTCCTAAAATATGAGAATTCAGGATAAATGTGATACGAGTCTCGTGGCAGGCTCTACCATGAAAACTGGCACTATCACTGCTGGTAACGTGCTTGATATTTTATAGAATTATTTGAAATTGTATCGCTTACTTTTTAATCTGCTGCGGATCCGCTAACTGCTTTCTGGATCAAGGTTGGAGGTGGATGAAATAATATTTTCCAATTCTCGAATTCACAGTAAAACTTTTAATTATTTCTTTATTTAGCACAATTTATTATAATTTTGTGACAATGGAAACGCGCTGAATTGATTTGAAGAATACTTCAGGTTTTTGCTAATGTAAATTTGTCAGTTTATAAATTGTTTGACTGTATTTTTATTGGAAATTGGATAACGTATGGATATAAATTTTAATAGATAGATTATAAGTTTTGTAGAGATTTATGCCTTTTAGCTGTCGTATTTTATCGAGTCGTGAGTCGGCCTACTGTGGGCCTTACGAACGAAGTGCCCGTCTTACGCTCTCGTTTTCTTTTATGTCTTATTCCTTATTGATTAAAAAAAGTATAATATTTAAAAACTTGATAATAAATTAAAACGTGTTAAAACAAAACAACCTATGGTAATTACGGACACACCTGTTAAAACCTGTGATAAAATTACAATGGATATAGTTGGACCTTTAAATTTAACAAAAAAAGGTAATAAATATGTTTTGACAATTCAGAATCAATTATCAACATTTCTAGTTACTATAGCACTTAAAGACCAAACTGCAGAGTCAGTAGCTGATGCTTTTATAAAAAAATTTATATGTATTTTTAGTTCACGAAAAATTGTTTTAATGGATAGAGGTGCAAACTTTACTAGCAAAATACTAAAGACTATCGTACATCGATTCAAATTTTCAAAAATAGAAACTACTTCTTTCTCACTTCAATCCAGTGGTTCTTTAGAGAGAGCACATAAATTTACTCCCCGTGCACTCGTTTTTCCTTATCCTCCTAGATTACCATCTAGTGAACCTCTAAAAAAATCTGAACAAATTTCAACTTTTAATAATTACATAGAAATTTTTGTTACGAATATGAAATAAATTGCTGCTTCGGTACGAGAAAATTTAATATTATCAAAAAAATAAAATAATATTATGATAGATTCTTAAATCCAGTTGATTTTATAATAGGTGATAAAGTTTGGTTAATAAAAGAGCCAAAACCTGAAACATTGGAAAAAGATCATAATATTGGTCCTTTTGAAACATTAAAAGTTAACGAAAATAGTAACATTGTCATTAAATATAAAGGAAAACAAAAGACAGTTCACGCTAACAAGTTAATTTTATATAAATAACAAAATTAACATATTTTTCTGTTTTAGGAACATTGAAATAATGCTCATCAAAATACTAATTTTTATTAAATTTTTTAACCTCAATCAATAATTGGATTGATATGGAAGGGGGCATACTTTTTTGGAAATATTACCTAGAGAAGAATGTTTTAAAAATTCTTATGATATTTTATTTAAAGGTATAGCAACTAAACTTTTTAGCGGAATGAACAATGAAGTTATTTATACATTAAGTTCAAATGATATAATTTTTGCTCTGTCGGCTAGAGGCAAAATTATGCGTTGTAATCGGGAATTTATTAGCACTGAACACCCGAAACTGATGATTTTCGAAAAAAAACTTTGAGGTAAACGAGTATTATTTTGATAATGATGTTGTTCGATTTAAAAATGCAATAAACCTAGATTTATTTACGTGTATTAATTCGAAGTTTGTATATGTAGAAAATCATTTAAGGAATCAACTTAATAATTGATATTTAGATCTAATCATACAAAAATTTAAAATTAAAAGAAAAATCATCCAAAACTCCCTATCCATAGCCACACTTTCCCCCGATGAATTTGCCTTCAATATTATGAAAAAATCTGGATATATTGCAAGATTAGCAGAAGTAGTGCATTTAATACAGTGTACTTCTAAAAATGTAACACTGATACATTTAAAACAATGTTATAATCAGCTTCCAGTAATCTCAGGAAACGAAACATGGTTCCTGACTCCAAGAACCCATATTCTTGTCAAACGAGGAATTCAGGTCAATTGTAATTTAATTGTACCAACTTATTATAAAACATCAGACGAATGGATAAAATTCATCCCTGCACCTACAAAAACAATTGCACCGAATGTCTTTCAGCCAAGTATCAAGGTTGGTTGGACATATAAAACAGTGGATTCCTTAGCGACCAGTGGAGTCTATTCTCAAATAGAATTAGACAAACTGTAACAACAATTGATGTTTCCCTTGGAAAAATCATCACTACCTAACACCATCGCTAGAGAAATGTCAGGAGAGGACAATTTTGCAGGAAACTCAATCAATAACCTTTTCACCGAAAACACTCTACAAAATATAGCAGAAAGCACCTGGAATATGCTAATAAACAAATGAATAGTATGTGGATCAATTTCATCGGTAATAATAATGTTATTAATTATTTTGCATATAATAAAACTAGTAATCGATACTATCATCAGAGGATACATGCTTCACGCAATCTATGGTTGGTCAATACAACTACTTGGAGCTGTATTTAGTTCTATCACGCATTTGCTAACTCACCTGGGAAAAAGAGACTATGAAGAAGAAGTAAAAAGGAAGAAAAAAGATAAAAATCCAAAATACCAAAAAACTTAACTACGAGAAGTTAAGATAGAACCATTAGCTCGTCCACTACCATCAGGAATCTCTTATTCAATATCATAGATATCCAGCAATCCACTATCATTGGTTAAATCATTACCATCACCACCTCCACCACCTTTACCTAGTAGACCTCCAGTTTCAAAACTTTCAAATGTTAAATCAAATCACGGCATATTCTCATTGAACTTTGAATGATTCTTTAACTGTTTTCCTATTCTATAGGTAATGATCTTGGCGGAGAAGGGAATGAACGACATAGTCATTCAATTTTAATATTTAGTTAATTAAAATCATTTGTTGTTAAATAAAAAAAGAAAAAAAGAGATAAAGTCATATTTATGAAAATTTGACGAGAGATGTACGAATGATAATCATTCACTATTATTTAAGAACAAAAAATGATCGTAATAACATAATACTCAAAAATAAAACCATACATACTCTTTTTAATATTTCATTCATCTAACGAATTTTTTAATATATAGTTAGTCAAATTTAAAATATTCACATATATATGTAAGAATTACTACTTTGTCATCATTTATAAATCAATAGTAAGTAATATTTTTCTTTCGTGTACATAAGTATACCAACTTTGGCGGGGAGGATAGTGAATGATACAGTCTTTCATTTTTTACACTCATAATTTTCTTTCATCTTAGGTGTAATTCTTTTATATAACCTTGATGTCCGCTGACCGTCCACACCCCTCTCTCCCTCTCTCTCTCTCTCTCTCTCTCGCTCTCTCTTCCTCTATCCCTATCACCTTTTGTGGCGCGCGCAAGCCAGGCAGGACACGGGGATTAAGTAGTCGGCCCATGGTGGTTTGGAAGCGTGCAATCGGCGGTTCATATAAAAAGGGTAGCCAAGCGTCGCCGATCGAGCACCGCGGGTCCATACCCCGCACACATGGCCGGGCCATAAAAGATTCCCCAAGTTGACCAGCGACCAGCTCGGGACTTTCCGGGCCTACCTTTCCACTGAAGGAAAATACAGTCTGGAAGAAAGGTGTGAGACAGCTGGCCGACACGCGCACGTCTCCGGCAACGCGTCGTGTCACCCGCAAGTAACCCCTCCACTTCCGCCCTATCAGCGTAGCCTGGCTTGTATAAAAGAAAAAGGGTAAACAGCCTCGGGACTCAGTCTATTCCAGGCTCCTTCCTCGAGACACACAGTTGATTCGCTCTGCAGTGTTACCGCGAGCACTCGACTCTCTCTCCTCGGAAAACTCTTGAACCACCCCTTCCCCAAGGGACGCCGTCGACTGCTCTGCAGGTTTCGCTGTGTGCAATCGACGCTCTCATCCAACACCTTCCTCGACAAATCTCGCCGACCACGCTGCAATTTTGCTGTGCGGGACCGACACTCTCGCGCAGTTCGAAAGTCTGCCTCTGAAACGTTGTCGACCCCTCTGCAGTCTTACTGCGAGGGCTCGGCGCCTCGTTCTCATTGGAGCACCGCCGATCTCTCTGCAGGCTTCTCTGTGAGAGATCAATGTCATCACCAGTCCCATCCTCTTCTCCGTCCCTCCCACGGTACACTCGCCGATCACTCTGCAAGGACTCGCTGCGTACAATCGGAAGTCGTTCCGGAGATATCCTCTCGTCCCTCCCCCTTCACCTACCATCTCATTCCAGTAGCCTCCACTAGACATACATACAGCGACATCCAATTAATATTATAACAAGTTAGTGTGTAATGCCTGTTTGCACCTCTGCCGCCCTACAACTCTAATTACCTCACTTCGTCATTTGAACCCCTCCCCCGCCTATAATCCTACATGCCGATCATGCTCGCTCAGCTGCAAACGACGTTGGTCGACGAGCGCTGCTCCGCACTTTTCGAGTGGACATTCGCTGTCTCCCTCACTTACTCCAGTAAAGAGACCAACGTCTACGTCAACCTTAATTATTTATTCTAAGCAAATTTTGTTATATTTAGATACAATCAATGTACGTTATTCTTATTCTTATTATTCTTATTCTTATTATTCTTATTCTTATTCTTAGTATTATTATTATTATTATTATCATTATTATTATTATTACAATGTTATTAATCATTTAATAATCATAGAAATTGATGTATTTATAAGCATTTATATTCGATGCTTATAAATAGTGTGTCGATAGTTTTGCGACTTCTTTGAATACTCATAAAGAGGCATTTTGTATTTTGTCTCGTGTAACTTTGGAACCTTTCTTACGTATGTTTATTTTATCCCTACTCTAAGTCCCCTATTCGAATTCTAGCACATATAGAATATGTAAAATGCAGCCAGTTCACCAAGATTGCTCGACTGAAACACATCTCTCTGTATAATTGTACAATATACTTGCATTCTCTGCTATAAATTGATTTCACTTATTTACAAGAAATCCAAAATAAAGATAGTACAAAATATACATGGTCCTTCTCCAGCCGGATATAAAATAATACAAATTCTTCAAGTGTGCAAGTTATTTCAGTCAAGATAAAATCAATGAAAATTATTACTGATTCTACATACTTGGGAGAGTGATTCAATACAACTTATTTCATCATCAAGCCCAGCTAAGCTGTGAAATATATACCTGAATTGGTGTACTAGTGAATTAAATTCAACATCTAAGTTTACCACGTCAAGTCAAGTGAACAAGTTCAAGTGATTCGACAAATTATTATTACTTCTAATAAAGTGAATATACACAAATGGTTCTGTGTGCCATATAAGCATTTACGTCTGATTCAGTGTATTAGACTCAACAATCAAATCATATTATAACTGATTCAGTGTATCAGGCTCAATAATCACGTACTTTTATAACTGATTCAGTCAATCTAGTTATAATTGTATACTATCAAAAAAGTGATTCTGTTAGATTATACAAATGCATATACACATACTTCGGCTTAATAATATACTACTAGTCTTAAAATTAAAAGGCATTTAGAAATAAGTTAAAGAAAGTTAAAGTTAAAAATAAGTTAAAGAAAAAAGTTAAAGAAAATAATAAAAAAAGAGATAAAATTAAAAGGCATTTAGAAATAAGTTAATCTCTTTTTTTATTATTTTCTTTATTCAGCTTCTTTCTATCACTCACGCATATTCAAACATACTAATAAAATACAATTAAACATCTAATTCATAAAATATCAAAGGCTATCGAATGATATCAAATAATTATGCACAATAAGTGAGTCCTGCAAATCAAGGATTGTAATTAATGAACATTAATTCAAATTATTTGTCTTATTATCAACACTTTCAATGGAACATCACAAACGATATAACAGCGTTTTGCAACATCACGAAAAACTAAGGAATGCTTAATTTTTGAATCGTTAAATTATAAGAAGTGTCCAAAGGTTTCTTATAATCGTACAAAATGGAAAGTGTCGATAGATTGTCTTTGCTTTTGAGAAAATGCGAAACAATTAGAGAACATATAGTTTTATTTAAAGACTTTTTAGAAATTTATGATAAGAATAATACAGCTCATGTTACTGAATTACAATTGCGTTATCAAACAATAATTTAAAATTTTTCTAATTTAGATGATTTGAATGATGAAAATCTATTGACTGATACTGAGGTTGATCATTTAACAGAAAAAAACACATTCAAAATTTATATTTTCAAATACTTGCTAAAGCTTAGGAATTTATTAATTCTGCCTTTCCGCCGTCTAATACACATGAAAACTCTAATATTTCTCGTAGTTCAATGATTGGTTTTGAAAATTCAAATGGTTATGTCACGTCTGTCGTCCGTAGAAAGTTAAAATTACCACAAGCCACATTACCGACTTTTAGCGGAAGAATTTAAAAATGGCTTTCTTTCAAAGATTCTTTTACCACTATGATACATAATCGTGATAATATAACAAACGTCGAAAAATTGCAATAATTAAAATCGGTTCTAAAGGATTAAGCATTCCGTAAAGTTAAAGTCTTCTCTATTACGGAAGAAAATTATAAACGCGCATGGAATTTTTTGCAAAAATCTTATGAAGACGAACGATTATTAATATCACGGCATATGAACTTGTTATTACATTTATCTATCCAAGATAAAGAATCGTATAAAGGTTTAATAGCACTCGCAGATGAATCCCAACAGCATATACAATCTTTAGCTACTTTAGACATTGAAGTTAATCCAGAAATAGTGATAACTATTTCTACTACGAGAAATATTAGAGTTTTCGTGTGTATTAGACGGCGGAAAGGCAGAATTAATAAATTCCTGAGCTTTAGCAAGTATTTGAAAATATAAATTTTGAATGTGTTTTTTTTCTGTTAAATGATCAACCTCAGTATCAGTCAATAGATTTACATCATTCAAATCATCTAAATTAGAAAAATTTGAAATTAATGTTTGATAACGCAATTGTAATTCAGTAACATGAGCTGTATTATTCTTATCATAAATTTCTAAAAAGTCTTTAAATAAATCTATATGTTCTCTAATTGTTCGCGTTTTCTCAAAAGCAAAGACAATCTATCGACACTTTCCATTTTGTACGATTATAAGAAACCTTTGGACATTTCTTATAATTTAACGATTCAAAAATTAAGCATACCTTAGTTTTTCGTCATGTTGCAAAACGCTGTTATATCGTTTGTGATGTTCCAGTGAAAGTGTTGATAATAAGACAAATAATTTGAATTAATGTTCATTAATTACAATTCTTGATTTGCAGGACTCACTTATTGATGTAAAAGAGTCTATAGCACTTACAGTCTGTAATAATAGTTTATAACACTTAAAGCATGCAAATATAGTTTATAAAATTTGGCACTACACTACAATTAAATTGAAACACTTCACTGAAACTATTTATAATTTGAATTAAGCGACAAATAATTTGTACATAATTATTTGATATCATTCGATAGCCTTTGATATTTTATGAATTAGATGTGCAATTGTATTTTATTAGTATGTTTGAATATGCGTGAGATATAGAAAGAAGCTGAATAAAGAAAATAATAAAAAAAGAAATAAAATTAAAAGGCATTTAGAAATAAGTTAAAGATTAGTAGTATGTTATTAAGCGGAAGTATGTGTATATGCATTTGTATAATCTAACAGAATCACTTTTTTGATAGTATACAATTATAACTAGATTGACTGAATCAGTTATAAAAGTACGTGATTATTGTATCTGATACACTGAATCTGTTTTTTTTTTCAAACCATTGCTGGGAAATTGGGTGTAAAAATACAACAACGAAAGTTGTTGTTACAACTACTGTGTCAAAGGAAATTGATTGTTACATATACTTATATTTATTTAATTGTATTAGTAATTATCTGCTGAAAATTGATTGCGACCTAGAAGAAAATTCAGATTATTACTCCAGAGATTAACAAGAAGAGAATACCAAAATTACTGAAGACAGAATAGCGACTTTATTAGTTGCGTCAGGGTATTTCAGCAGCTACTCAAGAATTAAGCAAACAAATTTCGTGTAGGCATTTTCAGCTAAAGGAACCAATAAAGAAGACCACAAGAAAAGAAGCTATTTTCTTTGTTTTATCTCTTTTTGTCCCTATAGCAAAAGTAAAAGACGGTAATCTCCAGAGTAACATATATATATATATATATATATATATATATATATATATATATATATATATATATATATATATATATATATATATATATATATATATATATATATATATGTTACTCTTGAGATTACCGTCTTTTACTTTTGCTAAAGGGACAAAAGGAGATAAAACAAAGAAAATAGCTTATTTTATATGTTTATATTTTATAAATATAAATATAAGATGTGGGAGTTATGCGGACATTTATCCAATTCTAACGGGACTTATGCTGACACTGGCGGATTTATGCTGACGTCTGCATAATTCCACGGACAATGTTTATATGGATCGGTACTTATGGGGACCATACTAGAGTCACTTCAACCACAGTGAGTTTAACCCAATAACCCACGTTTAGATGGCGCGCGCAAGGGTATCCTTGCGTTTTTGGGTTAAACCGAGACGGGGGAAAATGTCTCAAGGCATTTCGGGGGCTGTCAGAGTATTAGAGTTATTTCTTTACAGCTTGACTCGGGGCGAACTCTTCTTTGAGGGACAGATGTCTGCATATTTACCTATATATCCTTATATAAAAATTCAAATTTTGAGACCCCGTAGTTCGGCAGGAAAATTATCCCGTTGAAAAGAGTTGAGACAGCTTACCTTATTAGCGACCTCTCCATTCACGTCCGCCGGGTACCGCAGGTTAAATCCCCGTCTTTGCGAAGATTCCAAGGACTTGGGGGGGCCTTCCAATTTAGCGAATATTGCAATAACTGTAGAGAGTAACTGGCGACCGAACCGCTGTTGTTGTTTTCTTCCCTTTGTGAACAAGAAAAAGCACAAAATGAACACAAGACAAGCATCAAAGAAGGATCCGCGCATACTCCAGCGAATGGCAGTATCAACTAGAATAAATGGTATGAACCCGAGCGAACTGATAATAATTTTAGATCAGATAGGACTTAGCGTATCTGGGACAACAGTCCAACTAGTCCAGTCAGATTAGACTTTTTCCAGGAACTAAATAAAAGAAGGTAAAAGATTATTGGAAGTTGTTCGGAAGGATGTCAGAATATTGGGACAATAGTTTGAGCGCGATTTCTGGCTGTGGAACATTGTTTAAATAATCAAAGAAAGTGCAAAAAAACGTTTTTTGCGCATAACTTTTGAACCGTTGATGCTATTGGAAAAAAGTTTAATACTTTTTTTTAAGTATTAAAAATACCTACAAAATAAGACAAGCTAAATTAAAATCCGCCCATTTGTTTACTCAAAAAACAAAAAAAACGCCGATTTTAGCGTTTTTTTAAATTTTCTATAATTAATTTAGTTTTGCTTCTAAAAAATCGTACTACAACTTTCTTTGAAGATCTTTGTACACTTTATAAGTGGTATAAATTTTAGCTTAAAATATTCATAACTTTTTCTTAATTCCTATTTGTTAGGTAAAAAAGGCTCTTGCCAGATTCTAAATAATTTTTTTTTGAGACGTCGGAGAGACTTCTCCGAGGGTCTATTTTACTCGTAAAGAGTTATATGTTATTGTACGTTTGTTTGTTGTTTATTGTACGTTATACTATAACGTACAATAAAGGAAAAGTTGATTACTGAAGGGTAAATTGTTTAAACATTAAGTTGAAAATCATAAATTTTTAATGTTAAAAGTTAAATGGTAAATTATTTTCAGATAAAATTTCCACATCAATTACTTAATTGCTATGATTTTTATGCAAATTTTAAGCTTTTAATTATTGCTCTACGATAATCTGGAGCTGAGATAATTTTTTTTTTCAAAAAATCATTGCGGCTTTGTTTATTAATATTAAGAGCTCAAATTTACGGGTGGTCTACAGTAACAGTTAAACTATCATATCTGATGTTTGAGCAACAATGAATGTGAATATTTAAGGTTAGTTGGTGACAAAAGCGACAGCGCGTTTTTGTAGAGAGTAAGGCGCGCATGCGCCGCGCGCGCACTGTGCCGCGGCTGAAATTTGGCCAAGCGTCTTATATTTGAAAAAGCGAGACAATTTTGCTTTTTCTCGGGAACTAATGATCCGATTTTGATGATTCTTTTTTTAATTGGGGGTAGAATCAAAAAATAATAACAACCACGGTGTTAGATTTTAGATAAAAAATTATTTAATCGCAAATTTGTTTACAACTCTTTACATTGATACTTACATCTTGTGAATAATATTTATATTGTACTAAAAATTATTTCTTGTGTAACCCTCAGTTTGTTATAAATATTTATAACGTTGGAAATTAATGTATAAAATATTATTTGCAAATCATATACGGATACTTGTACGAAAATGTAGTTCACTTGAAATATGTAATCTTTTCGTTAATAGTTATTTCTAAGAATAATTTGAACAGTTACTGCAGCTCATAAATTTACGGTACTTTAATTGAACTTTAACGATTGTCTGGCTATTGTTTATATGCGGGCAATTAGACTGGTTCTCGAGGGTCGTCTAGACTGTTTGATCTCATGGTAAGACTAAAATTTATTATCGGGGCTATTACATCTTCTCCGTATACGGACACGGCAGGTATACAATCGAAGGGACCGTCTCTTTTGAAATTTACAGAAGTAGTGGGGGGGGGGGGGGGCGGGGACCGGGAAGGGGATGAGGACAATGAATACTGCGCATGTGCTATTTTTGAAATACACTCAGTCAGCAGATGCTCCAGCCTGGGTCTTTTCGTCAGTTTGGTTTTAACGGTCTTTGAGAGAGCATCACCTAACACAAGCGTGCAAAGTTTGGAAAAACGGAGCAAGTAGACGTTGCAGTGCCTATAGTTTGTGAATTGTTTATCAACGACCTTTATGAGAACATCATCAACGACGTACGTGCAAAATTTTCAAATCGCAATCTGCAGACGTTCAGCTGTCGACGGTTCTACGAGTCATTTTTCAACGATTTTAGCAAGAACATGGTCTTACTGCTACGATACGTGATATAATAAAGGTATGTTATTTTATAAAAAATTCATGTACGCGTAATTCATGTACAATATTGTAAGAAAATCGTTTTTAAGTTTAATTTTAAATTCACGCTTAAAATCTTAGAGTGAAGGTCAGTCTAAGTATGGAAAGAATTTGACCACTACCTTTATAGAGTCAATTTACACTCTAATTAGTCTGAGTTTTATTTGATAGTCTGATCTGATTAGACTGACTAGTCACTCTAAAATCTTAAGAGGGTTCCTATACAACATAAAAATACATTATTTTTTTTATTTTTGCAGCTCATCACAGTAGAATTATGGAAGGCGTCGATGCAGTTTTTATACTTTGCGACAAAGAGCTTCTGCAGGAAGGCAAACGAACCATTGGAGAGCGTGCCATTGCTTCCTTAATCAAAGCAAGTAAGGATAGGAAAGATAAGAAGTACTTCCGTATGAGAAATTGCACATCGTTGGATATACACGTAAATTGTCATTCAGCTTATCTGCGGGAAAAAAATATAATTGCAGCAGCGAAGAAAGTAGCTGCATTTAATTCACGTAAGCGTCGATCCACCAGCGATGCACTAAATTTCGATTTCAATTCTCTGTGCTTTATCTGTGGCGATGATGCATCCGATGATTACATAGAAAAGCGTAAGTCGAATCCATCAAGATATCCTAAAGTTGTATTTGTCAGTAAACGCGAAACAGGTGATAATATACTAAAAAGCATACGAGAGCGTGAGTTGCAAGCTGATGAGTGTATGAATCTGATTTGTTAACGACTAAGTACCGTAGATAATTTATCAGATGTGAATGCACGCTATCATATAAATTGCATAACTAAATTTTATAACTATCAAGAGAATAAGATGCCAAAAGGACGTTCTTCATATGACTCAATAATATCATGTTTAGAGTTCGTTATTAATTACTTAATAGAGAATGCAGAAGAATGCCAATTTTCTTTAAGAGATATTTATGATCAGTATGAAGGTGAGAAACCGGCTGTTAAATACATAAAAGAAAGGTTAATTGAATATTTAGGAAAAGAAGTGATTATTTATTCCGTAAAAAATGATTATATAGTATGCTTTTTGGATATTAGAGAAACAATTTTAACAAAGCATTGGTACGAAAACCGTTCTAAAAATGAAGAAGAAGAAAAAAAAAGAATAGTGAAAGCTGCTGCTGAAATAATTTTACAAGAAATTCGATCTAAGTGTTATGATCATAGTAAATATCCATCTTCAAATTGCTTTCTAGATAGTATTAATTCAGATATTTCAGCCAACTTAAAATTATTTCTTGATATTCTAATTAAAAGATGTAAAAAGACGAAAAATGTTGAAAAATGGGACAATCAAATCGCGACATACGCACACTGCCTTACTTCGTCAGTCAGACCTCGGTCATTTATATTACCTATTTTAT
This sequence comes from Gastracanthus pulcherrimus, assembly GCA_949152435.1. NCBI lineage: Eukaryota > Metazoa > Arthropoda > Insecta > Hymenoptera > Pteromalidae > Gastracanthus > Gastracanthus pulcherrimus. The sequence goes on from OX424574.1 coordinate 65,844,782, forward strand.
TAGGATTATCGTCAATGATGCACAAAAAACATGACTCAAAAAGTCTTATCGATAGCTTACACAATTTAGGTCTTTGTTCTTCGTATGAAGAAACGCTACGTTTCGAAGCTTCGATTATTCATGATCCACAATAGTACGATTTATCTGATTCTTATGTTCAATTTGTATTTGATAACGCTGACCACAATACAAATACAATTGACGGACGAAATACCTTTTATTCTATGGGCGGCATTATGTGCGTATCTCCTTCTTCATCAGTACAGTCCACAAAAACGATCACTCGACTACAAAAAATGCCTAGCGCTGATTCTACTGGAAAATTCGGTTATATCCCTCTGCAGCATTTTAAGAAAGGCAATTCAGCAGGTCGTAAAAATATTATAATAAAAAATTTATATTTAGAAAATCAAATTTCAATTGAAATAGAAATTACTGCATCAGACTTTTTATGGTTTTACGGAAAATATAAAAATACAAACGAAACTGCCTGTTGGAATGGATTTAAAGAACTTACTGCTAAAGAAAAAGAGTATACGTTGACAAAAATTATTCCATTGCCATTTGTAAATGCTCCACCAAGTCAATATGATACCATTTTGACTGTATTACTCGAAGCTGATAAGAGATGCAAAGCAAATAATCAAACACATACCTTCGTTACTTTTGATCAACCATTGTACGATAAAGCTCAGGAAATCGTAGCTTGTTCAAGAGGTGCAGAACATCAAAAAACTTTGGATTCTGTAGTTGTAAGACTAGGAGGTTTTCATACATTAATGTCATATCTTAGTTCGATATGGTTCATTATGGACGGTAGTGGGTTAAACGCAGCTTTTAGTGAAATATATGCGGAAATATCAGCTGAAAAAGCTCTCACCGGACATGCGTTTTCAAGAGCAGTTCGAGGGCATCTTTTAGTCCAACAATCATTAGCAGAGACGATTTTATCTAGTTTAGATTTTAATGAAACTGAAATAAATAATTTAAATAATATTCTAAGTAAAGTAGGTGAGGACGACTTCCATAGCGCTATTAAAAATGGTGATTTGCAACAGTTAAAAAATAAATTCATTTTAAAATTGAATAGTTTAAAAAATAATGGCCCTACTGCACAACTTTGGGTAGAATATTTTACGATGGTGGAAATTATGAAACAGTTTATAGAAGCAGAAAGAACCGGTGATTGGCATCTTCATCTAAACAGCATGCATAAAATGTTACCTTATTTTCATGCAAGTGGCCATTTATTATATGCTAAATCTAGTCACTTATATTTACAAGAAATGTACGCATTAGAATCTCAAATGGATGTTTTTGAGTATGACAAATTTACAAATTTAGGATACTTTACAATAAGACGTACAGATAAATATCGTTCGGGAATTTGGTCAGATATGACCATTGAGCAAATGCTAATGATACCCATGAAAACAAGTGGTGGATTAACACACGGACGCGGTATGACAGAAAGTGTACTTTCCAAATGGGTTCTCTCGATGATAGTTTTAGTTGAAGTATCTGATGCGATGGAACAATTTTGCAACGTTTCATATGTAACTTCCGAACAACATATAGATACAAGAATTTCTAGAATTTCGCGAGATGCTGCAGATGTACAGAAGCTAATTTCTTTCTTTGACACACATGATCCGTTCCCCATGACAGATAAAATTCAATCTATTAGCAGTGGTGTGATTGGCGATGAAAAAATCAATTGTCACAGGGCATTATTAATAGGTTTAGATGCGATGAATAAAATGATTGGCGAAAATTTTAGCACGGTAAAACTACAGCGAAAAAATAAAATCTTACCTCTGAAGGCAATGAACTCGTCAGTGAAAATAAATAACAACATAGAAATTATCGATCCTACTTTGATTTTTCAAAGACTGTCATTAAACATAGAGTCAAAAAGCGATATGAAGAAATTCTTGACGTATGAACTGGCACCTTATCCGCTCTCATTATTTGACGAAGGAGTAATGCGAAAAACTCGAAAATTTTATGTAATTATTTTATGTGATCGATGGCGGATTTCTTCTTCACCGAGTAGTATGGCATATTAATGAGACCATTACTTCAATTTTACATCAATACATCGCATACGTTTTGAAGTACTATACAAACAACTGTTGTATTGTGTTCGATGGTTATTCAAAAACAGGTACAAAATCTGCTGAGCGCTTACGTCGTCAACAAAGAAATTTAGGGACGGATCTGAATTTTGATTTAAGTACAAAAATAAATTTTTCACAAGAAAAAGTTTTATCTAGCGATAAAAATAAGGAAAATTTAATTAAGTTATTATGTGTAGAATTTAAAAAGTAGGATGTATGACAAAAGTCGCTGAGGAGGATGCGGATTTCCTTATTATTAAAACAGCTATTGATTGTAAAACTGATAATAACAACGTTGTAATTATTGGCGAGGATGTTGACCTTTTAGTTTTATTGACACAATTAACTCCGTTACATTCGAATATTTATTTTGTAAAACCAAACAGAGGAAAAACTGAACAACAGATATACTCCAATCATTCTTTTAAATATGAGGAATTACAAAAAATCATTCTTTTTTTACACGCATTTACAGGTTGTGACACAACATCCTGCTTCTATAAGCAAGGGAAAAATAAATTAGTTAAATTATTATTAAATGACTTTGTATTACAAACGCTAGCTTATAAGTTTTATAACGCGAATGCGTCTCAATCAGAGATCGAGAATTGTGGGAATAGAATAATAGCAGCATTATATAGTACTAAAAAAGAGCCAAAAGTATTAGAAGAACTAAGATTCCTACATTTTCAAAAATCGACAATAAAAAAAATATGCAAATTGGAATCTCTACCTCCGACAGCTGGTGCTGCAAAGCAACACTCTTTAAGGTCATTTTATCAATTGCAAGTATGATTAGGAAACGAAGTAAATGCTCTGCAATGGGGATGGAAATCAACTGAGCAAGGATTACAAGCTGTTTTTACTGACGAGCCGTTAATTCCAGAAGAGCTTTTAATGTGTATTACATGTAGATGCGAAGGCGGATGTAAAAATAAAAATTGCGGGTGCAGAAAACATGGACTACGTTGCACACATTTATGCGCAGGTTGCCATGGCGAGACTTGCTCAAATAAAGTCGAAAAAACGGTACAAGTATCTCAAGAAAGCGAATTAAATTTAGAAGACGATATAGAGAATATTTTAGATTTATTACCTGTAAATATAGATTTTAGCAATGAAGACAGCGATAATTATAATGATAAATATAACGATGGCGATGGCGATGGCAATGGCAATGGCGATGGCCATGACGATGAGGACGATACGATGACGATGATGATTTAAATAATGCGAGCGATTTAAATAGCATGAAGAAAAGTAAAAAGCGCAGAGTAGAATAATTAATAATAATAATTAGTATAAGAATATTTTAAGAATATAGAAAAAAATTGTAATTGTATCCGATTTATATATGTAATAAATATAATATTGTTATTAAATGAGTCTAATATAAATAAATACATATTATTCTATCAAAGTATCACCTATTTCCTTACAAATGTAAAGAATTGTACAAAAATTTGCGATTAAATAATTTTTTATCTAAAATCTAACACCGTGGTTGTTATTATGTTTTGATTCTACCCCCAATTAAAAAAAGAATCGTCAAAATCGGATCATTAGTTCCCGAGAAAAAGCAAAATTGTCTCGCTTTTTCAAATATAAAACGCTTGGCCAAATTTCAGCCGCGGCACAGCGGCGCGCGCGGCGCATGCGCACCCCACTCTCTACAAAAACGCGCTGTCGCTTTTGTCACCAACTAACCTTAAATATTCACATTCATTGTTGCTCAAACATCAGATATGATAGTTTAACTGTTACTGTAGACCACCCGTAAATTTGAGCTCTTAATATTAATAAACAAAGCCGCAATGATTTTTTGAAAAAAAAAAAAATTATCTCAGCTCCAGATTATCGTAGAGCAATAATTAAAAGCTTAAAATTTGCATAAAAATCATAGCAATTAAGTAATTTATGTGGAAATTTTATCTGAAAATAATTTACCGTTTAACTTTTAACATTAAAAATTTATGATTTTCAACTTAATGTTTAAACAATTTACCCTTCAGTAATCAACTTTTCCTTTATTGTACGTTATAGTATAACTCTTTACGAGTAAAATAGACCCTCGGAGAAGTCTCTCCGACGTCTCAAAAAAAAATTATTTAGAATCTGGCAAGAGCCTTTTTTTACCTAACAAATAGGAATTAACAAAAAGTTATGAATATTTTAAGCTAAAATTTATGCCACTTATAAAGTGTACAAAGATCTTCAAAGAAAGTTGTAGTACGATTTTTTAGAAGCAAAACTAAATTAATTATAGAAAATTTAAAAAAACGTTAAAATCGGCGGTTTTTTTTGTTTTTTGTGTAAACAAATGGGCGGATTTTAATTTAGTTTGTCTTATTTTGTAGGTATTTTTAATACTTAAAAAAAAGTATCTTTTTTCCAATAGCATCAACGGTTCAAAAGTTATGCGCAAAAAACGTTTTTTTGCACTTTCTTTGATTATTTAAACAATGTTCCACAGCCAGAAATCGCGCTCAAACTATTGTCCCAATATTCTGACATCCTTCCGAACAACTTCCAATAATCTTTTACCTTCTTTTATTTAGTTCCCAAAACAGGCCATTTAAAGTCTAATCTGACTGGACTAAACTCAGACAGATTCCTGCGGGCAAGCATAAGGGCAGTGGAACCAGGTGCAGCAGTAACCGGGTATCCAGTATTGGATGAGAGACCATGGGATCAAGTACCGGCAACATCGGCGGCCATAATGCGAGAGGAATCGTTTGAACAGATACCTGCGAAGAAGAAAAGAGGTAGGAAGCCTAAGAAAGTGACCAAAGAAGTAGAGTTGCAGAGCACAGAAACGGAGTATAGCCAAGAAGAGGGACAGGAAATTACAGCGCAGATTCAAGAAGTTACGACACAACAACAAGCGACCGATGCACCAGTAGTTACGATAGAAACAATAAACAAAGCGACCACCACTCTTACTACGACGATACCAGTCCATACAATTGGACCAACGGATAGCTTCGCGATGCAGATGGTGTTTGCAAATACACGACCAAGAGTGCAAACAGGGTTCCCACCGCAACTTTTACTGATGAGCAGTCATACACATTTGGCATGTACTCCGGGATTAATGAAGATGGTTCCAATGGGCTACCAATGGAGGATGCCAGAGCCACCTTTCCAATATACAGGGAATCATCCGTCACTGGATTCCAGCACGAGGATTCCCGCGGTACCAATAATCCCAAAAGCAATACAATCGATTAGATCAGCGTCAGCGACTTCGGAACCAACGTTACCAACTTCGGTGCCAACCACCGCAGCGCCGTCGGTCATAAGACCTGCTGCAACGGCACAAGCGAGTACCGGCGGGGCCGGCCCGGGGACTAGTCAGATGGGACAACCCCTAGCAAAAAGTGCCAATCCGACAGGAGCATCACAAAATCAAACGCCAAAGCAGGGGATAAACCAGAACGACAGTATTCCATTTATCAGACGAGTAAAACCAAGCGACCCTATAGCCAGTAACTCGGGAAATGGGAACTCTACAGGCAGTTGCAACTCAAGAATCATAGAAGATGAGCAGAATCAAGAAGAAGATGCCATTCCACGGGGGGCAGGACCATACGAACAGATACTGCAGGAGTTTGAACAATTGAAAATGGCACAACATAGACCAATAACTCTCCTTCGGGAACCGGTATACGCGCCACAACTTCTGGTAGTCCCACCTCCGGCAGCAAACCCACACGATTACGTGGATACTCCGAGACCACCGAGGGGATCTCAAGATAGAATGGAGCGACCCAGGAATCACGAAGTAGCAGAGATTCGGAGTCCTAAGCTGAATACTATTCGTATGCCAGCCGACCAGCAAACCGAATCATTAAAACAGAGAAGAAAAGAACGAAAGCGACTGTCATCGAGTAGTTCTAAAAGTAGCGTACCAGACCGAAGATTAGTAAAGAAGAGAGATATCCGTAAAGTAAAAGACCATAGACATAGAAGTTCGAGTAGAAGTATCACAAGTAGCGACTGTAATATAACGTCATCAGACTCAGATAGCGACCATAATAAAAAAAAAAGTAAAAAACACAGGAGAAGCGACAATCGGAACCAGTCGACATCAACTAGCGATTCAGAGTATGAAGATAAGAAGAAGAAACAAAAAAATAGGAGATGGCATTCGAATGCCGACATAGCCGGGAAGAATGTTAAAATACTGCAGAGCTGGAACCTAAAGTTCGATGGGGAAGATAAGGAGCCAGAGGAAATTTTGGACCGGCTGCAGGATTGCAAAGCAAGCCTAGCCATGAGCGACAGGGAGATGTTGAATGCGTTACCATCGATCTTTACAAAAAATGATAGTAAATGGTATCGATCAAAGTGACCTAGCCTAAAATCGTGGAAAGATTTTAAAAATGCGTTCAGAAGACAGTATTTGAGTCACAGAGATGAAGAAGACACGATGGCGGACGTACGGAACCGTTCGATGGAAAAAGGAGAAACGATTGCCAATTATATATCCTGCGTAGAATACATTGTCGACCACTTTAAGCGACCCTTATCCAGGAAAACAATAGTAAAACAGGCCTACATGGGCTTGACGATAGACTACCAAACACTTCATGGCGGGGAAAGAAACCAAGATGCTCAAGGATATAGAGAAGCTAGAGAGAATTTGGGAAAAGGAGAAAGAATTAGACGACCGGTTTGAACAGCCTCCACCAAAGGAGAAGATGAGAATTCCAGGTGCAACATACTCTGGGACACCGTCAGGATGGAAGAAGTACAAAGACACCCACATCGATTCCCAGACTGGCGAATCGAAGATGACATGTTGTACAAATATCGTAACATCCCCCTATTAGGCTCAGTGACATCTCGAGAAGAAGGATGGAGACTTGTCGTACCAGTAGAGTACCACGTGAGAGTGATGACTGAGAGCCACTCCGCAGGATACCTGGGACTCAACAAGATATATGACCGAGTGGCCCGCGAATACTACTGGAGAGAAGAGAAAATGTTAGAGGTAGAGGAGTTCGCCGTAGTCGAGCGGGCCGAGGGGACCATCACCTTTGAAAGCCCGGCTATCTGCCGTCTACCGAGTGACGAACGGGCACAGCAGGTGGGAGCAATGCTTCCCCCCCCCCCCTCGTAGCCGCCCGTCTACTCCCGTATGAGCAGGAGGAAGAGAGAGCCATCCGGGAGAGGATAAGGAACCGGCTACTCCAGTCAACCCAGAAACAGGTGGTCGAAGTACCCCCTTCTCCATCAGCGGGGAGTTTGAAAGCTCGCCTGAGGGCTGCTCGGGCTACAGGAGCGGTATCTCGCCATTTGGCCCAAGAAGCAGAACAACCGGAGAGGCGGGATCCAGAGGAGGCCCCTCATGACGCACTACCTAGCCAGAGTGAGGTTCCGGAAGGTTCAGGAATCGGTGGACCCGTGTCCTGAATCCGTCATACCCCCGATTCACCCGACTCCTCCAACAATTCCCCTGGAGACGGACCAGTCGGAGACCCTTCTGGCATGGGACCTGGATGAGGAACCGGTCATGAGCGGCGAGGTGGCCGGATTGAGGGAGGTCCCATACTCTCCCCCTATCTCGGCTCGGAGACTTCGGTACAACCCGCGGCGCCAGCTCCAATTGGACGACTATGAGTCGCCGGTGGCGGATAGGATGACGGTCATGCGCACGCAGTCCCCACCACCGGGACCGGCTTCCCTCTTCAGTCGGCAACGTGCGTCAATAACCGAACCGGTCGGGTTCCGTAAAGTGAAACTCACGGGAATCATATTCAGCCACGGGCTGATTCCCATTCCCTCGGAACCAACACTCGATCCTCCAGATGGGGCCTGCAAAAACTGTTAGTAGAAGGGGCACATCTCGTTGAAGTGTCCGAGGCCGCGCCAATATTCCTGGTGTTGCAATTGCGGTAGGCGAGGCGTCAAAATGGCGAGCTGCTCCAGATGTACTGAGCCTCATTGGGAGTGGGTTCGATGGAAGTACGAGGGGGGATCGGCCCCGCGGGACATGGACCCACGAGAGGAACCTCGTGGCACTCCGCCGGGGATGAATACGGCGTCGTCGGTGGCTGGGGAACCGGTTCCGGATCGAAGGGCATCGCACCCTTGATGCAGCCCTCATCGACGGCGGACAATCCGGAGCGGGCTCAGCGTGGTTCGGAGAGACCGATGCCAGCACCGCGTCGAATGGTACCGACACTACCACCAGGGTCCTCTCAGAGACCCCCGCAGTATGCCAACTCCCCACCACCAGATCCACCGAGCGACCTATCCAGGGCTTCCGCCCCAGAAGAATATATCATGGAGAGGATCCAACGACTGGCGGAGAGCCTCGCGGACCTGCCTTCTCAGGACTGGGCCGCTCTGCTACGCGCCATGTTGGAGGCACATCGCCTCGAGAAAGGCCATCGAAGTGACCAGTAGAGGTAGACATTCCGGACACTCTAGCGATCACAACGAATAGCGACCAATCCGCGACCCGAAGCATCGACGACATGGGCACGACCTGAGAACCCCCAAATAGCAACCGAAATGTGGAATGACGGAGGCATACCCATGCCCAGTAAGTTGTAAAAATTATTGTTATTTATTTAATTGTTGTAGTTCTTTGTATTAGGATCTCATAATTCCCCCTAGCATTGCACGATCTATGAGCGCCATTGCTCTGTGGTCAGATTGGGACTAGTAAGCTGGAGGTACTAATAAATTATTGTTGTTTTCAGCTGAATAGTTATCATTATAGTTATAATTATATATATTGTTTCTTGCGAAGGTCTGGTGCTGAGGATTGTTCGGGAATCGCGTTGATGGGATACATTGGCCCAACTAGAGTCTCGTTTGATTGTATTGGAATAAACAGTTCACTCCTGGCGGTGTGTCCCGTTTAGGGGTTGAGAGTTTGTGACGTGTATTCCGCGTCCCAATGTTATTAAAACGCGGGCAGTCAATTACGACCGAATCACCCGTCACCAGAACCGAGCATTTCATTAAATTGTTATTGTTATTAATGGGGAGGAATTGTTATTGTTATTTGTTGAGGGAATGAGGAGAAGGAAAGTCGCGGCCGAGGCAAACATCGGACTGTCAGACGCACGCACACATCCACACCAACGGCACCAGCTGATCGCGCCGCAGAGTTCTGGTCGGAGCGAGCACCGACGACGAGCCTTATACACACACACACACACGGCACCTATACCATCACACGTTGTACGCACGACCCTCTCTCTCTCTCGTTTACTCTTTCTCCCTCGCCTCTCGAGGGCGATAAGCCACTGCCCGCACACACACACACACACGCGCGAACCTTCCTCTCTCCCGATTCACGTAGACACGGGAGGAGAGAGGATTCACAGCAGCAGCTAAGCAGCTTCCTCGAGGCACACCACTTTGGCTGAAGCCGCGAGAGAGAGAGAGAGAGAGAGAGAGAGATACCGACGCGGCTGTCAATAGCATGGGAGAGCTAGTAGCCGCCGCGCCGCGAGCCGCCTGAAGCTACCGGTGTACCGTAGCATAGGCCGGCGCGCGCACGTTGCCGCTGCCAACTGTGATGGTCCTGCGGCGACAAAACCAAAAGCGCCCGATATAGATATACACGCCGAGTTGCCGCGCTTGTATATTTAGTGCCCGTTTCCTATTGTCCGCGCTTCGCGGGCAGGGCGGCAATCGTGCGGCGGACCAATGACCGATAGCGACTCAAATTGCCGCAGACTTAGCCTAGATTTTCGCATTTAAGGAAAATCAAGGTTAATCAACGAGAAGATAAGGGCGGAAGCAACAAGCGTGTCGGCTGAAGATAGGCAAAAAGAAGAGCCGAAATTTGGAAGAGATTTCTGCCCTCTCCGATCTTGGTCATTGACTGCCCGCCGTCGTAGCTTGCAGACGTACATCGCGATCGCACTTATTACGATTTGCAAGGCCGTGAATTATAATCATATAGTAGTTGAAATTTGTAGTGGGTAGTGTGGAGATAGTTAGAAAGGGGCGCGTTATGAGAAACCGACAGGAATTCCTAAGCCGCGCGTGAGATTCGCAAGACGCGCGCTGCAGAAAAACCAGAGGGGACTGCACCCCGCGGGGCCACGCGAGAGTTCGCGATTTAATAGCGACCACGAGGCAGCGGCCTCGAGACTTCCCGGTGCAGCTACTACAGTTAAACGACGGTGAGTTGGACTATAATTGTCGAGTATCCCTCGGCATTTGCAAAGAGTCAGTAATATATATATATATATATATACGTATATAAATTGTCGCCATGCGATCGGAGGGGACTTCGTAAATGCGTTGGTGGTGTGACACCGTCTTTCGAAACAGTGCGCGGCAGAGCAAGCTCGAAAATTACGCGAAATTAACGTAGTAAAAGGGGGTTACGCGATAGTAGGGAAAAGCTCGGGAAAACGTGGTGATCTGGTCGTCGCGGGAGACGCGCACGAGGGCTAGTGTAGCCATCTTTGATAGCGCCCGGTATTTATACGAGATAATTGTAAATTTGCGACCATAGGTGAAATCAGTAATTAAATAAAGCTTAAGTACTTAAATTATAAATTTGTGTCATTAATTTGTAGAAGTAATTATCCTGATTTTCCCCTCATGGAACTTCCTCTGGGTTAAGGCTCGTGCAGGGCTCGCCGCGCTTTACCTGGCGCGTCTTCGCATATCCTTTCCGCCTTGCGATATTCGTTGTATTCGCGCTATGTGTTTTTACCGTTTTAGACCGCGTGCGTCGAGGACATACGTCATGATGAGGCGCAGGGGGTTTTGTGGACCCCTTTGGTCTTCCTCGACGTCTTGTAGGTTCTTCTTTCGCGATTTCCGCAGACGCTGCGTCGCGATTTACGCTTATTTCGCGTACCGTAGTCGGTTGTGTCCCTACTCTTTTTCTACTAACATTTGTCTTACGCTGAACTACTACCCGTGTTTGACGCTACCTAACACGCTTTTTCCTTACTACTAAATGCGCATCGCTCGCACGCGGCTCGCCTTGCTGAAGCTCGAGGGTGCTGGGTCCCTCGCCGTCCTTCGATGTATCTTCTACAGCTTCAGCTTCGGAGTCCTAAGGCGCGGTGTCCTCGTCAAAATACGGTTTTAAATCTTTCACGAAGATTTGTTCCATCTTGTTTAACTGGTAGGTGTTATTTCCTTGTTTTTCAGAAATAATGTAAGGCCCAGTATATTTCGGGGCCCATTTAGCAGTAATTCCGTGTGTCGCTCATTAAAGAATGCGATTACGCCGCAATACTTTTTGGCCAACGGTCTATTGCACATCTCGCCGCTTACTATTATAATATTTAGCCTGGCGTTCCTGCGCTTTCGCCGAATTTTCTGCTGCTAAATCTCGCACTTCCTGCAGTTTATTCATGCGCTCATTCCAATTCTCTAACGCAACTGTCTCTGCTTCATGCGCGAGTTCCTCTTGCCGTCGCAGTGTACTTGGAGGCACAGGGTTGCGTCCGAAATTCAGAAAAACTGCTGACAAGTCCGTAGACTCTTGCACTGCCGTATTATAGGCAAACATTAGCTCGGGAATGTGTAGATCCTAAGTACTATGGTTTGACTCTATATACGATATGATCATGGTCTTGAAGGTGCGGTTTACTCGCTCTACGAAATTTGCTTGCGCGTTTCCGGCACTCCGAAGCGTAAGAAGATTTTCTCTTGGAGTTTCCTTTTAATCGTCTTCGCATTTGCTTTGCGAATGGGGATACACTCCACCCAGCGCGTGAAAAGGTCCATGAATACTAATAGGTATTCATGACCGCGCGGTGTACGAAAATTGGAGCCCATAATATCTCCAGCTACAACTTCCCACGGCCTCGTTACTATACGCCGGCCTATAAGTCCAGTGGGTGCTAGTTCGACAGCTTTACATTGCTGGAATACTGCGCAGCGACGAACATAACCTGCTATGTCTTTATAAATTGACGGCCAATAGTACAGCAATGCGATACACTCATAAGTTTTCGCACGTCCCAAATGTCCAGCTATCGGCTCGTCATGTCCTTCATGTATGACTTGCATTCGCTTTTCTTTTGGTAGGACTAGCTTCCAAGCGTCTTGGTCCTCTAAGAGATCTTCGATCGAAGGATCTGACCGATAGTAATACAGTCGGTTGCCAACTATCTTCCAATATGGATGCTCAGTAGAATTGGCGCGGACCTTCGCTTTTATTGCCAGATACTAGGCATCACTAGTATCCTCATCTGGACAACTGACTGATAAAACAGGTACCTGCGACTCATCCCCGTACATGCGAGATAATGCGTCTGGCACTCAGTGTTCAATGCCTTTCTTATACTCTACTTCGAAGTCATAGGCAAGCAGTTCAAGAGCCCATCGAGTCAAGCGTCCTGTGGGGTTTTGGATACTTCGTAACCAGCTTAGGCTTTTGTGGTCTGTAATAACCTTGAAGTTGTAGCCTTCTACATAAGATCGGAATTTTCTTATGGACCACAGTACTGCGATACACTCGCGCTCAGTTGGTGAGTAGTTCCTCTAAGTCGATGTTAACATGCGGCTAGCAAAGCACAACACATATTCCATTCCATCAATAGTCTGTGTGAGCACCGCACCGAGAGCAGTACCGCTAGCGTCCATTTGTACGACGAACTGGTGGTCAAAAGATGGACTATGCAACGCAGGAGCATATGCGATAAGCGCTTTAACCTGTTCAAACGCCATCTGCTGACATTTGATCTAGTCAGATGGGTAAGCGGGTCCGCAATCGAGGCGAAATCATTCAGAAATTTCCGGTACCACGACGCCATTCCTAGAAATCGCCGAAGTTGTTTAAGGTTTTTCGGAGCAGGAAACTCCAACACTGGGGCGATCTTTTCTGGATCCGGCCGGAATCCATCTCGATTCACGAGAACCCCCAAAAACTTAACTTCGCTGCGGCAAAACTCGCTTTTCTCGAAACTGATGGTGAGACCCGCATGGAGAATTCTGCGGAAAACGTACTCAAGCCATATTGAGGGCTCTTCGAAAGTCTCTGTCGTTATAATCATGTCATCCATATATGAATATGCGTGTGGCTCCAGCTGGACCTATAATTCGGTCACTCAATTCTTGGAACGTTGCGGGTCCGCCAGATACGCGATATGGGAGAGAACAGAATTCGAACATGCCTAGGCCTGGCACTGTAAAAGCAGTAAGGTGTCGTGACTTTTCGTCTAACGGCACTTGATGGTGTGCACTGCTTAGGTCGATGCTGCAGATATAGCGTACCTTCTGTAGCTTTCGCAGGATGGAATCCATGTAAGGAAGCGGATACGCAGGCACTCTAGTCACTCCGTTCAATTTCCTATAATCGACGCAGAAGCGGTAAGAGCCGTCTGGCTTACGGACCATTACCACTGGACTCGACCATTCGCTATGGGATCTACGAATGACCCCAGCTATCAGCATCGTATGCACCTGAGCATGCATCTCTTCTTCCAGTTTCTTAGAGACGGGGTAGTATCGTTGCTTAATAGGTCGCGCAGAACCCACATCAATTTTATGTGTGATGAGATTAGTGCGACCCAAAAACACTTTGCCCTTTGGCAACACTCGATCCAACATCTCTTGTAATTGCAAGCGTTGCACATCGGTAACGTCGGCAAGCCCAACGGAGGGGACCGGAATCCTCTCATCTACTCCTACTGCAGCTACCTCGAGAGGAAGAAGTTCCTCAATCCCTTCTACCTTGAGTTTATTTTCCCGAGGTAGGATGTATGCATTGAACGCTGGCTTGAAATGTACCCCGAGAAGACATCCTTCAGGCATTCGGGTAGTATAACGACCTCTAAATGACGTCGTATATCGCCTATCACGAATGGCAAATCGACATAACCGGTCACGAGAGAAATCTGACCGTTAGCCATCCGTACGCCTGGTCCTTTACTGGGTGCAATCTTTTTATTGCACACGGCAGCGATCTGCATGCCTAGTGGTCCAATACAGGTGCGTGCGGCACCTCCATCATGCAGTGCACGCACTTGGAATCCACCAACTCCCACTTGCATCCACCAGCGAGAGTAGTCTCTCTCTATGTGAGGAGTTGACTCCTCCGAAGCGCCATTCGCATCCTGAGCTATTGTGGGCCTTGACGCCATCGCGATCAGTGGAAGAACTGGCTCATCTTGCGCTTGTGCTTCGCTGGTCTCATTGAGGTGTGGTGAGGTCCTTAAGTTGGCTGCAGGGGCGGTAGGGACCTGTTATACACACCCACCTTCTCTTTTCCCGCACACTCAGGAAACGTCCTCGTCGTGTATCCTGGCCAGCTACAGCCCCAGCAGAGTAGATGGGATCGTGGCCCAGGAGTCTTGCCCTTATTTTTATCGCTGGCTGGCTGGCGTGTGGGACTCCTTCTTTTCGGATTGCAACCCCTTTTAAAACACGGCCCTTTATATCTTACAGGAGCCGATTTTTGTGCCGTTGCTTTCTCTGCAGTTGGGGGTGGAACTTTCACAGGGGCAGTCAGAGTCAGCTGCCTCAGCTTATCCTCGATCATAGCTGAGATGTCCTGAGGCGAAGTTTGCGATATCGCTGCCAGACTTGGAGCGTTGCGCTTCGCACTCAACTTCTCCTCAACCAACTTGTCTACTTTCTGGGACCAGTCGGTGGGCGAACTTTCCGCAATTGCAGCCAGAATCATGTTATAATAGTTGGTCGGTGCACGTGGCCCTTTATGTGTGCCAATTCTTTCTAGACTGACGACACCATTGAAGTGCTGCTCCTTTCAGCAACTCTGTCATGGCATTCAGATGGTCCTCGTCCTCTATGCGGGCTAGTGTGCGGCACTCATTGACGCGTAGCAGTAATACTTCTATACTGCGACCGTCTTTTTCATCAGAAAACTTGATGTTCCAGGTTCGTACTGTTTTTCCAATATCATTAACACGATGACTAGCAAATGTGTTATTTTGCGATGGTCGCATTGTCTCAAAGTACTGAGACACTCTCCTCCCCCCCAGACTCTTGCCGGGTTGGGAGAGTTTGGTTGCGCTGGCGAGCCATCGCTGATTCTCTCCCTGTTGTTTGCTGAAGAAGTGATCTAAAGCTTGGAGTGTTTGCATTAAGTGCTGATCCACCCACTCTTGCCGCTTCTACTGTTTGTGCCCTTGGGTTCTCATACTGCTGGTAGTCTTCGTCATAGCGTAGGTCGAATGTGTCCTGAAAGGCGACACTCTTGTTGTTTTTGGGCCTTGCTCCTCGACCTTGATGCGTATTCGTCTCTTCGTTATTTTGCATGGTTTCAAACCGCAACCTTGTGCTCGTAATCAGTTCAGCAACATTCTCTTGCAGCTCTTTCACTTGATTACTGTACTCCTGCACCACTACCTGTGTGGTTGTGATTTCGAGTGCCACGGCTCTTTGAACGGGGTATGACATGCCGTTCGATAACGTCACCAGTACCATATTTGCGTTTCCTTGCGCATTCGCAGTTTGTCTCGTAATCGTCGAAATTACTGTAATCGGGTTACTAGGCTTACTCGTTCCCCCTGAGCCAGTTGCTGTAGCAATTATGGTCGTACTTTTAGTACTTGTTACTGCTAGCATGCTTGTTGGTACCGTGGTACTAATCGCCTCTATTCCCCAGAGTGACAGTGGCAATGGTAGCGGTGGTGGTATGGCTCTGATCCTGCTCTCGCATTATTCCGTAACACACCAGTGTTCATTTGTCCATTCTCTTGGCATGTCGTCAAGGACATGTTCAAGGAGCTCATCTGAGTAGAGCTGGTTGATATTGGAACAAAATCGTTTGGTAGGCCCGTATATTCTCGGTAACTTGCATAATATTACTGCCTTTCTAATATTTCGGCCTGTGTTTCATTGCTGAACTTCGCATCTTGTAACACTTCCTCGAGCTTCTCTTCTCGACGAGTTTTCTGTTCTTCAATATCTGTGATGTCTAAGCTATCAACGAAGTCAGTTGCTATGTACTCGCCCCGCAATCGCCTATATAACCTATCGCTTTTCGCAAATTGCGTGCCATCACTTTTTAATTCTAATCTGTTTAGAAAAACATCTAACATTTGTCCATCTAAACGTAGAATTCACGCTTGGATCTCGGTTCCTACCGTTTCATCAAAAGTAATGTCGTATTGATTCACCATTTTCTTGTGTTTTTATTTAACTCGAAACTAGTACGTAATTAAATGTTTATACGAAGAATTTAAATACGAAGAAATTAAATTTTAAACACAAGTTATTAATTCAAATATTTCAGTTAATTAAATAAAATAATAATTGTTTTAATAGAAACTGTTTTCAATCCAAAATTGTGTTAATCACACAAAGTAATTGTTTCTTTCAGTGTATTTCCGAATTTGTGTTATATTGCGCAAATCGCTTATCTAACAACTATTACCTAGTAATTATTAATAATAAAAAATTTATAATCAAATACAATTATACCTAACACTGAAAGAATACTATTTTTATTCATCATCAATTTGAATTAAAAAAACTTGTTTAGACCGCTTTAAAAAAAAGAAAATATTTTACATCCCCGTAATATATCTAAAATCGCGAAAAAACGGTTTTAAAATTTTCTGCAAAAAAAAACAAAAACAAAAAAAGATTTTTCCAATAATTAATTAATTAAATAATTAATTAAATAATATTATTTTACTAAAATAATTAAACAATAATAATGTTAATTGACAACAGGAATTATTTATATTAAAAACAATTATGCCAAAAACAGTGCAATACTTAAGATTATTAATTAAATTAATAAATCATTATTTATAAATAAAAAATTACACTAATATTATTTTTAATTTATTAATTAATCAATACGAATACTTTGGCCACGCAATTGTTCGGCGATTTAGTCGCAGTTTAATTGCCTACACTACACTGCGGCTACACAAACACGCACCTATACAACTATCTGTATTGTATACAGTACTGTCACTGTATATACGCTCTATATCGACACTACGAATGCTGAACTTTTATATACGCGCGGCTACAATATCAGCGCATGTACTACCAGCCTGTATTTTTCCGTAAATCAGATATACGGTTACTAAATTAGCTACAAATAAATGAGCAATTAATTTAGTTAGTAAACAGGCAAGTGGTCGAAAGTGATATTTTATTTACCAAATTATTTATTTAACCGTAAATTAATTTTGTGAACAAGTGATAAATTTTCTAAACGAACTATTTAATTCGAAAAGCCGAAAATAAATGTAATAATACTTCCAACACAATACTGAGTAATACTACTACTCAAATTCCGAAATAAAATTTTCAATATTTATTTTATTCTTACACACTTTGAATTCTAGGAAATTTTCGGCAATAAGATTACATTTATTTACGTCACGAAATAAGTGTTTGTATTATTGATTATGCTAGTTCGCTTTAAACATACGAAATTTTATTAATTTAAATATCCAGTGATTTTATTAAAATTCACACTTTATTTTTACTAAAATAGCAATAACTCCGCACAACACCAACAAAAAAATGTATTTGTTATTTATCGTTAATTAAGAAAATTTTTAATAACTATATTTTATTTCTAATAATTGTTATAAAAAACACTTTGACAAACACATTTGTTCACTTGCGAGAGACGCTATTACACTAAATTATATTCGCATACGTTCCCTTACCTATAAAAATCTATCTAGCAACAAGTTATTTTCTCCTCGTATGTTAAATACGTTGTACGCCTAAATCGAGCAGCCGTTAGAATTCACTAAAATGCCGAAATATTATTTAATTCCGGCCTGGCCCGTACTCAGAATTTTCCAGGGTCCGCCGAGGTTTGTTTACCTTTTGCGCGAGAGAGCTCGCATTCCAGCGGCAATATACTCTCTGCGCAAAGTCCGTATATACGGCTGACTCGAATATTTTTCGACGCGCGCGTTCACAATATACGCCGCGCGAACCGCACTATACACTTTATCGCTAGTTTTTCACTTAATCCCCACAACTCTGAGAGTTTTTCCGGAGGGGGCCAATTATATATAACGGGGTTTTAGCCCGGAGCAAACCCGCGATATATTAATACGAGGTCTGTCCCAAAAGTATCCGACCTACCTCGATTTCTCGGCGCTTGCTTTATTCTTCGTCATCCGGGGGGTGGCATCCTTCAAAGTAGTCCCCATTTGATTGAACAAGATGCTCATATCGATATTTCCACTTATTAAAGCACTCTTGAAAATCAGACTTCGGAATCGCCTTTAGTGCATTCGTCACATTAGTTTCAACAGTCTGTTTATTGTCTAATCGATGTCCTTTAAGCGGCATTTTCAATGGAGGAAACAGCCAAAAGTCGCAGGGAGCTATATCAGGACTGTATGGAGGCTGGCGGAGCTGCGCAACACTGTGTTTCAATAAATACTACTGCACAAGGTTTGATGCGTGCGCTGGAGCATTGTCGTGATGAAGAAGCCAGTCACCGGTTTCCCAAAGTTGCGGTCGTTTTCTCCTGATTGCATTACGTAATCTTTTCAAAACTTCAACGTAGTACTCTTTATTGATTGTCTGGCCTGTAGGGGCATATTCGTGGTGCACAACGCCCTCATAATCGAAAAAAACAATCAACATTGACTTGATGAACGAGGATCACTGTCAACAGATGTGCGGCCACTTTTGAACCGCCTATACCACTCTTTTATTTTGTGTTTTGCCCATACACTCATCTTTAAAGGTCTTTTGCAACATTTCAATAGTTTCCGCACAACTTTTACCGAGATTAAAGCAAAATTTTATGCAAATACGCTGTTCGGTTCATTCTGCCATTTTTAGCAATAAGCAAATTGCGACGAACGCAAAAAAGTCGTTGTAAACAAATACACGCTGCGCGGGAACTAAGGCGTTTCATCGGTATATCAGGCTACTGACGAGAAGGTTAGGAGTTGCTGGTGACGTTCGTACCCTCCAGATGTCGCCTGAGTCTCTCCGCGATATGAACGTAGGTCGGATACTTTTGGGACAGACCTCGTATATTATTATTATGGTGGTCAGAGCATGAATAATATGTGGGGAAGGTAGAGCCAAAGACTACTCGAGATATTTATTAAAAACACCGTGTATATTATACTATAATTTGGAAAGGGGTACAAATGCGTACTGGCCGAAGCCCGTGCGCTCTCGCAGGCTATTCGCTGGTAGGGAAGAGGCCACGAAAAGAGAGAAAGGGATAAAGAGAGTTTTTAGTCGTAAAGGCACTCACATTTATCCCCGGCTGCGATGAACAGGGTGGTGTTACGGCCGACGGTAACTCGATGGAGCGAGTTTTGCACGTTTTCTCCTAATCGCACGATATCCTTGAAGCTCGATTACACCCGCGGTACCTATGACTTGCTTTCTCCGAGGTTCAAGCGGACTACCTATACTCTCTCTCTTTCTCTCTCGTTACTCACCGGCTCCTTTCCTATCTCATGCCGCCGCTGATGATGCCTGTAACATTTGATTGATTATTACATGTTTTCTTGTATGAGAGAGAGAGAGAGTATGTGACGAGGTACCATTACCCGTCACAATATATATTTATATATATATATATATATATATATATATATATATGTGTGTAAAAAAACAATTATTTTATTATATTTTAATTTTAATTTAATAAGTTTTTTCACAATATAATGTAAAATATGTTTTCAAATTGTTTTCTTTTAATCCCCTTGACATTTCCTCCACTTTCCTTCGTTTTCCTTATAAGGTAAATGTAAGCAAACTTCACTGTAAATCTGTGTAAATTCAACAAATGTTCATTTTTTCTTTTCTTTTTTTTTAAATGAAAGACGGCTGATAAATATTTAATGAAAAGCTCTTTAAAAAGTTAAATAGAATACTCTAAGAAAAATAGTGTTTTTACACATTGATATTGTATATTGTCTTTCTGGTGAAGAATACTTTATACTAATTAATGCTTTAACAATCATATTTTATGACTAGATTTATAAAAAAGTTCGTTTTCTCGGTCTTGTAAAATATCCGCAGTAACACCCACATGTACCCTATGTTTGCTACAGATTTTTATCTATTATATTTTAATTTGATATTTTGTGAAAGAATAATATCATATAATCATTTTTCATCATGATACTTTTCCACCCAGTGAGTCATACATTTTTCTTCTGTAGTCAGTTCTTGCAATGTCATCGGAGGTTTCAAGAGGTATGCAGTCGGTAAAGCAGTTTTCTTTAAATTGAAAAAACTTACTTCTTTGCAAGTGAAAGAATCCTCTGCTATTCTTTGGAATCCTTGAATGTCACAAATATAAACATTCTCTTATTGAAATTGCAGTATGGCATTTTTGAACATCAAATCATAGTCACGTGTTCTAGCCATCTTACAGCTCTGTAGTTGTTAGTTCAGTAAGAAGTGAATTCGGAGAATGAATAGGAAAATTCTCTCATCCTGATTTTGTAACAAGAAACTCCGCCTCATGCTCTATTAGGATTGGACGTTCAAAAAAGAAAGTATATTCTTGATTGGAGGGACCAAAAGTCGCTTTTTGGTTGGTTCAAACGGAAGAAAATTCATCCCTTCCTTAGAAAATCTCCCTCCTTTTCCCAAAAAGAACTATTTTGGTTGGTTCAAATGAAAGAAAATTCATCCCTTCCTAAGAAAATCTCCCTCCTCTTCATTTTATCCTTGGTCAGATGTTTGAATTATCTACCTCTACTTACGTCGACATTGCCTATAAAAAAGGAAGCAGATTCTTGGACAAGCACACTTCGTCTATCGCGGTCAACGAGTTTTAGTCTTGACTATCGTGCACATTTGTGAAGTGCTATTCTAGTGCTATTACAGTGAGAAAAAAGCAAATATGGCATCCATCGATCTGTTTGAACGCCTTGTTCAGGTTCTTCGTGATACTTTACAAAGTATAAATGATTTAAGTAATAACGATATTCATTATTGGTTGGTCATATGTAATTCCACCATAAAAGAATTAAATGAAAAAACTGCAAAATCTAAACTTACAAGAGGAGAGAAACAGAAATGTCAAACTTGCATGACTCATCTTTCGTGTGTGCAAGTTGAATTTGAACAACATCTTCAACGAGGAGGTAATCTACAATCTGAGAAAACAGAAGCTAGTGTAGAGTGGCGAGATGTGCAGTCGGCTTTCCAAAATCAAATCAAGACTGGTGTAGTTGTAAATATAAAACACATGGACATTCTGAGTTTCTTAAGTGATGCAAAAAATCTCTTCAAAGTCAAGACACGAAAATGCTTAGAAGAATACAATGCTGTGAAAATAAATTCAGATTTTATCTCGGAATTTTCTATGCAGAAAAATGGAGAGTAAACGACAGATATTAAATATTTCACGAGTGAAAGTGCTACAGTATACATGTCAACAGATTTAGAGAAATGGTTTAAAGACTATATCAAAGAGTCCCTTCTTACACAACTAGAAGAATTTCAGGAAAAGGATTCCGTCTGGACATTGAAGAGTGTTAAAAGTTTGTGTATAAATATGAAAAAATATGCTCCATTCAAGGGCAGTACTCTCATTCCTCTTCCAAAGTTTATAGAAAACAGAAAAGCATGTGTTAATGTTCATAACAATGTAAATCAGTGTTTCAAGTTTATGCTATTCTTTCAACATTATATCCCAGCAAAAATAATTCCAACAGAGTTAATCAATATCGTTTACATGAGAACAAGTTGATCTTTAGTGATATACAGTTCCCAGTAAAACTGAAAGATATTTCGAAATTTGAAAAATTGATTAATATTTCTGTAAATGTATACATGCTCAGAAAGTATGGTTCAAAGTTTGAAGTATCGCCTTGTCACATTGCGTCAAAAAAGAAGGCTCAACAAGTAAATCTAGCAGAAGAGGAAGATCAACATGTAAATCTAGCAGAAGAGGAAGATCAACATGTAAATCTACCAGAAGAGGAAGATCAACATGTAAATCTACCAGAAAATAATGATCAACCAGAAAAGAAGGGTAGAGATGTGAATCTACTCATCATTCAAGATTTTTACATTGATGAGCATAAAGAAAATAATTTTGCTGATGATGATGAAAGCATGCCTAAATACCATTACGTTTGGATCAAAAGCATGTCTCGTCTTCTGAGTTCTCAACTATCTAAAACTAATAAAAAAGCATACCACTGTGAAAGGTGTTTACAAGTTTTCTATAATGAAAAAAGATTGGAAATTCATGAAAATCATTGCAAAAATATGAATAATTGTCGAATCAATCGGCCAGACTCAAAGAATAACATTCTCAAATTCGAAGATTACAAAAAGAGAGAAAAAGTTCCTTTCGTTATTTATGCTGATTTTGAATGTTTATTGAAGCCTACTAAGAATAAGAATGCTTTTCAACTTCATGAAGCATACAGAATAGGTTACTACACAAAATGCAGCTTTGATGACAGATTATCTGTCTATAAATCTTACATACAAAAATTTGGAGATCGAGAGACACCTGCAGAATGGTTTGTTCGAGAACTGAAATCAATAAGTGAGAAGATAGATCATCTCTACAAGAATTCTAAACCAATGAAACTCATAGCTCTAGAAGAATTATCTTTCCAGAGATCAACCATTTGTTATATGTGTCAAAAATCAATCCATGATGAAGAACTTGTAGTGCGAGACCATTGCCATTTCACAGGACGGTATGTTAATAGTTTAGATAAATTTAAAATTAATTTTTGGTGATTCCCAAAAAAAAAGTTTTTTTTCTCTTTTCAGTTTCAGAGGTGCAGCTCACAATTCATGTAATTTGAATTATAAGAACTGAAGATTAATTCCCGTTGTTTTTCATAACCTCAATTATGATACTCACTTCATTTTGAAAGAGATCGGTACTTCTACATTGATGAAAGGACGAGTTAGTCTAATACCTCATAATAAGGAGAAATATATTTCGATCACGAAATACATAGATGACTGCGACATCAGCTTTAGATTCATAGATTCTTGGCGTTTTCTACCATCATCATTGGAAAAGCTCGCATCATATCTACAAAACGTGCCGATAGTGGTGAAAGAGTTTCGATCAGATGGATTCACAGATGAAATGATAGATCTTCTCAGACGGAAAGGTATATTTCCATATGATTATGTAGACACATTTGATAAGCTATCGTCTACAAAATTGTCAGAAAAGAATGAGTTTTATAATAAACTAACAGATTCCCATATTGGGAGAGTATTCAGATCTTTTCTTAAAAACAGATGTTCTACTATTGGCTGACGTTTTCGAAAGTTTTCGAGAGACATCTCTTAAAGCTTATGATTTATGTCCTGCTCACTTTTACACAACACCAGGGTTGACATTTTTAGCAGCTCTTAAAATGACAAAGGTAGAATTAGAGCTTCTTACAGATATTGACATGCTAATGTTTATTGAAGCAGGCATGCGGGGAGGAATAAGCCAGTGTTGTAATCGATATGCTAAGGCAAACAATCCATACATGGGTTCTTCATACGATGAGGAACAGAAAACGAAGACACTCTTATATTTTGATATAAATAATCTTTATGGGTGAGCAATGGTACAGCATTTACCGATTGGAAAATTCAAATGGATTGACTTTGAGGCGAATCCAAGCTTCTTCAATACACCACCAGATTCAGATATAGGTTACATTGCTGAAGTACACTTGGAGTATCCTGAGGAAATACATGATGAACATCGAGACTACCCTTTCTACGCAGAGCACCGTGCACCATCTGGCTCAAAGCAGAACAAACTTCTCACTACTCTGAACGGTAAGAAAAGGTATGTGATTCACTATCGAACACTTAAACAGGCGCTGGATAATGAACTTCGTTTGAAAAAGGTACATAGAATTCTGAGTTTCGAGCAGAAGGCCTGGCTTAAACCTTATGGCGAATTAAATACTGAGAACAGAAAGCAAGCCAAAAATGAGTTTGAAAAACTCTTCTATAAATTATTAATTAACGCTGTCTATGGAAAGTGTATCGAGCGAGAACGGTCTCGTGTTGATGTACGATTAGTAAATAAATTCACAGGCACATACGGGGCAGAGGCACGCATAGCTCAACCACGTTTTCACACCTGTGCAATCTTTGATGAAAATTTAGTTGCTATTCAGTTAAAGAGAATAAGTATCACAATCAAGAAACCGATATACGTTGGTCTTTGTATCCTTGATTTGTTCAAGACATTAGTTTATGATTTCCATTACTCGTATATAAAACAGCGAGTAGGAGAAAAATGTAAACTTCTTTATACAGATACTGATAGTTTTATATATGAAGTTGAGGACATTGGTATGTATAAAATAATGAAAGAAGACATTCACAGGTTTGATACTTCTGATTATGATGAAAATAATCAGTTTAATATTCCATTTGTCAATAAAAAAGTTCCAGGATTAATGAAAGACGAATGCTGTGGCAAGATCATGATGGAATTTATAGGTTTACGAAGCAAAATGTACAGTATTTTAGTTGATGGAGGAGAGACAGTGAAAAAAGCAAAAGGTATAAAATCCAGCGTTGTGAAGAAAACAATAACTTTCGAGGATTATAGAAGATGTCTTCAGGATCTAATTATTGTAAAACGTGATCAATGCAACATTCGTTCAAAATTGCACATAGTGCATATTGCAAGACAGAATAAAATTGCTCTTAGTCCTCACGATGATAAAAGATTCATATTGCCTCAGAGTACAGACACTTTACCTTGGGGTCATTTCCGAATTATGGATGAGCAGATGGCGCAAGCTACACTTCGAATAGAGGAGGATGCTGAAAAACAAGAAATAGTGGTAGGGATGGAAGTGGAGTGGGGATGGATATTGCAGAAGATGAAAGAGAGGGGGAAATACGAGGTGGGGGTGAAGCAGCTAATGAAAATGGTGTAAGGCGAGAGAGGATGACACTTTATGATAATGAAAGTGAACAAATCATAATTGAATATGATGTGTTACAGGAGATTTTGCATGACTGGGATCCATCAATGGAGGGGATACGCTCTGAGGGAGGAGCGAGAAGGGATATATTACAAGAGGCAATGGAAGGAGCAGAAATTGTGGTGGGAAATGGGCTATATCAACAGACAGACCACGACGAGGAGCACATTCGAGCAATCGAAAAGTTCGAGAATTGTCATCCTTGCGGGAAGAAACCAAGACTCAAGTAAATTTCTAAGTAAGTTCACAGTTAATTCTCACCAATTTTTTTTTCTGTAATAAATCTTTTCTCTATTAAAAGTTCTTATTTTTTACTTTTTCCAGAATGGATCTATCTAGACTTAATAAGATTGCTGAACGCGACTTATTGCCAAGGAAGAAAGTAACAGACTTGTCGTACGAATGTCGTAGCCGAACTCGACGAAAGTTTTCAAATCTTTTTACCAGAGAAGATTCCATCAGCCATCCTAAGAGATCAAGAGTTTTTTGACAGACTCTCCAATACTGCAAATAAAATGAATTTATTTGTGACATCTCAGGGTGGATCTTCCTTTAAGTTTGAATGAAATACGCAGCTTGCTTTATTTATAATATTTATTTATTCAGATTAAAACTTGTACATAATAATACATAAATATATACAATAACATAAGATGATTGCTTTCTTATTTACGAATACCTACATTATTGCGTTTACATTAATATTTTTGATTAAATCTTGGTTAAATCAAATAATTTCTTTTCTATCTATCCAACTATTATGCTCATTACTAAAGCCTAACCATTTAACATATGCACGGTTTCCACTTTTCTTTAAAACTTTTTCTACTAGATAAATTTCTGGATACATAGTTTTCTAAATTTCCGTTTCATAAAAGCTGCCAGAGATGGGTTTATCATAATAATCTTTGACATGATAAGTTACCGGATTGGTTTTTACAACTCATGATATTGTGAAAATTTCAGTAGACCAGTTTGGCGTATAACCTTTTTTAAAAACACGTTTAATCTTACTTATCCGCATTTTATCTCCTACTTTAAATTTCGGATTTTTCACAGGTAACTTTTCATTTTTTAATGTTCTATTTAAACGCTCACATATGCTTGCATGGAGATTACTATGTTAACAGTATAGATTTATCTTGTACTTCTTCATGAGTTTCTGAAAGTTTGAATTGTAAAATTCCTTGGTCAGTTTGTAGATTTGTCGGTACGCGTTCTCGTTTCAGTATTGACCCCATAGCTAGAGTAACATCAATACCACTCTTTGACTTGATTGGGGTGGCCCATGCATACTTTGAAAATGTATCTATGACAGTAAGCAAGTAGCGAAAACCTTCGGTTTCGTTGGCGTATGGAATCATTTCTACAAGATCAGCTTGCCAAGTTTCATCTATTCCATGTATATCATATTTTCTTCGCTTGTAGATGCGACGAGCTGGTTTGTGCAACTCTTCAGATATTTTATGTCACTCCATTTTTCGATAATATGTTTAAGGATTAAGAAAAATTCGCGATTATGAAACTTTTATTGAGTCAGAATTTTTTTTCAAAGTATTCTTCTAATTTTGTCTCAAGATTATCTAATCGAATTTTAAGATGGGAAAGAAAATTATTGATTTTATTAAATTCAGTGTTTATGGGAATCTCTAAGTCAACTTTCATTACAGCCATTATGTTAGCTAGATTTCTAACTTCTTTACTTGTAGTTTTCAGAAGCACTTCTAAGGTAACTGCATCATTAGGTTGACTTGGATAAGCAAGGTTATATAACCTTTTATTTTGTAAATCAAAATTACCATCTAATGTAAGAATATAACCAATGCCTGGTGGACCGCGACTCACTTCTTGCGTGCCCAAAAGTTTTCTTCCGAATACGTCGAGACTCATGATGCCACTGATCTTATAAGAAAAGATGCATTTCAATATATATGTCCTGCTTCACGTAGTTCCTCAATGAGCATATTATCCAACACACTTCCAAGATGGAGTATGCAGTAGACATGATTGGTTTCAAGCAAATGGGGGATGATTATGTTTTAGAAGAAATAGCTATCATTCCTCTCAATGAAACTGGTGATCCTATCGTTCGTCTATTCAAGAAACCCTTTTCATGGAAAAGACTCTCTGACAAATTGCAAAGGAAAAACATTTGGCTGGAACATCATTATTATGGAATAGCCTGGAACACGGATGGGCTTGACTACTCACAAATTGGATCATTACTCCGTGGCTCTTTACACGATGCTACCAAAATTTTTGTCTTTCGCGAATTTAAACAGAAATAGCTGCAACGATTCAATTTTTTATTTGCAGTTCATAACATTCAGCAATAGGGCTATCCGTCAAAAACCTATATAGTCAAGTGCGTTACAGTATGTACGAACCATAATCCCATCTACAAGACTGCCTGCATACTTCATACCGTCAAACTCATAAAATTATTCTATCACTCCTGTAAATATTTGCAAAGAAAATAAAGAAGAAAAAAGTAGAAAACTCTCCCACTTTCTCCATTTTGGATTCTGGATCATACTGGATGATTTAGAATCCGACCGGGTTCTGGATCACTTTGAGAGGGGAGTGGGTGATCCAGAACCCGCATGAGCCAGTATGCCTATAGCCTATCTACTTTGGAGGGCTAAAGAAGATTGTTTTGTATACATGATCAAGCCTCCAAATAATGCTCAAAATGATACTAAACGCACGGTTTTATCTGAAATTGCAAAACTATTTGATCCTTTAGGTTTACTAGATCCAATAATATTATATGCAAAACGCATTATGCAAGAACTTTGGCAATCGAAAGTTTCGTGGGACGAATCGTTACCATTGTCTATACAATATAATTGAGAAAAATGTTGTAATCAAGTAAATTAATTAAATGAGATTTCATTCTCTAGAAAAATTTTAATCTGCGAATCAAACAATATTCAATTACATGGCTTCAGCGATGCCAGTGAAAAGGGTTACGGGGCTTGTATATACATAAGAAGTGATAACAGCCGCGGGGAGTATCAATGTTCTCTTTTATGTTCAAAATCTCGAGTTGCGCCGTTAAAACAACTTACTATACCAAAACTAGAGTTATGTGGAGCATTATTATTAACTGAATAATATAAAAAACTAATAAGTGCACTAAATATTCATATTAAATCAATTACTTTTTGGACTGACTCAGAAATAGTCTTACATTGGTTACACACACACATCCTAATCTTTTAAAAACTTTTGTATCTAATCGAGTTTGAAAAATTCAAAGTAAAACAAATGTTAATCAATGGTGCCACGTTTGCTCTCATGATAATCCAACTGATGGATTATCACAAGGACAATTACGTAAGGAATTTTTAAAAAATAATTTATGGTTCAATGATCCTGTTTGGTTATGTCAAGATCAAAATTCTTGGCCAGCTTCAAAATTTAAACCAAAAAAAATATATTACTCGAAACAAAAACAGTAAATTGTTTAAAATTAGAAAATAATAAATTTGAAATATTAAAAGGATTTTCATCATTTATAAAATTGAAACGAATAATAGCTTTATGTTATATTTTTACCTTCATATCGTCAATTCAAAAATCATTTAAAATTAATAGAGTTAAATCATGACGAAACTGTTATTATTCGACTTATTCAAAATTATTCTTTTCATAAGGAAATTGAAAGTTTACGCAACATCAAACAAACAAAGCGTGATAGTTGAATTTATAGTTTAGATCCATTTTTAAGTGAAAATGGGTTATTACGCGTCGGAGGCCGCTTAGATAATTCTGATATTTCGTATAACAGAAAGCATTCAATAATATTACCCAAATCTAATTTTGTAACGGATATCATTATTAAACATTATCATGAAATTTACTGTCTTACAGGTATTCAAACTACTCTGTACGCCATACGTCAAAAATATTGGCTAATCGATGGACGTAATCAGATCCGCAAAAATATTAGAAAATGCGTTATTTGTTTTCGTGCTAAACCAAAATTAGTTGAATATAAAATGAGTAATTCTCCTACTGCTCGTGTCACAAAAAGTAGACCATTTAACCATACAGGTGTTGATTATTGTGGTCCATTTTACGTAAAAGAACGTAAACATAGAAATCTAAAAAAATTAAAAATTTATGTAGCAGTTTTCGTTTGTATGCCAATAAAGGCTATTCATATAGAGGTAGTAAGTGATTTGACAACTGAAGCATTTTTACGGGCGTTAAGATGTTTTATTGCCCGTCGAGGTAAACCACAATCGATATATTCAGATAACGCAACAAATTTTCAAGCTGCTAAAAATTAATTAAAATAATTATATACACTTTTCAAGTCAAGTAATTTTAAAAATGATGTCTTCAATTATTCTAATAATAACAATATTAATTTTCACTTCATTTCACCTTCTTCTCCTCACTTTGGAGGATTATGAGAGATTAGAGTAAAATCGTATAAGCATCACTTTAAAAGAACAGCTGCAAATGCATTATTTACATTCGAAGAATTTAATACTTTGTCTATTGAAATAGAATCTATATTACGAGGGTAGTTCAATAAGTCTTTAGAATGACCAACAGATGGCGCGCGAATATATGGTGCAGTCACAGTCCACATCTTCTGAGTTTACGTGTTTTTATAACCAATTGAAAAAAAAAATTGCTTGTTAAGAAAAATGGAAAAAAACGAGTTCAGAGCGGTAATTAAACATTTTCATTTAAAGGGTTTAACTCCATATGAGATAAAAAATGAATTGGACTCAGTTCATGGCACATCTGCCCCTGCCTTAGCAACGGTTTATAACTGGGTAAATGAATTTAAGCGTGGTCGTACATCAATAAGTGACGAACCACGTTCAGGAAGGCCCGTAGAAGCAACTACTCCCGAAATCATCAATAAAATCCACGATATGGTGTTGAAGGATAGAAGATTAAAAGTGCGTGAGTTAGCTGAGGCCACAAGGATATCTATAGGTGCAGTTGTTTCAATTCTACATGAAAAATTAGGCATGAAAAAGCTATCGGCAAGATGGGTGCCGCGTTTGCTCTCAGCTGAGAATAAACGCAATAGAGTGGTCGCCTCTGAGGCTCTTTTGGCGCGCATAAGTCGGAATCCTGAGGAATTTTTTCGTCGATTTGTGACTGTGGATGAAACATGGATACACCACTACACTCCTGAGACAAAGGAACAATCCAAACAGTGGATTTCCACAGGCGAATCAGCTCCAAAGAAGGCAAAGACCGTAAAGTCAGCTAGTAAGGTTATGGCTACAGTTTTTTGGGATGCACGTGGAATTATACTTATTGACTACTTGGAAAAGGGTAAAACAATTACTGGTGAGTATTATGCATCATTATTAGAGCAGCTGAAAGAAGAAATTAAAAAAAAACGACCACATTTGGCGAGAAAAAAAATTCTCTTTCATCACGACAACGCCCGAGTTCACACATGCTTCGTTTCAATGGCTAAAATTGAAGAACTAAAATTCGAATTGGTCGAACACCCACCGTATTCACCAGATTTAGCCCCCAGTGACTTTTTCTTATTTCCAAACTTGAAAAAATGGCTCGGTGGACAGAGATTTACGGACAACGAAGACGTCATTGCCTCTGTAAGTGCTTATTTTGAGGAACTTCCGAAAACGCACTTTTCTGAAGGATTAAAAAAACTTAAAAAGCGATTGACCAAGTGTATAGAGCTCCAAGGAGATTATGTTGAAAAATAAAAAAAAATTAACCCAAAAAAAAATTGTTTTTATACTTTATTCTAAAGACTTATTGAACTACCCTCGTAAATTCACGACCGCCGACACCAATGTCATCCGATATAAATGACTTATCAGCTCTAACATCATCAGAACACTTTCTTACAGGCGATTCACTGATTAGCTTACCTGAACCTGATTTCTTACCTATACCATTTAATAGATTGTCTACTTGGCAATTAATTTCTAAAATTCGTCAAGACTTTTGGAAACGATGGAATCTTGAATACTTGAATGAATTAAATATCCGTAAAAAATGGAATGCTAATACCATAAATCCAAAAAAGGTATGCTTGTAATAATAAAAGAAGACAATATACCATGTTTGCAATGGCCATTGGCCAGAATTTATCAAGTACATCCCGGTAAAGATGGTGTTGTTAAAAGTGTACCATTAAAAACCGCTAATAGAACGCTAATGTTAGAAAGAACTGTTAAAAAAATAAGTATTTTACCTATAAACGATAATAATAACGAAAATTAAATGTTGATCGTTACTCTCTCAACGGGGGGGGGGGGGTATGTTTATTCTAGGCAAATTTTGTTATATTTACACTGAGAGAAGATCGGCGCGCCTCCTACACTGGGAGTTTAGAAGCTGCACAAAAATGAGCTATCAGAGTCTACACTTTCAATCGGAGTAGCAGCCACTCCGATCGTAGTAAGAGACCCACCGGCGCAGCGTAGCGACTGCGTAGGCCAGTCGGTATAGCGGTTATCATCTATAGCAGCGTATCCGTTACTCTTTTCGAACGGTGCAGGCAGACTCGCAGAGAGAAGCCGCCATTCTGTTGTTCGGCGTGATTTGCGGTGATGTATCGAGAATTACTGTTTGTGATGTGAAAGTGCGATTAATTATAAACTCTATTAAAGATTTGCGATCGATAATGGAAGCATTTTTTGATAAATAATTGACTTTGAATAATTGACATACAACAGTTATTCAAAGCAGGTAAGTTCATTGGATAACCTCAAATATACTTTCTTGTCACAAGCGGTGCGTGAATAAATTTGCCATGCACATGATGCTCATTCATTTAATAATAACAGTAACTTGAGGTTTTTGCGCTTTTTCTATTGACATTTTCTTTTTATTATCATTTTTATGTTATCAATATATTACTGACATTAAATTGTGTACATCTGATATTTGATAAAGTTATTTAATTGGATTATAGTTAATAATCTTAATTCTCAGATATTCATTCACATACATAAATATATATCTCAAGCATATTTTAATAACATACTTTAAAAAGAGTCATTTTTTTACTGTTGATCTGAAATTTTTTTTAGAGAACATCACTGACGATGAGTTTTATAACCTACAAGGAAGCAGATTATTTCAAATACTTAAAGAAAACATGTCTTTGATTTCTCTTTTTTTTACCAATTTTCATGCAAGAAAAATGCTCTTTTATGCAACAACAAAATAATTTCAATAGATTGAACTATCCTAGTAATGATCAAAGAATTTCATCAATGGATATTGTTTTTACTGATGTATCGGGAGAAATTGCACACGTTGAAAATGTACATAGTTTAGAAAGTAGTAATAATGAGAGTACCGGATGTGAACCAATGAATAGTTCTAAAAACACAACTTTGGAAACAGATGATGAAGATTCTTTACTTGTCGTTAAAAATGAACCGGTAGACAGGTGCTTGCATGATAACATTCCAGGTGCTTTTATCATTTTTTTATTCAACCTTTTACTACTTTATTTGAATATATTTAAAGTGCTTATCTAAATTTGCTTAAAGAGTCTATTTATCTCATTCAGATAACTTCAGTTTTATTGAAAATGAGTTATATTTCTTATTAAATGATGAGCTGGAAGGGCGTGTTATTTTAGGCATGTATAAAAATGAAAAAATACTTTTATACAGTCGACTTAAATATTTTATAATACAAAAAGTGATTAATGAAAATCCGATCAAATACAAGTGAGTCAGACTCAGTAAATATACATATAAAGTAACATTGTGTGACTGAGTCAATGTTTATATTACTTATTATAGTTGCTATTAACCACTGTTCCTCCATAACCGCTGAATTTTTTATTAACCTTTCAGATGTATTTCTAAACTATTGCTTTTTGTTTAGCTACCACACGTGTAATTTTACTTTTGCTTTGTAACATTTGGATTTTTTATAGATCTCATAAATACAACTGTATCTATTAATTACTTTGTACTAAATGTTACAAATCATTTGTTTACCATTCGTTGAAAAAATTATAGAAAATGAAACATTTCCTGCTTTTAGTTATTTTGTATAGGCTACTTATTTTTTATTTACTAGCTTTTATTCTAAAATTGAATATTCTATTTATAACATGTGTAGTAATTTATATGTTTATGTTTTATATGTATTTCATGTCATTTATCTTTAACTATTTTACGATTTCTCAGCATAACTGCGTCAAGATTTGATGACATTGCAAATCAAATAGTTGGATTGTTTCCCACCACCGCGAAGAAAGACTGGTACCGACCGCCTTCTAAGAACGCTTTTGGTGAGGAAGTATGTGCTGCTGGGTGTCTAGTCAATTATTATAAAGTTTATAGCCAAGATTTGAAGAAAGCACGTGTTAAGAGAAGAAACACGACAAACGTGCCTAATGTTTTGAGAAGTATAGAAAATACAGGTAACATAAAATTAATTATTTTTGTTGAAATGTTCTTCAAATAAATTTTGAGCAATAATCTTCGCAAAGTGTTAAATTACATATAACTTTCAGTATAACCCGTCATAACTTGTGCGTGAATAAAATTTGAAATTATAAATTTCAATATTGATCTCTAGCATGAGAAATTCGTATACCTTATGCTCTCGTGTATCATTTTTGCCCGTGAATAAAATCGAATCTTAAGTACCGTTATTGCATAAAATGTCAAAAGCAACGTCGTCCCGTAAAGCTTTGAACTGAGGTTTATTAATAATACTGCTAATATCGGCAATTTTTTTGGCATCCGAAAAATATTTATAAAACTATAATGGCATTTATTTCAATAAAATAACTATATTTTGTGAATAATAAAATACAATAATGAATTATTTACCGTTTTAGTTCATAATGTTACAACAGTAGATCTTACACCTCTAACAGATACAGATCGCTCAAAATACCTTATTAGTCGTGTGACAGAAGCGTGGGATAAATCTTTCAACGTAAGACAACAAATGCTTATAATTAAAAAGAAAACCATCACGATCAATTATACAACATATTTGAATACTTTCCTGTGTTTAAAATCATCGAGTAGTCTTGAATTGGTAAAGTTTTAAAAAAATCTCGCATTATATTTTTTTTTTGTTTTTCAAGTTATGTAAATAATCATGAGATCATGTTCATTATATATTTTACAGCTTCAATCAGATAGTGCTTTTATTATATCTAATTTAGCTAAAGAAAATTTTATTACTCCTGATAATGCTAGTAAGTTCTCTACAATATTTTGTACTCGATGGTTAGATTTATCGCAAACGTTTTGCGATATTGCAAAATCCTCAGCATCGTCTGATGTAAAGGAGTTTCGGAAACAGCATAAAAATCTTGAAAATGGTAAATTATTTGGAATTTTTCTTATTGTTTACAATCGTAATACTGTAAATTCAAATTAATAATTATTTTTTCTAGTTCCTTCTTCGATTTTAGCTTTATTATATCTGCCATATTTTGTGACAAAAGCATTAACTGAAAAAATAAAAGGATCATTTATATTTTTAAGAGAGGAAATTTCCGAACATTTCATCAAAGTCATAGAGGTAAAAACTCATTCCATTATATGTTCTATTCCATTTTTATTTTTAAGGTGATGCTAAAGCCAACTGTCATCGACAAATACGAGGAACCACTTGTCTCATTTAATTTTCAATTTTTAGCAAATATCTTTATTAAACGTTATTGTCCTAATCAAAAACAACAACTTTTCAGAGAGATATTTTTTGAAAATTGAAAATTGAATAAAATAAGTGGTTCCTCGTATTTGACGGTGACAGGGGGTTTAGCATCGCCTTAATACCTTATGGGTATAGCATAGGATAACTTTCCAAACTATTTTTTAAATGTTGTAAATTATTTTACAGAATGAATCTCTTCTAAACTCTTATAAAGCAAAGTTTGAAAAAAAATTGAGTGATGTAGGTCACAACGTTCATCCTTACGTGGTTTTCTGTGGAGAATTAAACGATATTTCTAAAGCGTTTATAGTACTGAACGGAGAAAATTATGAATTCAAGGACCCCTTGAAAGCGGTTGATGTGTGTTTTAAAGTATCTGTCGCATTGCATACATGGTCACAGATTTGCTCACCAACCTGGAATTATTTACAAGAGCACGTGTATGGGATTCGACAAAACATATCCTGTGCTTTCCCTCCTTGCAAGCAAATAAAAGTAATTGCAAGCTTTATAAAAAAAATTGATGATAAAAAATCAAAAAAGTGGTAAGTTTGGCACATATGAATTAGATATTATAAAATATATTAATAATACAATAAGACACGATCTACTATTTTAGAAGGCGAATTAAAAAGTATTGCCATGGTTGTCATCATTTATATAGTATTTTGATAGTTCCTACTGTATGTAACAAAATTGTCATTATTTTTGTACGTATCTACATACTTATGTGCTGATGTATTCTTATCTCATACATTTTAATTTTCTTAAAATGGATTATATTACTTTGTATAATCATGTTTTATCTTTCATACTATTTTTATATGGCGAACCTACTTTTCCCAGGAAAATTGTTGATATATTTATTGATTTTATAAATAACTTTATTATAAACATATATTGAAAATCAACAGAAACAGCGATTTTAAAAATAGTTGAAAATACTGGATGTAAAAAAACAGCAGCACAAAAAATTCGCAATTGCTTTCGAGATCACAATAGAATTTTTGAAAACTTTGCAACTGAAAGTAATCGTTTTAGTTTGTTAAAAGATGTCGGCTATCAAGAACCAGAAGACTTTGAAATTCAGAAAAACTTTGTGGAAGAGATTAAAGGCAAAGACCCGGTTATCGTAGAAAAGACAGTTTCTGGCGTCAGTGTATCATTAATTTATTCTTTAACTAAGTTTTTACAAATTCCAGGGTTGGCTGAAAGAATTTTAAAAAATGTTTGAAAATTGTCAGAGAAAACTAACATTGTTTCAAATGTTATATAAGCGAAATTTTGGAAAGATAATTTTAAAAACTTTTTAAATCATAATTCAAAAGAATATTTGCTGCCATTGTTTATTTACTTTGATGAGATTGAAGTTGGCAATGCTTTGGGTAGCCACGGTGGTAAAAATAAGTTTGGAGTCGTTTATGCTTCTATAGC
This sequence comes from Gastracanthus pulcherrimus, assembly GCA_949152435.1. Classification (NCBI taxonomy): domain Eukaryota; kingdom Metazoa; phylum Arthropoda; class Insecta; order Hymenoptera; family Pteromalidae; genus Gastracanthus; species Gastracanthus pulcherrimus. The sequence goes on from OX424574.1 coordinate 65,880,861, forward strand.
TTGTTTACCTGCAAATATAGCATCACGATTAGATACGAGGGTAGTTCAATAAGTCTTTAGAATAAAGTATAAAAACAATTTTTTTTGGGTAAATTTTTTTTTATTTTTCAACATAATCTCCTTGGAGCTCTATACACTTGGTCAATCGCTTTTTAAGTTTTTTTAATCCTTCAGAAAAGTGCGTTTTCGGAAGTTCCTCAAAATAAGCACTTACAGAGGCAATGACGTCTTCGTTGTCCGTAAATCTCTGTCCACCGAGCCATTTTTTCAAGTTTGGAAATAAGAAAAAGTCACTGGGGGCTAAATCTGGTGAATACGGTGGGTGTTCGACCAATTCGAATTTTAGTTCTTCAATTTTAGCCATTGAAACGAAGCATGTGTGAACTCGGGCGTTGTCGTGATGAAAGAGAATTTTTTTTCTCGCCAAATGTGGTCGTTTTTTTTTAATTTCTTCTTTCAGCTGCTCTAATAATGATGCATAATACTCACCAGTAATTGTTTTACCCTTTTCCAAGTAGTCAATAAGTATAATTCCACGTGCATCCCAAAAAACTGTAGCCATAACCTTACCAGCTGACTTTACGGTCTTTGCCTTCTTTGGAGCTGGTTCGCCTGTGGAAATCCACTGTTTGGATTGTTCCTTTGTCTCAGGAGTGTAGTGGTGTATCCATGTTTCATCCACAGTCACAAATCGACGAAAAAATTCCTCAGGATTCCGACTTATGCGCGCCAAAAGAGCCTCAGAGGCGACCACTCTATTGCGTTTATTCTCAGCTGAGAGCAAACGCGGCACCCATCTTGCCGATAGCTTTTTCATGTCTAATTTTTCATGTAGAATTGAAACAACTGCACCTATAGATATCCTTGTGGCCTCAGCTAACTCACGCACTTTTAATCTTCTATCCTTCAACACCATATCGTGGATTTTATTGATGATTTCGGGAGTAGTTGCTTCTACGGGCCTTCCTGAACGTGGTTCGTCACTTATTGATGTACGACCACGCTTAAATTCATTTACCCAGTTATAAACCGTTGCTAAGGCAGGGGCAGATGTGCCATGAACTGAGTCCAATTCATTTTTTATCTCATATGGAGTTAAACCCTTTAAATGAAAATGTTTAATTACCGCTCTGAACTCGTTTTTTTCCATTTTTCTTAACAAGCAATTTTTTTTTTCAATTGGTTATAAAAACACGTAAACTCAGAAGATGTGGACTGTGACTGCACCATATATCTAGTCGGGAGTGGTGCTGACTGAAAACAGATGATTTGGAGCGATTCGCGCGCCATCTGTTGGTCATTCTAAAGACTTATTGAACTACCCTCGTAGTATTTTATTTGAACCTTAATACGAGCTGAAGATATTAAACAAGGTTACGATGAAAATATTTTTAGAAGATTAATAAATGAACTAAATTATTTACAAACAACAGGCATCACTGTTCTAGTAGAAGGCGTCTCAACCTTATTTAGATTTCAAACAGTACTTATTCTCGGTGATAACTTGGGTTTAAATGCTATATGTGGGTTTGTGCATTCCTTCAAAGCCAATTATTTTTGTCGCTTCTGTCAAGCTAGTTCTGAGGAATGCTCGCGATTGTGTGTCGAAATGAAGGAGCTTTTAAGAACTGTTGAAAATTACGACGATTCACTTAAAAAGGATGAATCTTCAATTGGTGTAAAAGAAAATTGCGTTTTCCACAGGATCAATAATTTTCACGTTACCATTAATAAGAGCGTCGATTTTATGCACGACGTGCTCGCGGGCGTGTGTGTCTATGTCATTCGTGATATTTTGTATGAATTTATTTACAAAAATAAATATTTCACTTTAGATTATTTGAACCTTAGAATCAAAAATTTTTTGTCGTGTACTGATGATTCAAATAAACCTCCTAGAATCACACTTAACAGAACGAAAGAGAAATTAAACATCAAGTATTCCGCTGCAGAAATGTTATACTTTACGCGTTATTTAGGCGTGATAATTGGTGATAAAATTCCAAATATCAACGAGCATTGGAATATGTACATTTTGTTAAGAAAAATAGTAGACCTTCTTATGTCTCCTCGTATTGTGATTGAACATATCCAAGAGTTAGGAGTGCTTGTCAAAGATTTATGTATGTTATATCTTAAATTTTGTCACTCATTAAAGCCTAAGTTTCACTTCTTGACTCATTACATTTCTATACTGTATTACTTTGGCCCGTGTGTGCATTTCTGGACTATGCGATATGAGTCTAGACACCGCGAATTGAAAGCTAACGCAATTTCCACTAGCAGCCGAAAAAATTTGTTGAAAACAATTGCGATAAAACAAGTATTAAAAATGTGTCATGTTTTTAGTACTCTAAAAAATGACTCTGATATAATATTCAATTCAAAGGATACAAAAAATAATATAAATTACACAAAAGTAAACATCATTGGAACTGAATATAATATCGGAATATTTATAGTAATAAGTATGGCAGAACCCGAAATCAAATTCGGTGAAATAGTTGATATACGGAAAATTGAAAAGAGTGAAGAACCTGCTGATCAGTTACGTAAAAGAAAGATGAAAGAGTCTGTACAATTTTCTGTTAAAATTTACGACGAAACTCATTTTGATGAACATTTTATGATTTATGTTGTCGAAAGTAATAATTTAGAAAAAATAGTTGATCAAGATGAGATTCCGCATATACCACCTATAGTGGCAATAAAAAAAACTGTTATTGGATTATTCCTCGTTTTAAACTGTAATAAGCTTGATAAATATTTTATCAGTATTTTTCATTTTTTATGTTTTTACAATTCACACTTATTTATTAATTTAGTATTACAAGGGTTAAAATAATTTTTACGTAGCAGTAAAAGAAGATCAATATCAAGTAAGTAGGTAAACTGCTATTAATACGCGAACAGAAGTAATGAGAAATTTTAAATAAGATGTTAAAATTGAATTACGGAAAAATATACGACAATGTTATACGAGTGGCTAATACTCTAATTTAAAGTGTAGCATTTGCACTGAACGATCGGTGTGGCCACTGCCCGCACAAAAAGAGTAGCACCTACTCCGATTCGGTATACCGTCTGCGCTTACTGATGGGCGCTGCTGTTGCTCGGAGTGGAGTGCAACTGACGCACGGATCTTCTCTCAGTGTAGATACAATCAATGTACTTTATTCTTATTCTTATTATTCTTATTCTTATTCTTCTTCTTCTTATTATTATTATTATTACAATGTCATTAATCATTTAATAATCATAGAAATTAATGTATTTATAAACGTTTATATACGATGCTTATAATAGTATGTCGATAGTTTTGCGACTTCTTTGAATACTCATAAAGAGGAAATTTGTATTTTGGGCTCTCGCCTCTTATCACTTAAGATTTCATGTAACATTGGAACCTTTCTTACGCATCTTTATTTTATCCCTACTCTAAGTCCGCTATTCGAATTCTAGCACATATAGAAAATCTAAATTGCAGCCAGTAAACCAAGATTGCTCGACTGAAACACATCTCTCTGTATAATTGTACAATATACTTGTATTCTCTACTATAAATTGATTTCACTTTTTTACAAGAAATCCTTTTCACATAATTTAGTTATTACGGGAAAGCATTTTTAAGATAGTGTAAAGTATACATTAATGATTACTTTAAAGAGCGTTATTGCACTATATATATATATATATATATATATATATATATATATATATATATATATATATATATATATATATATATATATATATATATACGGAAATTTTCCCATTCGAATTTTACATATATGTGGGTTATAAACGAATTTTTGAAGGTGTACATACCATGCCGATATTTGAATACGGCCAATCAAACTATTTATATAATTTAGTAAATAAAAATATTATAATTTATTCCTGTGTATTACTTTATTAATTTCCTATTCGTCTCCTATGAATCCTTTTTATGATAAAAATTCCAAATAGCTTATAAGAAAAATTAAAAAATTTGATAAATAAAATTAAAACCCAATTTATGATTTTGTTAACATGTGAATATATGTAAATATAGATATTTACATATATTCACATGTTAACAATTCACATTTTACTTTTATAACAATTACTCTAGAATATTTTCCATTCATTACAAATTTTTTTTATTGAAGAATACTATTCTGATGTTAAAAATAGATTTTTAAATGTATCTGTGTGTATATATATATATATATATATATATATATATATATATATATATATATATATATATATATATATATACACACAGATACATTTAAAAATCTATTTTTAACATCAGAATAGTATTCTTCAATAAAAAAATTTTGTAATCAATGGAAAATATTCTAGAGAAATTGTTATAAAAGTAAAATTAGCGTAGAACCATAGCATAAGCACGATTAATGTCTAATTATTCAAATTTAAGGTATTTACATATATTCACATGTTAACAAAATCATAAATTGGGTTTTAATTTTATTTATCAAATTTTTTAATTTTTCTTAATGCGAATGGGAAAACTTCCGTCCTCATGTATACACATTCCAATCACCGCCCTCTCATGGACCTCGTAGCAAAACAGCCGGCCCAGGTCCCAGACATCGAAAAAAATGTATTATAAATAATTATAGAATCCACAAAGTAAAATAGCAAAGATAAAAAGAAAACAGAGAAAGAAAAATAATAACAATAATAAATGTTAAGGTCAGAACCAATATTTTGTTAATAATAATAATTAAACGTTTTTACTTACGCAAATTCTCTCATATCTCCTAGGAGGGAAATTCTGATGTCGGCGACCCATTATTATTTGTTGTTGGAGTTCGAATGTAAAAACTGTTTTCCAGTACGAACTTTTATACGGTTTGAGTTTTAGTTACGCAGCAGTATATTTCACACGAACACTAGCGGTTCAGTAACCATCACGCAACCAATTAATGTAAAAACTCCTAATCAAGCAAAATTTTGTCCGATTTTCTTTAGAATATAGCGCTAAATCTAAGCAATCTATAAAAATGTAAACGATTTATGAATGCTGCATTTAAAAATTGCTAACCTCCGTTTAGCAATATTTGGCTGCCCGGCTGTTACGTCTAGTAGACGTACATTAAAAATTATTGATTTTATTAAATAGTGACATACTTTTTGTCAAGCTAAGCTTATGATTCAAGAGCGCTGACGTGAAGTTCGACAAAAGGAATGTCATTTCGAAATACAGTTATACAGCAATCCTAAATCGGACGATGCGAAATTGTAAAGTAATCCACGTGAAAAGTCCTATATGGTTACCACATGGAAATTATATGGATTCCACATGATTCCTACATGGTTCCCATATGGTATCTTATGGGAGTCACGTAGGAACCACGTGGGTATTTGAAAAGATTTCCCAGTGGGATCCCAATTGAAAACAAATGGTTCCCATATGAATTCTACATGGTTCTCACATGATCAACTAAAAAATATAAATATTTAATCAAATAAGCTAGATGATATTTATGTAGAAACCATGTGGTAACCACATGGTCCCTGTGAGAGTTTCACGAGGTTTCCATATGAGTTTCACATAGGTCTACAGATATTATAAATATGCACCTGTGAAAAAAACTTTAAGTTTCAGAAAGTTCTAAAAACTATAAAATTCATAAAATGAGTGCCTATATAGGTGTTATCATGCGAATGATAACACCAAAACTGGGGGATAAAACTGAAGAATTCCTATTTTTAAAACTTCTATTAAAAAAAAAAAAATATTAGCTTTAGTAGACTATATGGGTATCATGTGGAAACCATGTAAAATATATATGGAAACCATGTGTTTTCAATTGGGATCCCACTGGGAAATCTTTCCAAAAGCCCACGTGGTTCCTACGTGGTTCCCATAAGATACCATATGGGAACCATGTGAGCATCTTGTGGAATCCGTATGATTTCTATGTGGTAACCATGTGGGACTTTTCACGGGGAAGCGTTTCATAATATCGCTTATACTTAATATTTTGTATCTTCGTTTTGTAATAACGTTATTATTAAGTTTTAAAATATTATACTTTTTTAATCAACAAGGAATAAGATATAAAAGAAAACGAGAGCGTAAGACGGGCAGTTCGTTCATAAAACCCACAGTAGGCTGCCTCGCGGTTCGATAAAATACGACAACTAAAACGCATAAATCTCTACAAATCATATAATCTATCTATTAAAATGTATATCCATACGTTATCCAATTTCCAAAAAAAATACAGTCAAACAATTTATAAACCGACAAACTTACATTAGCAAAATCCTCAAGTATTCTTCAAATCAATTCAGCGCGTTTCCATTGTCACAAATTATAATAAATTGTGCTAAATAAAGAAATAAATAAAAGTTATACTATGAATTCGACAATTGGAAAATATCATTTCATACACCTCCAACCTTGATCCAGAAAGCAATCAGCGGACCCGCAGTAGATTAAAAAGTAAGTGATACAATTTCAACTGATTCTATAAAATATCAAGCAGGTTACCGTCAAAGATAGTGTACGTTTTCATGGTAGAGCCTGCCACTAGATTCATATCACATTTATCTTGAATTCTCATATTTTAGGGGTTCAGGACATAACACATGTTCCGTCAATGGCGCAATGGGATACGTGGCGCCATCTATTCTTCGCGCGATCGATACGCAGACGGAGACGATGTTGACCGCCGCCGATAGAAGCGGGAATAATGGGGGCTCTCGAGGTACTGGCGCGAACTAGTTATGTACCTTTCGAGCATCCGAGCGATCGGCACGTTTCTCGAGAGTTCAACAATCACGAAGAAAAAACCGATCATCCGTCTCGTATATGGGATCATCGTCGTCGTCATCGTTTCATATTGTCCGGGTGCGCCTGGGTAGATTCATCGGTTCGCGACTTGTTCGGTGGGCGGTTCGGGTTTCGCGGTGACAGGCCGTTTCGCGATGCGAGTTTTTGCGAAAGGAAACGCGGTTTATCCTTTTATTATGCGTGGCTCTTGCCACTTACGACGCGATTCGCAATCGACGCAAATCCGTGTGGCCCTTGCCACTGCGACGCGATTGCACCTAGTGCTGTCCGTGTGGCCCTCGCCACGATAACGCGGTCTGATGACCCGTAGGAGGTGCGCACTCCTGACTACACATATATATACACACACACACACACACACTGATCCACACTTATCTTCTCTCTACGACTATAAATATTGCGAGAAGGGTTTTATGCCGCAAGGCTTTCCCTTCTAAAACCTAAATAAATTCTTTTCCTTGTGACACAAAAATTAGATCTTTATTTTTGTATCCAATTTTCCTTTCTTTTCCTTTAAATTCAAAACTATCGGGAATTTACTGCGTTGGCAAATTCTCGGTCACAATTCAACACATGTATATATACAAAGTAATTTTGCATGTTCAAGAAATATAAGATGGCAATGTATCATGACTAAAAATTCGAGCAATATTTTTGTAACATAAAAGATGAGAATTAAACTTTTTAATTTAACATTTATATTTCTTGTAATAGAAAAATGACTTTTTATTGAATAAAATTATTAATTGAAAAACCATAAATAATATTTTTTATGGTTTAAAAACAAAGTTTGCAAAGAGTGTAAAATAGTTTTTTCTCAATACGTGCATGAAAAAGACCCTTTACCATGCTTGCAAAGCGAATGGAAAATTGGGCATTCCGAGCGTCTTTGCCTAAGCGGGAGGTGATGCTGATTACGTTCATCTCCTAAATTTCTTAGGTCTATTGTACTACTCGTGATACCCATTTCCCGATTCCCTTTGCATGCATGAAAAAGGCCCTATTCACACACTTATTAAAAAAATACGATGTATAACACGGATGGAAAGGGCTTTTTCAGACTCGAATGATGATTTGAGCACGAGTGGACGACGACGACAAAGGCACCATCCTCGCTTAGAAAAAGCCAATTTCCCTCCCTAGTTGCACAATATATTATTGTTACATGCACTAAAACGGAGAATGTAATTTGTCTAATTAGCAAAGGTCACATCAGTTTAATATTAGTGAAAACAATATTGATATAGTGCGGAATTATATAAACATTATTTAATAATATTCTACAACTTTAAATTAATATTAGGTTTCACATATCAAAAATATTATTTTGATATGTAAGTTTAATTATATAATATTATGATATTTTCTTTATGTGAGATATGGACCCGATTTCTACCTTATGCCTCGTCTTCACTGGCAGTTTAATAGAGTTTCGCTTTAACTTTTAATATCGAATAACATTTATTTTGTTTAGAAAAGCAAAACTTTTTTAGTATAAAAAAATAGAAGAATCAAATCTGGAATCAATAAAATGGCGGACATTTTAAATTTTCGACCTTATTTTGCCATTGCCATTTTATTTTTACATATTGCTGAGATCGTAGAGTGACCCTTTAACGCCATCAAGAAAACCATCCTCACCCTCGTGGATGTTTTTGACGAATGGAAGAACCGCCTACGCTTTAACACAAACACTCTGGGAGCCGTGCAAGAAGGTTAGGACCACCGGGCCCTCGAAAACTGCCGGTTTTGAGACTGTCTTTTCGAAGAAGGAGAAAGCTGCAGCTAAGAAACAACCTGAGTAGCTGACAGAACAACAACAGATTCAGCGCAACCAACAGCAGCGGCAGCAGCTGCGACAACAACTGCAGCAGCAGCCGCAACAAAAGAAGTCCCCCACAAACAGGACACCGGCTAATAAGAAGAGCGAGTCTGCTCAAAAGTCTCCGAAGAAGAAGAGGAGCTGGAAAACGTCTAAGAATCGCCCCAAGGCTGCTCTTATTCGACCTAGTGATGGAGTCACCTACGTGGACGATATTAAATGTATCAGGAAGACCAGAGCTGGCGACGTCCTGGTAGAGTTTGACACAAAAAGCAACGACCAGGAGCTGGGGACTAAAGGAGACTCCATCAGAAAGGCAATGGGACCATCGGAGGTTGTAAAGAACCTGATACCTAAGACACACGTGGAAGTCAGAGACCTTGACAGCCTCATCAGCAAAGAAGAGGTAGAGACGGCGGTCAAGAAGATCCTGTAAGAAGCTTGAGGTCCAACAGATGAGATCAGCGTTTCATTGACCAAACCGAATGTTAGGGAGCAGAGACTAGCCATCGTAGAGATGTACCAGGAAGAGGTCGAGTTCCTTCTCGAGAAGAACCGCCTGCGAGTCGGCTACATGAACTGCCGAGCTGAGAAGGTGGCAGCGGCATCAGGGGTGCTTTAGGTGCTTGGGTTATGGAGATTAAACGCGCAACTGTCGTGGTTTTGACGGGGAGCCTACACGGCTACTGAAGCGAAGTGCATTTTGTGCACTGACCTGAAAGTAGACCTAGAACAGCAGAACCACACGCCAGGCTCAGGGCAGTGTAGAACGTTTCGTGAAACGCTTAGGCAGACTAAAGCTAAGCGTTAATGATAGACCGTATAACGGTCCTTCAAGCGAACCCCCACAAAAGCCAATTAACCAACAGCCTTGTGACTCAAATCATATGTGAGCCGAAGGCTGACGTGCTACTAATCAGTGAGCAATACAGTAACTGGTAGGTATCTACGTGGTACAAACATACACTTGGCACAGTAGCAATCTACGTGGACCCACTAACCATCAAAGTAGATGAACACGGGGCAGGGAGTGTCCTTGTTTGGGTAAGAAGCAAAGACGTAACTTACGTGAGCTGCTGCTTTACACCGAACGTTCACGTTGAGCAATTCATGCGGAGTCTGGACGAGCTGGAAGACATGATTCGTGAGATGAAAGGCGAAATCGTAGTTGCCGACGACATCAATGCACGAGCATCGGAGTGTGGCATGTCAGAGCCGGACACCAGAGGTATAGCCATCATGGAGATGGTATCTGCACTCGGCCTGGTAGTTCTCAACGTTGGGAGCACACCGACATTCCGGAGACCAGGATCTGTTGGGACGATTCCGGACGTGACTTTCGAATCCAAAAATCTAGCGCACGGAGCACTGAATTGAAGGGTACTAGAGGATTACAACGGAAGCGATCACCAATACATTACCTTCTAGCTGCGCTATAAATCCAAATCGCAGAAAGGAGTTGCGCGAAAGCCACCCCGATGGATTCTGGCCAAGCTAAACACGGAGAAACTAGTCGAGGTACTGCTGGAAGGACAGCGAAACTTACCAGCGATGAATACCCCCGAGAGCAAGAACGGAGCAGAAGCTCTAGTGACTGAGACTATGGGTTCCATTCACCGAGCCTGTGAGGCATCAATGCCGTGCAAGGCATCGCAACAGAGAAAACGCCGTGCCTACTGGTGGTACTCACTATGTGGGAGATGTGGAGGTTTCAACAAGGACGGAGGCTATGTATCTGGGACCCAAACTAGACACTAAAATTACTTAATTTCGTCACCTAGAGTAGTGGATAAGGCGGCGAAAAAGATGGCACAGCTGAGTTGTCTCATGGCGAACACGAGTACACCGAAAACGAGCAAGTGTCGACTCCTCATGTCAGTCATTACATCCATCTTATTGTACGGTTCTGAAGTATGGGCCGATCCAATGAAGAAGGACTCATACCGGATTTGAATCAGTTCCGTTCATCGTTCACACTATCCCGCTGTGCGGACCCAGTCGAATGTGCCTTAGATGACATTTCCTACCCCTCTCGAAACAAAACACATCATTATACTAGTTTATTTTTACAAAATTTCATTAGGTAAAATTAGAATATTTTCATCGCTGTTAATTGTAGAATATGACAGATTTTTTCTATCGATTCCAAGGTTCTTCCGTAGCGGAGCGGTTAGAGTGTTGGAGTTTCACGCAGAAGTCATCGGTTCGATTCCCAGTCACATCAACATTTTTTAATTGTTTTAATCTTTCAGATACATCTATTATAAATAATTTTAATCATAAAATTGAATTGGTTTCAGAATAATAAATATATATATTAATAATATGTATAATAGTTATGTTTAAACATAAAATAATAAAATACATGTATATAATTTAAGATATTTTAAGAATAAAGAACAAGTAAGAATTTCGTAAGACTTTGAAAGAAAACTTTTATTCACTAGAGATGTTTTTAACATTTATTTAAATGTTTGTGGCGACTCCATGTAAAACACACTTTTTTACTTTATATACAAACGGACAAAATTGGAAAGACATTGATATTTAATTTTCGATGATTCTGTACGAAAAAGTGTTTATACGGATGATTCCGGATATCAACGGACAGAATTGTAAAAAGTATACATACGGATTATTCCGTATAAAAACGTACAGAATCGAAATTAAATTTTTGAATGAAATCGAATAACATCCGCCCGATTTTGGATAGAATTTGACGATTTTATTTCGTGTTCGGTTTCATCCGAAACTGTACAATTCTGTCAAAACTTTTTACCAGGGTTAGTTATAAAAATGTAGATTTTATTTAATCTAACTATAAAAATTATCGGGAAATCCATAATTAATTATATTGTATTTCTATTTTGCTAATATGCAATTTAATAACCCAAACTTATAAATGAAAATAGTTTATATTTATCATGCAATTAAAAATTAATATTTATATTAGATTTACTTATTTTTATGAATATATTTCATGCATTTTTTTTATAAGAAAGTTGCTTACTTGAAAAAAATGTTTTCTTTGAGGTTGACTTGTACCCGGTCTGCGACTTCGGAAACAGAACAGGGTCGCGTGCTTCGCCACTCGCCGTGAGTGGCGCTGTAAGTAGTTTTTTTTCTTCCTTGAGATATAAGCACTAGGCTACGTCCTCATAAAATGTCGGTCAGTCAGCCGAGCGTGTCTGGCGATCTTCGACAGAAAACTCGTCCCAGTTTTGGTATACCGAGTTGGGTCTTCTTACTCTTTCTCAATTCCCACATAGGACCCAATATTGCAGGAATGTCGTAGAAATATTTCAACGTTGCTGTGATATTGCGGATAAGTTGATATATTGCAGTTTTTTGTGATATTCCAATATGATTTTCAAAATTGCAGTATTGCAGCAATATTCTATATTACATTACAATATATCACATTGTAATATTGCAGTACGTGATATTCTTGTAACGCTGCGCAATTATAATGCGCGTCTGCATAATTATTGATAGGCGTTTATTACATGTATATAATCCCTGGTAACACAGTCTGACGCACTCGCGATTGCGCCGAAAGTGCACGGTCTGCTTCACACTTTGACTAGGTTTCTGCTGCACGACGATTGCGGCAGACGAGTGCGACAGGATTGCAGAAGAAGTGCAGCCGACAAGTGAGACTAAGGGGGATGAAATTATGCACTCGCGAGTGTAGCAGAATTGCACCCGAATTACGTACGACGATTACGGCAGACGAGTGCGGCAGGGTTGCAGTAGACGTGCAGACGACAAGTGCGACTAAGAGGGATGAAATAACGCACTCGCGAGTGCAGCAGAATTGCACCCGAATCGCGTACGGCGATTGCAGCAGACGAGTGCGGCAGGATTGCAGCAGTCGTGCAACCGACAAGTGCGATTAAGGGATAATACCACTCTAGAGGCCGAAAAAAAGGCCTAATTTTGACAATTTATTCTGGGATTATGGGAAAAGGAATAGAATTCATATTTAGATGGTTCATTTGACACATATTGATGTATGAAAAGAAATTTTTTTATTATGATTTTGTACAAAATGGCGGCGCTACAGCAGATCTGCGGAAAAAGATTTTTTTGAAGGTGCTCCGCGGGCGCACCAATTCCTCGAAAACCGTGAGAGCTGGAACAAAAAACCAAAAATTTTCTGAAGCTCCATACTAATAGCTATCGAAGTACGTAGGATTTTTTTTTATTCCAATTTTTGTAGAAACTGTGCACTTCTGTACAAAACGTATGAATTTTCGACTAAAAAAAGAGTAGTAAATTGTTAATAAAACAAGTAATTTTTAAAATATCAAAAAACAGCTACGTACTTCGATGGAGAATATATTTGTGAAGCTACTCGTACTTTAAAAATTGCAAGTCGATCCATGCAATGGTGTTGAAGCTATGAGTGCGCCCAGTTTGAAAAAACCCGTTTCGAGAAAAACGCGTTTAAAGTTTTCGGAGCATTTAAATCCTTGAAATGTTTGTATACCTCCAATTTGCGATGCCTCCTCCTATTCCTTCCTGGCTGATTTTAAGGACATCCGGGCCTCTCTGGCATCGTCTGTTAGAGATCTCTCGGAAAACTTGATGCGACGCGCGTCCGCCTCCACGCAGAAATTATAGCAGTTCGGTCCGATTGTCAAGCCCAAGTGTTGCATCAGCTTCATGACACTTGAAAGACCATCATTGTAGATACCTGCAGCAATATATACTGCGGTATCGAGCACGTGTTTGCCACTAGAGAAAGATTTTGGAGCAATCGACCAGACAGTCGCATTGAAACTTTCGTTGCTATTTTGTATAAAGCCGCCTAAGCAACGCGTAAGTAGATCGTCACTGCTTAACTCTTTATAAATTGGCGAAATCGCTTGATAAACTTCTTCAGAGAGAGGTGGTTTATGTACAAAATCTTCTCCAGTAGCTTGAGCCTTTTGCCAAGAGCACCATGAAGTTTCTCCACGCGGGCATCTTTCGTGTCTCGGTTGATTATCAGTAGACAATTTGTGGTCCAGCGTTGCGTAGATTTCATTGCGCATTTTCTTCTCAGAATCATGATTCCTACGAATTGCTAAACCATAATAAATTGCCAACTCGTCTATGAGCTTGCCAGTAAGCTTGCCTTTTCCTCCAAGTCCTTTTATTTGTTTTTTCAAATTACGGAGACGAGAACCTATCCGCTTCTGCACATGATCGATACATTCTTTTTTTTTTACGCTGAACTTTTCGTAGGGCTCAGAATCTATGATTCCTTTGAAGGTTTTTTAATCTCCGTCGCCCACGTAAGTAGCGTACTTCAAATTGTGCAAAGATTCTGAGCGCTGGAACATTTCGATGACGGCGTCAACTTCCATCTTTCCTGCGGAGCCGACGTGGTTCGCTTGGCATTCATCTTTGTGAGATTGGCTCCACTCCTTGAACTCGATGGTGTCAGTTTTGGTTTTCCAAAATTCACAAGCTTTGCAATATTTAGATTTCACCAAAACATCGACTACTTTGCCAGTATACCAGCCGATAAGTGAAACAAACCCGTAAAGAGATGAAAAACCACGCTTCCTTCACGAACCATCACCAGATACAGTAATGCCATTTGGATCGTCAGTTTTTTCTCGTTATTTTTTAGCTGCAGTTTTCATACTGAGCGTACAAACAGCTTCTGTTTCAATGGCAATTTTCTTAACAACTGTATCGTAAAACGATTGAAAAATTGACCGCGGGAGATCCATGAAGGCGCAAAACTTTATAATGCCATTCAATCCTATTCCTAGTAATCGCATGGCAAGAACAATTCTGCGATTAATATCATATCCTTTCTGAATATATGGACAACTAGGAATAGTAATCTGATCACAGTTTTTACAGGAAATCACAATTTTGAAACCCAAGCCTCGCTTTCCAGTTTCGGTGAACGTTACATCGGATTTGCATTTTTTACATACAAGAGCTTGCGATATCGCGGAGAACACTGCTACAAAATTCAAAATTCGGTAACCGAAACCTTCATTTGCTTCAAAATCATCGAAGTTTATATCTGATAATTTTTTAGCCGATATACTAATGTTCTCCAGGCTTGGCTTCTCCAGTTCGTAATGGTTTTGCGGCCGTCGGTTTGATATTCTCGGTCTTTTTGCACTACTCCTTCTTCCTTGGCCGGTTTTTTTGTCCCAATACAGGACTTTTGTCGAACTCATATTGTTTATTCGAAAACTTTTACAATAACAAAACACGTTATTAATATTTAAACGAAAATGTACGGAAAGATAATAAAGCGTCTGCACGACAGGTAGGAGCACTACATAGTCGATAAATCAGAGCGCGCCGTGGTGGCTTATTCAGCCACCACGGGGCGCTCCGAGGCGCTGCGGCAAAATCGAGAATTGGACCTCTTACAAATTTTATTTCTGTATAAAACCAATTGGATATGATTTTTAAGGGTCCAAAGTATCGTTTAAGCAAAAAAAAAATCGAATTTTGAAAATTTTAGACTGGTGTTACCCCTTAAGGAGGATGAAATAATGCACTCCCGAGTGCAGCAGGATTGCACTCGAATTGTGTATGACGAGTGCGGCAGGCGAGTGCGGCAGGATTGCAGAAGACGTGCAGCTGACAAGTGTGATTAAGGGGGATGATGTAACGCATTTGCGAGTGCGTTAAGATATACTTCAAAAACGATCGCACACCTTCTAGCGAAAATCCTCAGAACATCGAGAATGGTAAAAAAAAAACCGCTCCAAAGATTTTTATCTCCCAGACCGCTTGTGTGCGGTATCTTATAGTATCTACCACGCCAAACTAGTCGAGTAAGCCCAAAACTGATGCGCTCACCGCCTGGCGGCGGCGACGTTGCGCTATGCGCTTTACTTCCACCGACTCTGTGGACTGCACGTCTGCTGCAATCCTGCCGCACTCGTCTAGCGCAATCGTCGTATAGAATTCGGGTGCAATTCTGCTGCAATCGCGAGTGCATTATTTCACCCCCCTTAGTTGCACTTGTCGGCTGCACTTCTTCTGCAATCCTGTCGCACTTGTCTGCCGCAATCATCGTACACAATTCGGGTGCAATTCTGCTGCACTCGAGAATACATTATTTCATCCCCCTTAGTCGAACTTGTCGGCTGCATGTCTGCTGCAATCATGCCGCACTCGTCTGCTGCAATCGACGTACACAATTCGGGTGCAATTCTGCTGCAATCGCGAGTGCATTATTTCACCCCCCTTAGTTGCACTTGTCGGCTGCACTTCTTCTGCAATCCTGTCGCACTTGTCTGCCGCAATCATCGTACACAATTCGGGTGCAATTCTGCTGCACTCGAGAATACATTATTTCATCCCCCTTAGTCGAACTTGTCGGCTGCATGTCTGCTGTAATCCTGCCGCACTCGTCTGCCGCAATCGTCGTACGCAATTCGGGTGCAATTCTGCTGCACTCGCGTGTGCATTATTTCATCCCCTTCCTACTAATACTAATAATGGTACTAGCGTTACGGCGAAATAAAAATAATGAAAATGGAAAGGAAATTATATATACCCCATTAGCCAGGCTTGCCGTGGCAAAATCGCGGTAATAGTTGCTGTGCAATATTTGTTAGCAATTTGCTTCTAACTTGCGCTGAAGAAATGACGAATATCAAGGATTGATGTCAATGTGCCATAAAATTGACTGCAATTGCTTGCCATCAAATTGCTGCCATATACGGACGCAGATTTACTTATATTTGATGTATAACTTTTGCTGCAAGTTTTGTACATCAATTTGCTTTCAACTTGTTTTCAATATTATTAATATATTATATTTTTTATTTTCAATATTATTCACATAATATTCACTTAAATTACTCATATATACGACAGTGCGAGAGAGAGAGGGAGGAAATTAATAACAGCATATTGATGGAAATTTGTATAACATAAAAATCGAGAAATGTGACGACAATATGATGGCAATTTATGCCTATGATACGCCTGCACATCATGAGCAATAATTGTTGTAATTTTGCCTTCAGTTTGCCCTCATAATTTACTTAATTACTTCATACAAAATTTCTAGCATATACGGACGCACTTCTACATCTAACTTAAGGAAATCGATAGCAAAACGTGAATGTCAAATTGCTAACAATTTACAATACATTTGGCTAATGGGGTACTTTCGATAAAATAATAATAATAATATTGCTGCAATGTCACTGAAATATTATCTCTAGTATTTCCATTATTATTGTGAAATGTTAATAATATTCCTATAATATCACTGAAATATTACTGCTATATATGACAGGAATATTTAATATTACGTGTAGTACTCACCCCATTAGCCAAATGAATTGTAAATTGTTAGCAATTTGACATACACGTTTTGCTATCGATTTCCTTAAGTTAGATGTAAAAGTGCGTCCGTATATGCTGGAAATTTTGTGTCAAGTAATTAAGTAAATTATGAGGGCAAACTGAAGGCAAAATTACAACAACTATTGCTCATGATGTGCAGGCGTATCATAGGCATAAATTGCCATCATATTGTCGTCAGATTTCTCGATTTTTATGTTACACAAATTTCCATCAATATGCTGTTATTAATTTCCTCCCTCTCTCTCTCTCGCGCTGTCGTATATATGAGTAATTTTATTGAATATTATGTGAATAATATTGAAAATAAAAAATATAATATATTAATAATATTGAAAATAAAAAATATAATATATTAATAATATTGAAAATAAAAAATATAATATATTAATAATATTGAAAACAAGTTGAAAGCAAATTGATGTACAAAACTTGCAGCAACAGTTATACATAAAATATAAGTAAATCTGCGTCCGTATATGGCAAGCAATTGCAGTCAATTTTATGGCACATTGACATCAATCCTTGATATTCGTCATTTCTTCAGCGCAAGTTGGTAGCAAATTGCTAACAAACATTGCACAGCAACTATTGCCGCGATTTTGCCACGGCAAGCCTGGCTAATGGGGCATGTGATATTGCTGCAATCTTGAGTGCTATGTGCCCCTGTGGAAATCATAAAATGTAATAAAACGTAAGCAAACACAATTAAACGTAAAAAAGTGTGTTTAATCATAAGAGAACGTAATAAAAATTAAGAAAACGTAATAAAAAGTAAGAAAACGTAACAAAGCGTAAGAAGCGGTTGGATTTCGGACATATTTTCCGTTTTATTACGTTTCATACATTTTCTTACTTTTCCTTACGTTTCCTTACGTTTATTACTTTTTCTATTTCCTTATTAAAAACCGTACTATATTTTTTGAAGTCAAAATTTTTGATGAATTTTCTAAGTTCAAATTTTTAAAAAATAGTCACCAATTGACTAAGAATGGTTAAAACACATAAAAGACAAAAAATTATTTACACGAGATTTTGATATAAGATCTTAGGTGACATCTCATCTGAGATCTCACGTGAGATTTTGCAATAGGGATGTAATTGCGAAACGTAATAAAACATACGAAAACGTAATAGAGTATAACAATCCGTAGGAAACCGTAAAGAAACATAAGAATGTCCGAAATCCAACAGAATCTTACGTTTTCTTACGTTTTCTTAGTTTTTCTTGCGTTTTATTACTTTTTCTATTTCCACAGGGGTGGGTATAGGTATTAGCAGAACTTGTATTTGTTACGTGTCGTCATTTTCTGATAAAATAGAGTTTTAAAAACAAAAGTAAAGTTAAGAAAATTTAAAATTTTTAATTTTTTGGCAATATAAAACAGGTTTTGAGTTTAAAATATTTTCTCTTTCAATATTATTACGACTGAAAGGTATACAATTGTCAAAATTATAATTTAATTCATTAAATAGCTTAAGTTTCAATAATAGTCCAGATAATTATTATAATAAGAAACTTTCCAAATGTCTGTTTTGTTCGGGTTTGATTTTCCTCCACGAGGGCGGCGTCACCGGAAATCCTAGTGACTTAGAGCAATACCAAACACCGCCGCCAGGTGGGACACTTTCGCTTGGACGTCCCCGGTCCCAATACTGAACAGAGAATGCGTCATGAATGACGTCAATGCAATGACTCTTCCGTGTAAACGATCGATAAACTGCTAGTCAGTTACTGCAAAATAAGCCTGCCGAACTAACGACTGGCAGGTGGAATTTAATAAAGGAAAATAGCTTATACATTTGGCTTTTAAAAGTATGCAAGGAAAACGTTTTTTTCTTACATTTTTATTTTTATTCATTTTTGAATTTGCAAGATGTTACAGAGTAGAAAAATATTCTTTTCTTATGCCGAACGTGCGGCCAAACATTGTAAGTATTTTGCACTTTTTCCTCCTTACGGTTTCTTTATTAGCTTAAGAAGAATTCCTACCATTTATTGATCAAAAAATCTATAATTTTTTTCGATTCTTCAAACTTTTTAACAGAAACGCATGGTATTACTGCTTTTGATCAAATTTTCAGTTTGAAAATTATATTTAAACCAGCTATTTTTACGGTTTATGTTTTTCTTTATTTTTATTTCTTAGCTATTAAGTAGTGTTCATAATTATGTGTTGAAAAGTTGAAATATCATTAGTGGTCATACAAGCAAATAATATTTATTTATATTGTGAGGTTTCAGCCATCCTTTTTAAAATTAATTGGACATATTCTTTTCAGCATTATGAAGAAATTCATGCTTCGCCAAGGTGTTGTGTGTTGATCTAGATCAAATGAAAAATAATTATTTATAAAAAATGATCTCATTTTTAATTATGGTTACTTGTATTCAATTTTGATAAAAATGCATAAATATTTTCAAATTAATATAAAAACTAAGTGGAAAATTTTCTAGACTATACAAAAAATTCTGTGTGCTCTAGAAGCATTGGGAAACTACCTCATTTTAACTAAAAAATCATGATCTTTTTGTTGTAAATCAAAATATATGCAGTTAAATAGGTTTCTTAAATAACTTTCATTTTTGGTTATATAAACATGTAAAAATTTGAAAAAAAATTATGTCTAAGGGTCAATTTTAAGAAAAATGGTAGGGATCCCCCTTAAGTTGTAATTTTACTTTATAAAACAATCATCTTGATTTTTAAGTTTTTAATAATTTCTTAATTTATTGGTAATTTATTATTCAAATAATTTAGTTTTTTTTATTTATTTTCAACTTTATAGTCACATTTCTATAAATTTTACTTATGAATTGTATACATTAATTATTCTATCATTATTTATAGCCCGAATTATATCTTTGCACCCCGGTAAAAATTAATACTGATAATACTTATTATATCGTTGGATTTGAACCAAACGCAACTATGGATACTGCGCACCACATAATTTTATATGGTTGTTCAAAACCAGGGAGTGCGAAACCAGTATGGAATTGTGGAGAAATGTCTCAGTCCAGTGATGTGTCAATGATAGTTGCAAGTCCATGTGATGATGACTCTGAAGTAAGTTTTATATAAAGTGTGTATTTATGGAACCTAGATAACTTTGAATCTTTCAGTAAGTTTGGTGCAATGTTTCCCAGAAATATTGGAAACTTTTATGAAAACTTTTCAGGAAGATTGATGCAACATTGCAATGTCTGTTTCTTTTTGTTGCAACTACTTATTTAAACATATTGTTTATTTAACTGTTGTAATGTCTTTAATCATATGTTTCATAAAGAATTTTAACAGGTTCAGTGCTACATGGTATACATATGTACCATGAATTGTTTACCTGAGATCCAACATGATTTTTATATGTACCATGAATTTTTTTAAATAGAAATTTGAATACAACGGGTAGCTATTTAAGCCATCTCTGCTGATTAATTTCTTGTTATATATGATCCAAAGAACTCACAAAAATAAATTTCATCATAAAAATACTAAAGTATACTACGTACCACATACAAATATTAAATCAATATTATTTTTAAAATTGTATCAATTGGCCATCAGGATGGGAGGCCAACAAATGCTTATACATTATTAGCACTGATCCTGTTATTAAACGTTGTATTTTGTCAATATTGAAGATATTAAAATTGACCTCAATTTTTGTCATTCTTCAACCGTTATCGAGAAATTTTAACAATAAATTTTTATTAAAAACAAATTTTTCCTACAACTTTAACCTTTCTGCAAGGTTTTCATTAAAGTTTACAGTGTTTCAATAAAACATGGTAGCAATCTTTTTGAAATATTCAATGCTGTCCAGGAAGTAATATGTTCTCTAATTGATCAGATGATTTATTATCATTTTTAGATTATTTATGCATGGGCTAGGGATGCTCCAGCCTTAATTCTTCCAGATGGTGTAGGATTTAAAGTTGGCAGAGGTTCTTTTTTGAAATATTTGGTATTGCAAGTACATTATGCTCATATTGATCAGTTTAAAGATGGAAGTACAGATGATTCTGGAATTACATTGCATATTACAAAACAGCCTTTAACAAAATTAGCTGGAGTATATATACTTGGTACAGGTGGTGGTATTCCACCTCATAGTATCGAAAACATGGAGTCATCTTGTGAAATGTCAGAAAACAAGACTCTTCATCCATTTGCTTATAGAGTTCATACTCACAGTCTAGGAAAAGTTGTATCTGGATACATTATTAGAAATAACGAGTGGATAGAACTTGGCAAGAGAGATCCGCTTACACCACAAATGTTTTATGATATTCATTATAATGGCACTATAACATATGGTGATAGATTAGCTTCTCGATGCACAATGAAAAGTGAACGTGATAGGTGGACCTATGTTGGAACTACAAATAATGATGAGATGTGTAATTTTTATTTAATGTATTATGTTGAACATGGCAACCCCTTAGATGATAAATTTTGTTTTAGTATGGGTCCACCTAGATATTATTGGAGTAAAGATGGATTAATTCATATTCCTGACAAAGAAGCCTCCAGTTTGTAGTCTACTTGCCTTTAATTAAAGTGTTTATTTACATGTTGACATGATGTGCATTTCACGGGTAACAGAAACAATTACATTCTCAGTTTGACTAAAAAAATAATTCTTAAAAATGTTATGCTTACAGTGTTTCCAGTAGAAGCATGTTGTAAGCACAAAAATTATTGTTTTGAGATCATTTTTTTTTTAATTTGTACATCTATTGGCAATTTAAATAGATTAATTTTGATATATTCAATACAAGAGATACAAAGGTGAATGCTAACACCTTATTTTCTGAATCTTCTATTTTTTACTGCTTTGTATAACTTGATACTATTAAAATGAATTCACCTATAATCATCAAATATACGACTGCAAATAACTATTTAAAAAGTTTCATCCTTTTATTTAATTATTATATAGGTTCCATTTTAGTTTAAGCAAATGAACTTTTATTCTATATAAATCATTCTTTATTAAGATGGTTTCAGCGATTTTTTATAAAAATATAGATGTTGAAACTTTCCAAATATGTTCTTTGAACATAAAACTTTTGATATATGTAAAGAAAATCTGGGGTCAACGACCAAATTATCGAAAAAATAAAGTTTAGAAAAACGTCACTTATAACACGTGAACTTATGGGAATGTTGCCTCTTAGTTAATTATAAAAAATAAAAAGATATTGAGGATAAACATTAAAAATGTCTTTCTGCACATGTGTACTGAGATCTAAGTCAACGAATTAGTGTTTCTTTACATATTAAGGGGACGCCGGATATCTCTGTCCTTGTCTAATTGAGTTTTCATTCATAATTTTAAGAGAAATCATATTTTTCTTTAAATAATAGTTGTCCCCGCTTCGTTTTATAGTAATCTACATATATGTCCAAGCTGGGTTCATATGATTGTTTTGTTTTCGAGAAAACTTTGACACACTAAAAGGGCCAACTACATGGAGATTAACCTTTACATACTAAGTTTGTCAAAGTTTTCTCGAAAACAAAACAATCATATGAAACCAGCTTGGACATATAATTAGGTTACTGTAAAACAAATTGGGGACAACTATTATTTAAAGAAAAATATGATTTCTCTTAAAATTATGAATGAAAACTCAATTAGACAAGGACAGAGATATCCGGCGTCCCCTTAAGGTGGCTTCCTGGTGAAATTTCTTAAATCTCGGTATTAAATTTTAAAAATCCAGGGCTTACATGGAATATTTGTTATTATTATATGAAGTTACACATCAATTTTCAAATTTTTTTAGCCTATATATTCAAAGTTTTTCAGCAAAATGTGTTATTTTTTAGCGAAAATGGGCTATATTCAAAATAGTCCTAGCACACAACTCATTGTCATACATTTCTAAGAGAATTCTATCCTGTTCTTAAGGTGGTTATGCCGTTTTTAATTAACTATTAGAAAATAAATTATATAAAAAACTTCTAAAGATTCTATAATTTAAAAAATAAAGTATATTAAGGGTGATCAACGAAATGGAAAAAAAATATTTCAACAAATTCATGACATGAAGCGAAAAATGTTGTCTATTTAAAAATACTTCTACTGATACAACAAAATTTTACTTTATTTTTCAATCAATTTTAATATTTCAGGACTTATTTTCTTCTTTAAACATTTATCTACAAATTCACCGTTTAAAAATAATATATTTTTTTATCCATAAGAGGACGCCGGATATCGCTGTCCTTATCTAATTGAGTTTTCATTCATAATTTTAAGAGAAATAATTTTTCTGAAAAAATAATAGTTGTCCCCGCTTTGTTTCATAGTAATCTAAATATATGTCGAAGCTGGTTTCATATGATTGTTTTGCTTTCGAGAAAACTTTGACCAACTTAGTATGTAAAGGTTAATCTCCATGTAGTTGACCCTCATAGTTTGTCAAAGTTTTCTCGAAAGCAAAACAATCATATGAAACCAGTTTGGACATATATTTAGATTACTATGAAACGAAGCGGGGACAACTATTATTTTTTCAGAAAAATTATTTCTCTTAAAATTATGAATGAAAACTCAATTACATAAGGACAGAGATATCCGGCGTCCCCTTAAGGATACGAGAGTATTTATTTATATATAAAAACGTTTTCGATGTAAAAACTAAAAAGCACCGAAATATTAAAATTGATTTAAAAATAAAGAATATTCTATTGTATAAGATATTTTTTTAAATTAACAATATTTATGCTTCTGATGTCACGACTTTGTTGAAATAATTGTTTTTCATTTCATTAAGTATCCTTCCTTAATATGCTATATTATTTAAATTATAGAATATTTACAAGCTTTTTATATAATTTTTTTTTATAATGGTCAATTAAAAATGACCCAACTACCTTGCCTTTAAACCCAAAATCGAAACTTATTTGTATGAGTCCATAAAATTCTTCCTTTCAAAAGCAATCATTCTGAAATTTTTTTACAACTAATACTTGGTAGTACCTTTAATTTCACCGTAAAAAAAAAAACTCAAAATCTTGATCCAGCACATCATATAAAATCATCATAATTATTAGCTCCTAATCTACTGCCCACGGGATTCCAAATGATCTCGTTGATCAAATTTCTCCAGGTTTGGGGATATTACTTTTCAATACACTAGTTATGGTATGAATACAGGAAATTAATGTTTCTACATGGTAAAAATTAATTTCCTGTATTCGTACCATAACTAATGTATTGAATAGTAATATCCCCAAACCTGGACAAATTTGATCGACGGGATCAACCCCGTGGGCAGTGGATTAGGAGTTTAATAACTATGGTCATTTTATATGACAAGCTGGATCAAGATGTTGAGTTTTACAATGAAATTAAAGGGATTACCAAATATTAAGTAAAAAAAATTTCAGAATGATTGCTTTTGAAAGGAAGAATTTTATGGACACACAAATAAGTTTCGATTTTGGGTTCAAAGATGGTGTGCCCCCTTAAAGCTAGAAATAACTAATATTCGCTTTTAATTTGTCATATCATGAACACTCTGCTTTTTCGCTTCTAACTGATGAGGATCTAGCTAGAATTTTAAAGTACAATAAAAAAGCATTAGATGAATTTAGTAAAAAATTATCTGAGTTACAATATTCATTAGCAGATGCAACAGAGCATTTGTTTCAATTACTCGATGATAGTATTTTATTAATCAATGAACCTGCAACAGAAGACATTATAAAGCATCTCAGTTCAGTGTGTTTAGGAGCCAATTTTTTAAAGCATACTTATAACGGTCATTTTTTTGTAAAATATGAACCTTTAAGAGAAATTATGTACAGATACTTATTTCAATCAGCACCCAAAGAAATTTTTAAAGGATTATTATTCAATAATGCTAAGACATATGATTGCGACAGATTTTGGTATATTGCAGCAATGGATTATCCAGAATTGAGTGCTTTTGCTATGCAAGTAATAAATATGTTAGCAACCATTCGCAAAATTAACTTTTCAAGTATTAACGACAATTTTTCAAAGTTACGTACTACATAATGTGAAGCTTTAACAGCTTTACTGACTACACTTCTTCTTAATGAATAATTTATGTTCCATTCTAATTTATTTTATTAGTCTAAGTTATATACAAGAAAGATTATCTATTTTCAAAAATATAAAGATAACTTATTTCATTCATGTACTTAGAATATGTAACGTATGATATACTCTTATGTAAAATGATACATTGTCTATTTCGACTGATTAAGATTAATAACTAGTGAAAAATCATATAGTTTATGTAAATATCATACAAAGTATATTTCAATTGATTAATATTAATAATAAGTAGTCAACATACGTATAAAAGATTTGAAAATATATAATAATATATAAACCTTTGAAACATTTAATTATTATATAACAATTGGAAACACAATTATTAATACTTTAACGGCTGTGCGGATCAAAGCTGGGACGTAAATTTCTTCCCTGTAGTGCTATACGACCCATATTGGGTCATACAAATTCTTATCAAATTTTTTTTTATTTCAAACAAACAGAACCAAATTTTTTTTCGGTGATTTTCTTGTTTTACCCCGTTTTAAAGATATTCAAGAATTCGTTCGACCACTTGAATCTGTTCACCAGAGTCCAAAAATAAATAATTGAATCTATTTTACAACGAAAATTAAATTATTGTAAAACATCGTTTAGCATTGCGATTCATTTGTTATAAACAAAGTTATAACCAAAGATTTGGTGTTAACATTTTATAAATCAGTTATTTATAAACAAAATCTATCCCACGTGAAAAGTCCCACATTGTTACCACATGGAAATCGTATGGATTCCACATGATACCCACATGATTCCCATATGGTATCTTATGGGAACCACGTGGGCTTTTAGAAAGATTTCCCAGTGGGATCCCAATTGATAACACATGGTTCCCATATGAATTTTACATGGTTCCCACATGATCAACCAAAAAATATAAATATTTAATCAAATAAGCTAGATGATATTTACGTGGAAACCATGTGGTAACCATGTGGTCCCTGTGAGAGTTTCACGAGGTTTCCATATGAGTTTTACATAGGTCTACAAATATTATAAATATGCACTTATGAAAAAAACTTTAAGTTCCAGAAAGTTCTTAAAAGTTATAAAATTCATATAATGAGTGCCTATATAGGTATTACCATGCGAATGATAACACAAAAATTGGGTGGGTGGGTGTGTGCGTGCGTGCGTGCGTGTGCGTGCGTGCGTGCGTGCGTGCGTGTGTGTGTGTGTGTGTGTGTGTGTGTGTGTGTGTGTGTGTGTGTATGTGTGTGTGTGTGTGTGTGTGTGTGTGTGTGTGTGTGTGTGTGTGCGCGTGTAGGCCTTGGTTCCTTGTAGTGGGCTCGGCTGAACTGCGCTGCACTGACCGGCGTGAAGCTGGCTCCCGGTCGAACTTACATAGTTGCTTTAAATAGTTTTCTAATTGCTCTAATTGCTTCCACTAATCTTTTAATTTGCCCAATTTGCCTTTAAAAGATTTTCAACAGTAAAGCGGTGAAAATGTAGTGCCCCAGCCCCCGGAGAGATATGCGATTTTCTCGGTAAATATTTGACGTAAGGTGATGATTCAGTGCTCATATTAAAGCTATTGATTTGCCCTAATTGATTATTAAATTGTTTTTACAATAAATTAATTGTTATCATCCAAAATTAATAATTATTGTCTGCGCATGCGCAGATGCACAGTTGGGCGGCTCGAGCAAGTACGCGCGCGTAGATTGAAACAATACAAACGATAATAGCAACGTAAACTATTTTTTTGTTTAAAAACAAAGCATTAATAAATCACATAATATTTTTATTTACCCAATGTACCCTTAAAATATATTTAATGGCAAAGATATTAAAATATAGCAAGCTAATCCTCCTAAAAGTGATTTCATTTTCTCTGGAAATGTGCCACGTAACATAGTAATTCTGTACGTATATCAAGACGGTAAATTGTATCAAACTACTTATATATTTATATTTTGCAATAATGTATTGCAATTACAGATAAATAATTATTATTACTACAGCACATGTGTATAAGTATATACTTTGGTGCTGGAACACGGGACAACGGAATGCGAACCATGCATGTGTTTTACTTTTGCTCTGTTTTGCTATATCGATACATCTCGTCAATCGATTTAAATGTCCGTTGGTTTTCCGTCAGCTATTTATTCTCATCAGATATTTTGGCAAATATAAGATATAAATTTTATCGAGGACATAGTCTGGCGATTAGACCCCTTGGAAGAAAAAAAAATATAAATTTTATATCTGCAGTCAATTAGAAAGTGACGTTAGTGCATATTATTGTATTTGATCATTTTCCATATATAAAAATGTACATGAATAATATAGTTTTCAAGAATAAATAAAATAAAAATGCTTTACATTTTATTATTTACAGATAACGATTAAAAAGTTGTGTTAAGAAATCTTTATGCCTGTACACAATTTATGTTTCAATTAATCAGAATTTGAGATGGAGTCAGCAAAGAAAAAATTAATAAATGATAATGTAACTAATGTAAGTACAGTTATTTAATTCTATTTGCTTTAAAAGCAAACTAAATATTTATTCACTTTGTTATTAAATATTTAATGTTTATAATATTTATATGTATATGTGCAGAATATAGTTACATTTTTTAATGTTTAATTCAGGAACTTGACAAGAAAACACAGGAGAGAAATAAAAAATATATACTAAAATAGATAAAGCTTTAGCTAAATTCTTTTTGGTTTTAACATTCCATTCGTAACTGTTGAATCTACGCTCTTCAAGAATTTACTGACTATGTTGTTGAATCGTGATTATAAACTGTCATGCAGACAATATTTATCATCAACATTATTGGATAATATTCATCAGCTTATGTTATAAGAATGAAAGGAGTATCTACAAAATAAAGAAAATGTTATGTTGATTGATGGGTGGAAAAATTCTGCTGCAAATAAGACAAAAGTTGTGGTGACGATTCGCAATGATGATGAATGAAAGCAACACTTTGTAGAATCGTATGATCTAACAGCAGATAGTGAGACAGCTGAAAGTTTGACAAAAGTGATTGATAAAGCTAAAAAGTTTGTTCAAGAAAAATACAATGCAAGTATGTACGCAATAGTTTCTGACAATGCATTAAATCTGATGTGTATGGGTAAACCAAGTGATCTTAGGCATGTGACATGCAACAGTCATAGTGGCAACTTATTGGCAAATCTCTCGTTGATAAAGAATTTGTAAATAAAGTTAATAATTTGTTAAAAGAATTTAAAAACCCTGGTGTTCAACAGGAGCTTCTAAAATTGGAAGGAAAAAGAGTAGTTTTAAGTAGTGAGACTAGATGGTGCAGTTACAGGGACTTATTTAAAAATAACTTAAATAATTTAAATATAATGAGAAGAATTGCAGCCGTTAAGAAGTTCAATTTAAAAGATAAGACTGTCCTATTTCTGAATGATAAAATATACGAGGAAAAATTGTGAATGAGTATAAGTTTATTGGACCTAGTGTGCGTACTTGTGAACAAATGTCAAAGCGCAGATTACACTTTAGCAGATGTAACAGAGTCACGGTTAACTTTGCAATTACCCACTACGGATTATAACATTTTGGCTATTATTGAAGCCTGTGTAGAAAAAACCTTAAGACCTATACATTTTTCAGTAAATTTGCTTCATCCAGCATATCGAGGAGAACATTTATCAGTTAATCAATTAAATCAAGCATGTGATTTTATCAACGAGGAGACAAATATAGAAGGCAGAAAAAAATTCGCAATGTATAGTGATAAATCTGATATTTTTTCAAAATTATGTACAAAAGGAACAGTAAAACCAAATGTACTTTGGACAGTTGCTGAAGCAAAAGCACCAAATTTATCTAAAATAGCTCTAAATATAATGAAAATTCCAGCGTCATCAGCACAATTACAGAGACTTTTTTTCAACTGGGATCATGTTCATTTAACTTTACGCAATCGTTTATCCGAAGAGAAGTCTAAAAAGCTAGTTGATCTTTATTATTCACTTAAGAATATGGAATATTACTATCATGATTTACCATTTCTTACTCTATTTTCTGAATAATTGTAAAAATGACATTGATATGATTAATTAATAAAAATTAAGTATAGTAGCATTACGTAAGTATATTATAGTATTTTCAAGAAATGATTGACTTAAATATTTAAAACCTATAATAGACTACAAATGCTTTCCTTTGATATAATAATCCAGTCAATAGAATGTATATTTTTTAATAAACTGTTATTTTAACCGAGAATCCTAAAACACAAACTGTTAAAGCTTAATGCATTTGTATAATAAATAATAATTTGTATATAATAATTTTGCAAGATGTATAATTATTCATATGATTTTTTATTTCTGTGAGAATCAAACCTAATCTGACATGATTAACTTTATGATTTTTCTCATGATTAATCATGTAATTAATATTTTTAATGGTTTAATTAATTACTATTCATACGATTTATTATATAAATTTTCATAAAACTAATGTATCAATAAAGATAACTTTGGGAATTATTATCATAATACAAACAAATTAATATATAAAAATTAATTTTAGTGTATTTAAAAAAAATTATCTTAAATTATAAATATTTACAAAAAATTCATATATAAAATGCAGATAATGAATCGTACGTATGTCGACCTATATAACTAATCATATTTTTAATCTTAAAAAAAATATAATAAATCATAAGCATCAACCCTGTAAAGACGTCCGTTGCACTAATGTAAAATGAACTTTTTTCGTTCGTAAAAAATTATCACGCGATAAACTTGAAACTTAACAAAATAAGTGACAGGATCAGATGAAAGTTAATTATATAACCTTCGTAAGGCACGTAAAAGGTATCTGAGTATCTTATAGTTAATAAAAAATTAAAATATTGTAAAAAATATTTTTGTAACACATCACGATTTTCGCGCTTTTCTGGACTTAAAAAGCGAGCCTAAAGTGCTTGTTTTCTGACCAGCAGGCAAAAAAGTGGGTTTCTTTGCCTACTAGTAGCACTAAAGACGGGGCTTTTTTGTCCACTGATGATTTAGTTACTTATTTGAGCTTTTTGAGACATTTCCGCAAAAATCCATTCACGTGTCACGAAAAATATGGTGTGCACCAATAGTCCTAGGGCCAGTCCATGATGTTTCCAACTGGAACCACTTTTACTTTATGTATTTTTACCTCCTTAATCAGAATATCGAGTGTAGAATGCTAAAAAATGGTCCAGTTAATGGCTAATTAACAATTTTTATAAAAAATTTAAAAATATTGTTTTCTCGTTCTGGAAAACATTTATTTACATTCCTTAGGCAATTCTAAAAAAAATATTCTTACAAGTTTTGTACTAGGACCTATAGATTTCGAGTAAAAAATCATTGAAGTTTCCAAAATGCGATTTTTGCTAGTTTCAATCGTTTATTGCAGCAAAGACACTTGAATATTTTTTAATGATCCAGGGCTTAAATTAGATTGTAATAAGTATTTACAATATTTTCGACGATATCGATGTGTTTTGGACGTCGATTGAGTAATTTTTGTCACACGGGTATAGTGTGACAAAAATGACATTACCCATTACAATCTAATAGTACATGACTTACTGAGTAATTTATGCCCTTGATCATCAAAAAATATTCAAGTGTCTTGCTGTAATAAATGATTGAAAATTGCAAAACTCGCATTTTTCGAAACTTCAACGATGTTTTATTCAAAATCTATGCGTCGTAGAAAAAACTTGTGAAAATCTTTTCTTCTTAGAATTGCCTAAAAAATGTAAGTGAATTTTTTCCAGAACAAAAAAGTAATATTTTTTAATTGTTTATAAAAATTGATAATTAACAAATAACTAGACCATTTTTTAGCATTTTACCTTCGATATTCGGATTCAGGAGACCAAAATACATAAAGTAAAAATGGTTCTAGTTGGAGACATCAGTTGGTCACGAAATCATGGTCTGGCTCCAGGACTACAAGGGCCAGGGGGCTTTTTGACCTCGTGTTTGCAGTACTCGTCTTCGGCTCACAAAACGCACTCGCCTTCGACTCGTACTGCACACTTCACACTCGGTCTAAAAAAGCCCAATTTACGCCCTTGGTACACATGCACGATTTTAGTAAAGTAGTTACTTTACGCACGCTGGTCGTTTTACTTTACGCCTGCTCGTTCCAAATGGTAGGCGAGTTAGCAAGAAGCGGAGGCGAGTGCTTACTGCGAGCTGAAGACTCGCACTTCGTCTAAAAAGTCCCACATCTCAGGCTTGGTACTCAATATACTATTGATGGTCCCATCCTTACATTCTCCGGTTCTGTAATTATTTTACCCTGAAATACACTAACCCTTATATCCGTTACCCTAGGGACCATTTACCCTAAATCCCATTAATCCTACAATTCATTAACCCTTTAACGCCGGAATGGACACTTTCTTTGTATACTTTTTAACGCTGGATCTAACGATCAAAGGAACGTTAAAGAAATTTTTTAATGATTATATTTTATATTTTTGAGGTCACTTTCTCAGATCTCGCATATAGAGTCTATTCAAAATTCAACCTTTTAAAGTTATAGTCGAATTTTCTCAAAAAATTTGGAATTTCTCTGTACTTTCTTTTAGAAATTCAATATTTTTAAAGTGAAAAGCATTAGACAGAACACTGGCAGGTCGAAATATCGTGTCCAAAATGTTTCTTTCAGATGGTTATAGTCTACTTTTTCCAAAATTCAAGACCACCTATTTAAAAAGTCACGTGATAAATCGCGTGAGATTATGAAACAATTTCATACTCATAAACCTTAATCTCATAAACCATAAACCAATAAAGAACAAACCATATAAAACTCCAAAACCAATAAACCCTAAAACTCATAAATTCTAAAACCCATTTACCCTAAAAGCTGTTTAAATCCTATTAACTCTAAAATCTAAATCCTATTAACCCTTGACCTAAAAAGCATTAACCCTAAAACCTAAATACATGAACATGAAAACCCTGAATTAATTCACACATAAACCCTAATCCATTAGACCCCAAACTGTTGAATCATAAACCATAAACTCTTAACCCACACAGCATAAAATAATTCTGAAATATTATTGGAATATTTCATGTAGTATGAAAACTAAAATATTTATTAGTCTACTAAAACGACGGCTAAAACATTTCTTGAAATATTTCTTGAAATGCTTTTGGAATATTTTTGTAAGATTCATCTGGAATGTTTAGAAAAGCATTTATGAGGTGTTTTTGAAATATTTCCTATTTACTGACTAAAAATATACAAATGTGAAATATTTGGAAAACATTTTAATAAATATTTCAGACGAATCTTCCAAAAAACTTTCAAAAACTTTTGACGAAATATTTCAAGAAAGGTTTTTAGCCATCGTTTTAGTAGACTTATAAATATTTCAGAAATATTCAATGAAATCTTTCATGCTGTG
This sequence comes from Gastracanthus pulcherrimus, assembly GCA_949152435.1. NCBI lineage: Eukaryota > Metazoa > Arthropoda > Insecta > Hymenoptera > Pteromalidae > Gastracanthus > Gastracanthus pulcherrimus. Next base: position 65,913,361 of record OX424574.1, read on the forward strand.
TGGGAAACCCTAAACCCTTAAACCATAAACTTTTACACCCAATAAAATCTTAAACTCACAAACCCTAAACTCTTAAATGCCAAACTCTAAACTCTTCTACCATTAATCACAAATCCTTAAGCTTTAACGTTCAAACCGTAAATTCTTAAGGGGGCACACCACCTTTAAAATGTGAAACAAAAAAATTGATTATGAATTTTTATTTTGATATTTATTTTAATACGGGTTTTTTTTCCTGAAAGTATACATATAAACCTATCAATTTGTATATTTTTTACCTTCGTTGGACCTTCTATGCCTCCATGGCAAACCAGACTGTTTTCGAAGACTTTAAGCACTGTCCGTAAGATTCCAAGTCTACGCATGGATGGATTGGGCTAAAAATTTATGGAGATACTCATTATAGTAGTACTTTTAGTATGAACGTAGGAATTTTGATTTGAGCGAGTAGAAGTATTTTTTTATATGAACATTGTCAATATAACACTTATTTTTTAATAATTTTATCACTTTTATAGATGTAAAAAAATTTCTACTCGTTCAAATAAAAATCCCTACATTCATACTAAAAGTACTACTATAATGAGTATCTCCATAAATTTTTAGCCCAATCCATCCATGCGTAGACTTGGAATCTTACGGACAGTGCTTAAAGTCTTCGACAACAGTCTGGTTTGCCATGGAGGCATAGAAGGTCCAACGAAAGTACAAAATATACAAATTGATAGATTTTTATGTATACTTTCAGGAAAAAGAACCCTTATTAAAATAAATATCAAAATAAAAATTCCTAATCAATTTTTTTGTTTCACATTTTAAAGGTGGTGTGCCCCCTTAAATTTTAAAGTCGCAAAACCTATATTCTTAAACCTTAAACTCGTAAACCCTAAACCGTTTCATACAGGAATGTTAAATTTTTAAACCCTAAATGCTTTAATCTAAAATCTTTAATACAAAACTTTAAACCCTGAAACCTCAAAGTATAAGCTTAAGCTCTAAATACTTTTATAAATTTTATGCTCTGAACCCATAATCCTCCAACTTTAAACCCTTTAATCCTAAACCCTATTCTCTGAAACCCTAATCTCTTAAACTCTAAACTTTAAAGTCTGAAAATGTACAATCTAAATTCTACACACTAAACTCTGAAACTCTAGACTTCGAATACTGAAACTCTAGACTTTGAATACTGAAACTCTAGACTTTGAATACTGAAACTCTAAACTCTGAAAGTGTACACTATAAACTCTGAAACCCTGCTACTCGTATCTTAAACCCTAAACACTAAATTCTGAAATTCTTGAAACTTAAACCCTAAACTCTGAAACCCTTGAAACTTACAACCATAACAGTAAACATTTACAACCATACTGTAAAACTCTAAATCCTCGAACGTTTAACCTTTGAACCCGTAAACTTTTAAACACTTTGATCATAAACGACATAAACCCTTTAGATATAAATTTCTAAGTCCTAAACTTTTTAACCTTGCAGCCCTAATTTTTAAACTTTAAACCCCGAAACCCTAAATTGAGTCGTAAATTCTTAAACGCAAAATTATTAAAATTATTATTAAACCATAACTGGTATATCTAATTTTTTTATATTTTTTACAACTTTATTTAAAAAAAAATTAGATAAACGAGTCTTAAAATATAGAGAAATTTTGTTAATTAAAAAAGTGTACCACTTAAGTTTTATTATATGTCAAAAGGAGTAAAATAAACCCTGGAAAAAATTATTTCGTTTACTCAGCAGCTCAAAATCGTGCGCTCCTCAAATAAGTAAGGTATCGACATGACAATAGATTTGTGAGAAATAAAATCGAAATATTAAGGCTTAAAACCTCTCAAAATCAAGGTATTACAGAGAACTTGCAGATAAAAATGTTTCATGTTTCAGGGATTAAGGGTTAATAGTTTAAGAATATAGGGTTCAAGAATTTTGGGTTTAAGAGTATTAAGGGTTGAAGAGTTAAAGATTTAGGGTTCAAGAATTTTGGGTTTAAGAGTATTAAGGGTTGAAGAGTTAAAGATTTAGGGTCCAAGAATTCAGGATATAAAGAAATTTCAGTGTTAGAGCTTAAAGTGCATATTTTGAGGCTTTAGGATGTAAGAGTTTAGAGTTTTACAGATTAGTGTTTCAAAGTTTACAGTTTAAGGGTTTATGGTTTAAGGGTGTAGAGTTTCGGAGTTTTTGATTTAATGGTTAAGATTAAATTAAATTAAAGAGAGGTTTTAAGCCTTAATATTTCGATTTTATTTCTCACAAATCTATTGTCATGTCGATACCTTACTTATTTGAGGAGCGCACGATTTTGAGCGCCTGAATAAACGAAATAATTTTTTTCAGGGTTTATTTTACTCCTTTTGACATATAATAAAACTTAAGTGGTACACTTTTTTAATTAACAAAATTTCTCTATATTTTAAGACTCGTTAATCTATTTTTTTTTTAAATAAAGTTGTAAAAATATAAAAAAATTAGATACACCAGTTATGGTTTAAGGAGTTATATCCCCCTTATGCTCTAAAAAACAAGGCTTTGTTAATTATTTTTTTTAAAGGACATTTGAGATTAAAGGTATACAAATAATATAACATTGCATTAAGCAACTCTTGAAGAAGAGAAAATTTTTTTTTATTGATATTTTTTTTACAAAATGGCGGCTGTGCAGTGATTACCGTGAACCGCTTTTTCAAAAAGGTCTTCCGCGGCGAGCAGTACAAGTCTCGTCCAACTTCACTTATAACAAAAAATCGTGTTTTCGACGAAAACAATCGACTTAAATTGTTTATAATTTTTTTCTTGTTAATTAATCGCTAAAATCGTGTGTACTTCACTAGATAATCAAACAATGAAGCTACTGTTAAAATTTTAAGTCAATCGGATGTAAACTTTGTGAGTTCTACTGCTTGCCGATTTTGAAAACATGGTTTCGAGAAAAACGCGTTTGATGTTTCAAAATGCTATAAATCTTAAGAATCGCAAAAGTATAGTCCATAATAATTTTTTTAATTGTCCTTCCAGGGCCTTCATTTCCTCTGCTTCTTTTTTTTTCCTGATGTAATGTTGCGTCTGGCCTCTTTCGCGATATCGGACATACGATGCTCAGCGGTTTTGACGCGATTGGCGTCCGTTTCCACGCAAAATTCGTACATGTTTGGTCCAACAGTCAACCCAAGAGCATCGTAAACGGCAAACAGACCCGAGAAACCGTCATTGAAGATAATAACGGCTACATCAGTCGCAATGTCAACTATAGTCTTACTGCTTGACACCGTCTTTGGAGCAATTGACCACACTACAGCATTAAACTACTCGTTATTGTTCTGAGTATACGCACCCAAGCAGCGTAACAGAAGGTTGTCGGAGCTGAGTTCATTATAAATGGGTTTTATTGCGTTAAAAACATCCTCATGCATTGGACTCTTGTGTTCGTACGTTGCAAGTGTACCAAGCACTGTACTACGTTGCCAAGAACACCAAGAGTCTACTCCGACGGGACACTTCTCGTGCTGTATATTCTCCTTCGTCGACATTTTATGAAGTAACGTTGCCCAAATTTCATTCCGCATTTTTTCGACTAAATCGTAGTTTCTCCTAATAGCAAGCCCGTAATAAATAGAAAGTTCATCAATTAACTTTCCGGTCAACTTTCCTCGGCCGCCAAGACCTTTCGTTGTTTTTTTCAAATTGCGCAGACGCGTTCCCATGCGCTTCTGAACGACACATTCTTTTTTTCGGCGATGAAATCTTTATAAGGTTTTGAGTCGACTATATTTTTATATGTTTTTGAATCTCTGTCGCCGATATATTTCAAATATTTGATATTATGAAGTTTTTCTGAGCGTTTGAACATTTCTATAACTGCGTCGATCTCCATTTTCCAGGCACTACCTTCATGGTTGGCATCACAGTTCTGTTTGTGTGAAGGGTATACCTCTTCGTATTCAGCAGTACCTTCTTTTTTTGCCAATATTCACACACTTTACAGTACTTAGATTTTACACACACATCCAATACCTTGCCAGTGTATCAACCAATCAAAGTCACCAAACCGAACAAAGACGTAAACCCTCTCTTTCGCCAAGATCCATCGCCTGACACCGTGAGACCTTCTTTTTCACCTCGTTCGATAGAAATTTCTTTTTCTTTAATCGCTGATTTTTTCATAGATATAATTCGAACAGATGATCTAGCAGTGGCGATATTAGATATGATCTTACTGTAAGTTGTTTGAAAAACAGGCTTTGCAAGATCCATCATAGAGCAGAACTTTTTTATACCGTTCATGCTTATGCCTATGATGCGCATATCTAAAATAATACGGCATTTGATCTCAAGCCTTAACCCCTATATAACATTCACTCTGAATCCCAAACCCCTTTAACCGTAATCTTTGAAAACTAATCCCTTAAACCTTTATCCCTCAAAGCCTAATAAACTAAGCTGTGAAGCCCTATAGCTATTATGGTTAAAGGCTTTCGACTTCAGGGTTCAATATTCAACGGTTTACAGGTTAAATTTATAGTCCGAGGATTCGTGGTATAAGGGTTTAGGATTTAAAAATGTATGGTTTAAGAATGAAGGGCTTAAAGGTTAAGTGAATCAGGGTTTAGGGCTTAAGGTTCATACGTTCAGCGTTCAAGCTTTTAGAGTTCATGAGCTTACGGTTTCAAGTTTTCGGGATCAAGGGTTTAGAGTTCGAATGTTTAAAGCTTCTTGATTAAAGACTTTGGGGTTTAGGGATTAAAGGGTTTGATAAAAATCTTAAGTTTTTGATCAAGGATTTTAAAGCTTAAGGTTATAGTTTAAGGCATTAGAACTTATAAGGGCTTAGGTTCATTGGTTTAAGAGTTTAGGTGTATTTAAAGTTTAGATTTAAAGATTGAAAAATTAGGAACATTAATTAAAGGGCTTAGACATGAAGTTTTAAGAGATAAGAAATATGAAAGTGCTTAAGTTGAAGGGGTTTACAGGGTTTTTCAGGTTCAAGGAATTTCTGTTTTGATGATAAATAGTTAAGGAATTAAGGGTCTAGTGTTTATCGGCCCAGGGTTGAAGGATTGTAGGATGGAGTATTAAAAAGTTTACGGCTTCAAGTCTTGAGCTTCAAGAGTTTTGGGTTCAAAGGTTGAGAGCTTCAGGGCTAATGGTTTAAGGTTGTAGGGTTTAGGGTTTGAAGGTTGTAGATTTTAGAGTTGGGTTTATAGTTAAAGGTTTTATAGTTAAAGAGTTGAAGGTCTAAGGATTTATGATTAAAAGGTTTATGAATTAAGGGTTGAGGGACTAAGGGTTAACTCGTTTCGTCCCAAAATGCTCTAAAATTTATTTTCTCTTCAGCACGTTAGAAAACGAATAAAACATCAATGGAATAAAACGAAACTCACCTTAGTTCTTTTAATTTTTACGTACTTTTCAAATATGGCGGATAAATAAAAAAAATGCAAATTTTTAAATTTACTTTTCTTTAGATTTTAGATAAAATGCCGATTTTGTGAATCGGTTTCCTTGTATCTCAGGATTCCGTGGTATAAATGCCCATACTTCCTAGTAGCATTGGTTTTATTACGTAATTCCACATGGAGGATTCAACACGTCGGTTTAACTCGAAAATTTTGTTTTTTTCTTCAATTTTTTCATATTATTGCATGGTAATGTGAAGTATACCAGTTATTATTTATTTGTCATGATCAAAATCAATGAAAGAACGGCAATTTTTAGATTGAGGTATAAAGCCTGACCACCATATCTATACGTTGTCGGCGTCGCTTAATCAGAATCTGATGTTCGTTTAACTCCAGCCGGTTATCATTTGTCCCTAACCTAAAAAAATACCCTATAATTGCTTAAATGGTCCTTTTCAGGTGAGGGGATCAAGCTTGATCATTATATCCAGATGATTTACATCGAAACAGCACATTGAGGTGCTCTATACAAAAATACTATCGAAAGCCGATAAAATCCTCAGGAAAATTGACTTAAAAAGCTATCGAATCGAGCTACCGTCCTTTGGGGGACGTACTTCCTTGATAGTATTTTAAGGCTATACTTAAAATACCAGAATCAACCCCCAAAATCGTCCTTATCGATTTCCCCCACTTGGAATGCTTTTCATCAATCGAATGAGGACTCAAATAAAAGATTTCATCGAAATCTATAATTAGAAAATGACTCCAAACAGGGACTGCTATATTTTCACCATTTTACAAGTGGTTAACGGTTTTGGTCAAATATGGTGCGTTATATATATATATATATATTTCTCAATATATTTAGATATACTGCATAATTTCGAAATTTAGAGAAAATAGGTATACAAATGTCTTGACAAAGATTGCCACGAGTCAATGTGTTAAACAAGGCAGGCCTCTAAACTTTTACCAACTCCTGCATACTTTTTATGAAAAGTACCAGGGCAAATTGCCTACAAAATCTAGAACCGTAATTCAAAGGGTCACACACCCGCTTTAAAAGTTAAAATTAGATTTCTACATATAAGTAAAGCGTTTTCGTCCCAAATTCAAATTGTTAGCTTTTTCTGAACCGCTTATGCCCCAGTAAAATGCTGCAGCCCCCATTTGGGGTCATTTTATAATTATAGAGTTCAATGAAATCTTTTATTTGAGTCCTCATTCGATTGCTGAAAAGTATGACAAGTGGTGGAATTCGATAAGAACGAATTAAGGGTTGATTCTGGTATTTTAAGAATAGCCTTAAAATACGAGTACTACTAAGGGTTCAAGTCCCCCAAAGGGCGATGTCTCCAATCGGTAGTTTTTTTCGTCAGCTTTCCTTTTTCACCTAGGTCGTGAAAAAAAAAATTTGTTACGTTAAGTGATAAGTTCTAATTATATTATATATTTTCTCGTAATACAATAATTTAGGAAAGTGCTAAAAAAATGTTAATTTGAATGACCAGTCAGTGTGCTATATATTATGCAGAAGCCACATTAAAAAGTGTTCAGCTGGTAATAATATATAGTTGTTCGAAGTTGTTTTTTTTATATTCAAGTTAGCACATTAGCAACTTGATTCAAATTCCAATTTTAATATAATTTTCAGTAAAGTTCTGTTTTAATAGTTAAAAATCGCCCAGTACAAAACCAACTACACAAATTCAGAGAAGGTTCAAACGCCGTCGACTTAGGTATTTTCTCGTTGTTACCCACATTTTAACTCCAATTTGGGGGTGCTCCGCACTTCGAATTGTGTACAAATTTTTTTCTTGGACATTTTCTATGATACAGAACCAAACGCAATAAGAATTTTAGGGTAATATTCAAACGCCGCCGACAGAGATTGTTTTTCGTTCTCTCCGCCACTTCAACCTCTATTTAAAGTGCTCCTAACTTCGGACTGTGGCAAAATTTTTTTCCTAGACATTTTCTATTACAAAGAACCAAATACTTAAAGTATTTTAGAGATTATTATATTCAAACTCCGCCGGCTTACATTTTCTTCATTCTCACCTCCACTTCAACCTCTATTTAAGGGTGCTTTTTGGGGTGGGCCAACAAATTTTTTCTGGGTATTTTTAACGTTAAGGAACCTAATGTATGATGCCTTTTTGAGGAAGATTCAAACGGTGCCGACTTAGATTATTTTTATTCGCGTACCCACTTCAACCACTATTTAAGAGTGCTCCACACCTTGGGGCAGGTAAAATTTTTTTCCTATTCATTTATATTGATAAGGAATATAGTGGAACGTCCATAAACTACGTATACTCTGTTTTTACCATATATGACCCCCACCCCCCGCGTAGTCCCCCCTGGCTTTTCACTCGACACCCCTCCCCTCTTTTTTTAAAACAATTTATCGGAATAAAAGCAAAATCGACGACTTATATGAGCAATTCTACGGGAAGTCGGACACCGCTGCCCAAAAATAGACATTGTATTTTTGACAGCACGCTTACTGGACCAAGTTTTTTTGTTCATTAGGGCATTATGAATATAAATAACAAGAGTAGCAAGTCCATAGACCAACAAATAGCTACAGGCCAATTATTGTAAAAAAATATGATGGTATTTTTTCGCATCATATTTCGATAAACTCTATTATTTAATTAATAACTAGGCTCCTATAGGTCAAAATAATTTTTACGATAAGCTACTAAAACTAGAAAAAAGAGCTTTTATTTCTTATTTGGAATGTTTAAAATGGTTGCGTAGATCAAAAGTTGTAAGCATTCAAAGATATAGTGATGAAAATTAGAAAAAGTCACCGGTGCGAGCCACTAACCACCTGCGAGTCTATCACGCACACGCGATCATTCTTTGTAGCAACCAGATCAGGCTTACGTAATCCTTAATTCAGATGTTTCGATGCGGGACTCCTCCGCTACTTCCCACCTTTTCTGCCGCAGGCCCGAGGCGACGACCCGATCACGGCATTATGTCGCTTAAGTCTTCCGCCATGTGTCCGAAATATCCCTGGATGATGTGTGCGACAGTTACAGTAGTGTTGCAGCCAGCACGACACCTCATGTCCCTCTGGTCCCTGTGGGGTCCTCTTGAAGTTCTTATCCGGGTGGGTAAGCCGTTTACCCGTACGTGATGATAGTGTATATAATCACGCCCGGGAACGCCGAAACTGTCGGCGTCGATCCACGAGTTCGAAATTGTTGCTCCTACCACACTCTCGTAACTCATTGCCATCAACAGAGCTGTAGAGACTCCGAGCCCACCACTTCTCCCTTTTCAACCTGGTATCGAGAACATCTCCATCCAACGTAAGTGCTTTCTTAGCCCACTCTAGGCGTATGTCTAACCATTTAGAACGGGAGACCTCACGTATCGTACGGGATGAGGATGTTTCCAATGACTTGAGACGTGACATCATCAAGCCAGGGATAGTCGTGGTCAACAAAGGAATGCCCAGATCGCCTCTGTCACACGGAGTGTGGAAGTATGCCGTGGCATTGTTCCGGCCAAGACAAGCTTGTGATAGCGACTGCTTATTAGGAAGTAGCGCAATATCAACAAACGTTGTTGTGGCTTCAACGGAGCTCTCGTAATCCTGTCCAGCTCAATATCGAGTATGCCTCCCGCTTTTTTGGTCCAATCGCTCTGAAGTCAACTCAGAGATATCGGTGTTGAGCGCCAGCTACTTAACGGAGCAGTACGAGTTGCAAGTGCTCAGTCAGCACATAGAATTATCTAAACATTAAATACTAACGACGGTGAGCACACAAAAGGGCGAACGATATAATTACGGAAGGGGGGGAGTTAAGGCTCAGGGATGCGAATTCTATTCTGTTCTATTTGTGGTTAGTGGCGCCAGATGTCTGTACGGCTATCAACAAGCGGTGGCATGCGACGCATGCGTAGAAAAAGGCGGGAGATTTGAAATGATGAATGATCCGAATTTCGGGAAGCCCGCGACCTGAAACAAAAAAAAAAGAAAAAAAGCATCTCCAAGGCCCTCCCCTCGGGTCCGGGGGAGACCCCGGGCCAGGGGGGAGGGCAACAGGGAGGGACTGGGGACAAGCCCCGATCTCCTATGAGGGAGATGTGCCATGAAAAAAGGAATAGTGAGAAGAACGTGCGGAGTGTTAACAGGGGGGCAAGCTGAAGAGACGGAGAAGGTAGCAAGGCGGGAGTTAGATGTGGAGGTCACAGTCAGATAAGAAGCGAAGAAAGATTTCGATTATGTCAGAGCGAGGTTCGTATAGAAAGGAGGAGGCAATGAATGGGGGGAAAAGTTTGAGTTTGGCGAGAGAGCGGGAAAGGCGAGAGCGTTGGGAATTAAAGCGTGGACAGGCCCAGAAGAGATGATTAAGGTCCTCGTCGTCTTCACCACAAGGGCAGAGGGACGAGGTAACGAGGTTTTTACTGAAGAGGTTAAGAGCGAGACTGTAATGGTTACTGCGCATACGGCAGAAAGTGGTGATGGAGGTACGGTTTAAGAGCATGGAGTGAAACCAGGGTTTTGAAGAGGCACGACGGTAGTTGGAGAAATAGTAGCAACAGGTATTAGGGCGGTAAAAGTCGAGGTAGTTATTAAATTCGGAGTTTGAAAGTGAGTGAGCGGGGGGGTAATAGTCTGAGTATGGGAGGGGAAAGTCAAGAGTGATACCATTACTAGAGGCTTGCTTGGCAAGGAAATCAGCCCTTTCGTTGCCGGGAATTCCTATGAGGCTGGGAATCCAAGCTAGGCGGATGGTATAGTTGGAGAGAGATAGGCGTTTGAGAAGAAGTTTGATTTTAAATATACAGGAGAAGGGAGAGGAGACATAGTCGTGGAGGCTGGAAATGGCTTGGAGGGTGCTTAGGGAGTCTGTGAGGACGAAGCAGTTAGAGATATTGTGTTGTTCGATGTATTCGAGAGTTAATTGAATAGCGAGGGCTTCGGCCGTGGCGATGGAGGCGTAAGAAGAGATCCTGAAGCAAAGGTTGAGATTAAGATCAGGGGAGTGGATAGCCAAGCCGACATAGGAGCCAATGTTGGTCTTGGAGCCATCGGTGTAGAAGGCGACAGAGGAGGAGAGGAGGTTGTGAAAAGAGAGCCTAAATTCGTCGACTTCAGAGGAGTGGATTAGGCTGCGGTACCTTCTGAGGCGGGCGTAAGCGCGAAAGACGGGGAGCTCGAGGAGATTGAGGGTGTTGCGATTGTTGAGAGCGGTGAAAAGAAAGTCGATTGATTCTAGCGTAGGGTTATTTTGAATGGCGAAGGCGCGAAGGATGAATCTGTAGGCTAGTTTTTTAGGACGAAGAGAAAGAGGAAGTTCGCAAGATTCTGCGTATACTATACGGTTAGGGGTGGAACGACGGAGACCCAGGCAGGCTCTGAGGGCTCTGCGCTGCGCCACCCCTAGTTTATCGCGGAGAGATTTCTCGCGCGGAAGGACTGTAATAGAGCCGTAGTCGAAGGACCCTAGGACGAAGACTTTGTATATTTGGAGGAGAGATTGAGGATGCCCGCCCCACCAGGTGCCGCAGAGGGAACGGGTGAGATTGATGTGAGGAGTACATCTTTTGAGGAGGGAGTTGAGATGAGGAGACCAGGTGAGCTTCGAGTCAAAAATGACCCCTAGGAGTTTGACGTGGGGTGAGGGTTTAATGTTTTGGTCGTGAAAGGTGAGGGAAACGTTGGATGTATCAGTTTGTTTGCGTGTGAAGATAGCGAGTTTAGTTTTTTCAGGGGCAATGGGGAGACCTAGGGTGAGAAAGTAGAAGTCGATCTTGTTAAGGCTGTTTTGTGAAACGGCAAGGCAGAATTCGAGGTTAGGGGAGATGACGTAGAGAGTGACATCATCGGCAAGAAGGAGGTAATTACAGTTAGGGTCGATGTGTTCTGACAGTTTGTGCGTGTAGATGTTGTAACCTGTAGGGCTGCAGCAGCAGCCTTGAGGGACCCCCTGGAGTGACTCGAAGGGGCCCTGGATCTCGCCGCCAACGTTAAAATGAATGGACCTGGAAGAGGTAATGTTATAAAAAAATTTGCAGATTTGCCACGGAAGGCCTAAGTCGCGAAGAATGTGAGCGAGAATGCCAGGGTCGATACCCTCGAAGGCACTCTTGATATCAAGAAGAAGGGCTACAGTGTAGGCGTTATTAACGAAGCCGGAATAGATAGAGCAGGTGAGGATGGAAAGATTGTCAGCGCAGGATCTGTGCTTGCGGAAGCCAAACTGGAGGGGAGGCAGGATTTGGTACCTCTCCAGCCACCAGTTGAGCCTGTGAAGAACTAGCCTTTCAAAGACTTTAAGAAGGGATTGAGCGAGAGAGATAGGGCGAAACTTGTCGGTGTTGCCTTTGGGGATGAAGAAAACAATAAATTTTTTCCAGGAGGAGGGAAATTCGCCCTTTATGAAGAGATCGTTGAAGATGGAGAGTAAGAAGACAAGGATGTGTTTAGGGAGGTGGGAAATAAGGAGATTGTCGATTTTGTCAAGGCCGGGAGCCGAGTTGGGCTTGGCGAGGCATTTATCGACAGAGATTTCTAGTTCAGAATAGGAGAATGGTTCACAGAAGAAATTTAGAGTGGCGGAGAGGGGGTGAAAACTGTGGGCTAGTTAGGATAAAAACAGGAGGGAGGACAGATGGAGGGGATGAGATCCATTTGCGCTTCGACGTTTGCGATGTTATTGCGAGATGCGGAAAGGCCGAGGTTGCGATGTTTCTTGACCAAATCCCAAAAGTGTTTGGGGTTGGAGTGGGGGGAGAGAGAGGCGCAAGTGTCTTGGAAAGATTGTTTCTTGCATCTGTGAAAGGTGGTTTTAGCGTGGTCTTCGGCAACAGTGAGTTCGTGATAGAGATTAGGGTCGCGGCGGAAGTTTTTGAGAGCGGTTTTCCTGGCGGACTCGGCTGCGGAGCAATCTTCGTTCCACCAGGGAGGTTCGGAAGGTTTGGCAGTTTTGGCAGTTTTCTTGGAGGAGCGGGAGGTAGGAACAAGATCGTTGATAGAATGGAGGATAGCTGAGGTGAGAGCCTCATATTTCACGGAAGGGGAGGAGTTTGCAGGGAGATTGTCAAGGGAGAAATTGGAGAGCGAGTCCTCAAAAGCAGACCAGTTCTCCGGGGAGAGTCGGCGGTAATTGGGACGGTGAGTGCGGAAGGAAGTAGATGGGGAAGGAATGCCGATAGAAATGGAGATGGAGCCATGGTCGCTTAGATGAGTATCTTCTAGGACAGACCATGAGCAAATGGAGTAGAGGTGGGAGGAGACGAAGGCGAGGTCGATACAGGAGGGGTTGTCGGGGTTGTGTCTGTTGAGGTAGGTAGGAGAGCCGCGGTTGATGACCAGGAGGTTGTGGTCGATGAAAGAGAAGAATAGATAGTCCCCCAGGTCACAGGTGTGACTGCTACCCCAGGCGGCATTGTGGCAATTGAAATCGCCTGCCAGAAAGATAGAGTTGTAGGAAGAGATGGATGCAAAGAAGTGGTGAAGGTGGGAGTGGTCAAAGGGCGAATTAGGAGGCCTATAGATAGAGACGATAAGAAGTTCGACTTGGGAAGTGGAGAGAGAGACAGGGATGGATTCGAAGTTGTTGAAGGAATTGTAGGTTTTGACTAGGTTGAAAAGGATATTATTACGAACGCAGATGGCTGTGCCCCCTCCCCTGCCCGCCGGTCTGGCTTTGTGGACCACAACGAAGCCATTGAGCGAGGCAGAGTCGTCGGGGTTGAGCCACGTTTCGCAGAGAAGAATAACGTCGTAGTCCTTGGAAATGTCTTGGATTTGGGATTTGCGCTGTCTGAAGGAGAGGCAATTCCATTGGAGGATACTGAGATGTTTAGGCTGATGTGCAGTAGCCATTATTAGGGGTCAAGAGGGAGAAGGGATGGAAGCTCGAGTAGGCATTTGAGATTTGAGAAGCAGCGTCGAATTGTCCAAGGGAGCAGATTAAGGGCAGGAGAGTTTGAAATATGAGATTAAAAATAAAACTGGTAATAGGATTTTGGTCGGTGGCGGGTGAGAGGGAAGAAGCGTTTCGGAGTTAGTAGTGTCTGAGGACTGGAGAGAATTAGTCGGTAGGAGAGAATTAGTCGGTAGGAGAGAATTAGTCGGTAGGAGATAATTAGTCGGTAGGAGAGAATTAGTCGGTAGGAGAGAATTAGTCGGTAGGAGAGAATTAGTCGGTAGGAGAGAATTAGTCGGTAGGAGAGAATTAGTCGGTAGGAGAGAATTAGTCGGTAGGAGAGAATTAGTCGGTAGGAGAGAATTAGTCGGTAGGAGAGAATTAGTCGGTACTATTAGGCGCCTGTTGCGTGTGGAAAGGTGCTTGTCGAAGGTGTTGGCGTTGAGGACTGACTGGGAGCGGAGAGAGGTGGGGAGGGGGGGGGGTGGCTGGCGACGGGGTTGAATGCCTGGGGGTTGGGAGTGGGAGATGGGTGAGGAGGAGTGAAGGGAAAGGGACTTGGGTATGGCACCTCGGTTTGGTTGTGAGGTAACCTGGAGGGGGGGGGGGTCTGAAATGACGTGCAACGGAGGCGTGGGAGGGCGAAAGCGAGGAGGGGGGGAAGGGTTTGATGGGGAGAGAGGAGGGAGGAGGGGGAGTTGAAAAGAGGTGACATGGGAGGCGTGAGGTGGCTAGAACGTTGTAAGTTGGTAAAGCAACGAGTTTTGTGTGAAGGGGGGTTGGTGTACATAACGTGAGGGAGAGCCTCAGCGAGCGAGAGGTTATGAGTAGCTGCATAGGACCGCAGCGTGTGTTGGAATTTCCATTCAGGGCAGGACTTATCTTTGGGGAGGTGGTTTTGGTTGCAGTTCATACAAATGGGATGTATCTCAGCGCATGGGCAAGTTTCATCGGCAGCATGAGAAGTCTGGGCACACCTTTGGCACACATGCTTGCTCCTGCATTGGTCCTTAAGGTGTCCGTACCTAAAACAGTTGAAGCACATTTTAGCATAGGGGAGACATAAATGTCGATGGGGTATCTAACGTAGTACAGGTACACGTAGTCAGGTAGGAGTTGGCCTTCGAAGGTGAGGCGAACAGTCTTGGAGGGAACGAGTTCGGTGGTAGAGTTAGGAAGGGTGATTCTGCGGTTAAGCCTTTCGGCCTTGGAGATGTGGGTATCTGACGTGTAGGATAAGTCATGAAGAATGTCCTCGTTGGAGATCTCTAGAGGGACATCTCTAATAATGGCTTGTCTGGTGAGGCGGTGGGCAGGAGCTGAGAAACGCAGATTGTGTGAGGCGAAGGACTGGTTCAAGAGAAGCTCGTTGGCTGTCTCGCGGTCCTTGAGGGTGATGGAGATTTTGTGGGATCTTGAGGCGGTGATAGAGATAATATTACCTTGATATTTAGCAGCCAATAGTCTACCGACAGTGGTGGGGTGAAGATGTCGTGGGGCTTGCTTGGAGTCCAGTGGCTCAGCGAAGACGATGAAGGGGCCTTGGTTGTGAGTAGAGTAAAGTGAAATCTTGTTAGAAGCAGAAGAAGTTTTCGAGTGGCGTGCAGGGTTGACACTGGAATTGTCGGGAGAGTTGCTGTCAGCGTTGGACGCAGGAGCTGACGAGGGGTATATAGAGGCGGATGCGGTGCCACTGGAGATGTTGGTGGTAGAGGAAGCAGAAGACGTGACGGTGACGACGAGCGAAGCAGCAGGTACTTTTGCAGGGGACTGCTGGTCGGAGAAGGATCCTTTTTTGGAAGGGTGGTCTTCAGAGTGAGATTGTTCCAGGAGAGAGGACAGAGCTGTGCTGTTGTTCTCTCTTCCTCTTTTTAGGGAAGCGTTGGTGAAGTCCATAAGATCGATGTCGCAGTTGCTGCCTGAAAGATTTGGAGAGTTGTAAGGTAGTTGTTGGCTGCAGGCGAGGAGAGCTTCAGCAGCTGTTTTCTCAGAATCTGTGGTGTATGTAGTGTGGTTAGAGTGAGTGAACGAATTAGAGTTTGCGCAAGGAGAGCCAAGAGGACTGGGAGGAAGGGGAGAAAATTGAGGAATAACTTGGTGAGACATAGTGAGAGTGAGCGGATAGGAGGAAGCAGTGAGAGAGCGAGGCATATGCGAAGTGACAGGAGGAAATAGCGAGAGGGTAGGCCGGAGGCCCCCCGACGCCTTTTTGAGGTTAGGCGAAGGGGGCAGGATTAGTGCAGTGGGAAAAGCAAAAGAGGAAAGAAATATACAAAAAGAATAACGAGTGGAGGATAAAGAAAAGAATACGGATGCACAGACACCACGCACGGGTATTCGAAGGCACTTACTTCACTGAAAAATCGCAAAAACTGAGAGAGCACAAGAAGCACGTCCGTTCACTCAAGAGCTCGCATGACGACCTCGGGATGCGAATTCTATAAAATTATTTGGTGATGTTCAAATGCAAATGGCGGGCGGCGGCGATACTCGACAGATGCGCGCGGGCTAAATTGCAGAATATATATAGGTATATATTAGCACTCACTGAGCACAATAATAATCTGTGCAACTTACTCTTTCTTTAACTGACGTTTGCGGTGGCCCCGAACGTAGAATGCAAGGTAGAAGTACTTGACACACGCGAAATCGCAAAAGCAATAATCGATGATTAAATGAACTTCTAGTGAGGTTTAATCATAATTATATGAATAACTTGTTCGAAAATAGAATGATATGTAGTACCGCAACTTGTTGCCAGATAACGCCACGTTTTAGAGATTCCCGTGAAAAAAGGCGTTTTCTCTCTTACCTCTTCCCACTCTCCTGTCCTACCGCTCTCGCGCTGGTCTCTGCTTCATTAGTTTAGCGCGAGTAATTTTGATGGGTAGGGATTATATATGTTTATACAATTTTGAAAATATAGAACAAAAGCTGTTATAAGAAGGGTGGGACTATATATCTTCTAGCAAGTTATTCGTATAATTATGATTGAACTTAACTACCCTGGTAGAAAATAGATCAACCGAGATGGCCTGTTCGTCAACGGTTCGCCAATGATGTTGGTCAATACTTACTTCTGTAATTGACCAAATGTTCACCAACAACTGCTCTATTTGTGATTCTAAAATTTTATTTTCATATTCTAAATTGAATCATTAAATGTACATCACTAAATATATATTTTACAATAAACCACTGAATGATAAAAATAATAGCGCATATGCTGTCATGAAGTTGTAAAATATAGTTAAATTTTTATTTAAAGTAGGGTTATGGTTACGAATGGTTCAATGTATATGTGTATATTGTGCTTACCCGCGCTTGTCGGGCAAACTAAGAGCGCGTCTTAAGTTGCGGAGAATACAAATATCTCTCGCAACTACTGGTTTTGGTATAATTTTTTACTATCTATCCAACTTCCCATGTTTTCATATTATACTATAGAATTGATAAAAAGTATTTTTTATTTTATACTTAATTCTTAATTATAATAGTAAATTATATTGTATTACCCTAGTGGAAATGATTTTGATGTCAAAAGTTTGCCAACGTTTGCCAAAGTTTACTAGAGTTAGACAAATTTTGCCAGAGTACGCCAAATGTCTTCCAATTGGCCGGTTTGGCACACATATGACAAATTTTGGCATACAAGATTTCTTCCAGTACGGTAGTAAACTAAATCATCAATTTACTACACCTAACCTCAAATTTGAATTAAGTGTATATATTTAAATGTGAATTTTTTAAGTAAATTATATAATTACGCTCATATAATGACTTTTTATTGATTGCATAATATACCATAATACTTTACATAACTTTCTTAAGCAGTATATAGTGCTTTTCATCGTTTTCAAATTTTCAGCATTCATTGGTCAACGACGGGCGGAAAAGCGTTTCAAAATAAGTGGGTTCATTGGCGAACGGTTGGTGAAATTACTGGCCAACCTTAGTAAAATTGGCCAACGATTGGCGAATCGTTGGTGAATGTTTCTACCAGGGTAGAAATTCGTTTAATCATCAATTATATTTCATTATACTTGTTCGAAGATATAATGATATGTAGATGTGAAAAAACACCAATTTTTTTTATATTATAGTTTTATTTACAGAAAGTACAAGAATTTAACAATATAAATTTTTAGTATGCCAGCGGTAGCTATCTGCTGTCCATTCAGTGCCTGCTCTGCTGATAGGACTGCGTCTGGGTGTATCGCTTCTTTGCTGGCTAAGTTCTGGGCCTGTCGTGGTACCTGGGCCTCGTTGAGGTAGAGGACCTAACGGGCTGGTTCTTGTAGCTCCTCCGCCCCACCTCTCCTTTTGCGGAAGAACTACTCCAGTTTAAATTATTATTAATTGGTTTTAGAGGCAACTCCGTGGGTTTTGGTTTTAAATCCTTAGCTGCAATCTCTACAGCCTTAGTATTCTCGATGACGGTCTTGTCAGATTGTCTCCAAATAGCCATTCAGTAGACTTGACCTCCTTTAGCACCTTTTGTATCTTGCCCTCGTATGTTCCGAGAAGGAAGGATTTTCTTGCTTGTGTCAGAACCAAATATAATTCTGACAGTAGCTTCACAGAACTGAACAATTTTTCTAGAATTAAGTGCGTATCTATTTCTGTCGTCTTTCGATCCAGAATCTTACTTACTACTAATGAGACTGATGACAATGCCGAGCCAGCAAGATTTTGATAATCTTATTCCCGAAAATTCAGCCAGAAGCCTTGCCTTCTCTTCTTTATTTGTGAATCCACATTGGGTCCATTTTTTACCATTACCGCTACGCTTTCCTTTAAAGGTATTTCCGCTGTAAAGGGGTCAGAAGGATCGTCTCCGAGAAAAACCACTGCCTCATGCTGTTCCTCCCGTCCCTCTTCTGATTCATCCATTTCCCCATCAGCGTCTCCCTCCATTCTCGCACGACAGCACGTCTGCATCAAAAACTTTTCTTTGTTACATGAGGGTTGATAGCTTGGTCTTTGTCAACGACTCCAGGGTCCAAGATCGATCTTTAATACTTTAGCTTTTGTCAACGACTCAACGGTCGAAGATCAGCCAGTTTTTTATAAGCACATGGTTTCAACTGAAGATTGAAAACTCGACTTTTTGCAGACAATGCCTCGGCGTTGTGGTGAGATTTCGGCACAAAAAAAGGCAAGTTTTTGTAAACCATTGCTGCGAGTTCAGCGAGAACACTGTTCATTTTGGCTTCGATTTCGTTTATCTTTTGATGCTTCTGTTCTCTCGCTTCCATGTTTCTGCGATTGTACGGTACGTTACCTACTATTTTATGCTGTGTGGGTTAAGAGTTTATGGTTTATGATTCAACAGTTTGGGGTCTAATGGACTAGGGTTTATGTGTGAAATAATTCAGGATTTTCATGTTCATGTATTTAGGTTTTAGGGTTAATACTTTTTAGGTCAAGGGTTAATTTCAGAGTTAATAGGATTTAGATTTTAGGGTTAATGCTTTTTAGGTCAAGGGTTAATTTCAGAGTTAATAGGATTCAGATTTTAGAGTTAATAGGATTTAAAAAGCTTCTAGGGTAAATGGGTTTTAGAATTTACGAGTTTTAGGGTTTATTGGTTTTGGAGTTTTATATGGTTTGTGCTTTATTGGTTTATGGTTTATGAGATTAAGGTTTATGAGTTTTGATTTAATTGATTCAGAGTTTATGGATTTGCAATTACATTTGAAATGCGAAATGGCTTAGAATTTGCGAGTTTATGGCTTGTGGAAAAATCCCGTTTTAGTAGCGTAAGTTTTAGGGTTAATGAGTTTTAGTTTAAACGGGGTTTAGGTTTAGTACTTTAACGCCAGGATGGACACTGTTTTTGTAAATTTTTCAGCGTTGCATCTAATGATCAAAGCATGGTCAATAAATTTAATTTTGTAGACGAGTGATTTAAGGTGGTTTCAAACCATTCAAATTTCCCGCCGAAATTCCTAACCTCAAATTCTTTAACAATTGATTACAATTAATAAATAAACTAAATTATGAAAAACCAAAACATCATTGCCCTCCACAATACAATTATCTACCACTGTGCGAAGTTTCAAACAAAGTAGAGGTTTTGAAGTTTTTGTTTGAAACTTTGCACAGTGGTAGATAATTGTATTACGAAGGGCAATGACCTCTTAGTTTTTCATAATTATACTTCTTCTTCTAATTAAAGCCAATATTTTATAATTCTCGGGTCGGTAAGGTAGGAAGGATAAAAATTGACTTTGAAACCCCCTTAAATGATTAACTGTGACTTCTAAGCTTATTCTTGGGGCACATAATTGTCAACATATACACTTCCATACTAAAAAAGATCATATGAAAATTCTGAATCCATTTAAGATCGCATATGAAATATCACATAAATAATCATATTTTTTTTTCATGTAAAAAATTATGTCAAATTCACTTATGAGATCATATACAGTTTGAGAAACTAATTCTCTCACATTTAAACACGTAATATTTTGTTTGATAAAATCACGTGATTATCGAGTGCTAAATCACGTGTCCTTTTCAGTAGGCTTATCAGTCACACATGTTACTTATAGCACTGATAAATAATAATTTTTTCATTTATCTCCCCGGGAATAACGTGGGAATCATACAAATGTATAATCTGACATCTATTTGCCTCAAGAATAAGTTTAGAAGTCTTAAAATAATCACGTTATAAATCACGTGATAAGTCACATGAGAAATAACGTGAGATTATGAAATAATTTCTTACTTGATATCTTACGGAATTTCCAATTTCTCACGCGATTTTTCACATAAATCTTATATTTTCACGTGACATCTATGTTCTTACGCAACATTAAATGATTTGTTAATTCTCCAACGATTTCTTATTCCTAACGTGATATTTCCGACGACTCTTAATTTCTTACGTGATCTCCGGCGATTCTTCAATTCTTAAGTAAATTCATGAGTCTGAAGTTTGAAACGTTTTTCGAGAACGAAGGCGAAAAATTTGTTTTCGTTATCACAATACATATGGGTATAAATGGGTGCATTATGACTAGAAAAGACAAACTATTTTGATCCCTTATTTAATTCCCAATCCAACAACCCTTTTAAATAGGGGTTTGAAAGAGGTTGGAAACATAAAATAAATTCTAACTCATCAGAGTTTCATTTTATCTGCGATTTTTTTGTGGGATCACTACTGAAAATGATCACGTGATTTATCACGTGATAATTACGTTATATTATGAAACAAAAAATCACATGTTAAAATGAGAGAGAATTAATTTATTAATCTTTTTGAGGTCTCATATAAAAACTTGGAAAGTCCTTTTTTGTCCATTAGTAAACTATACACCTATAAAAAATTACAGCTAAATCGCTTGTCTGCCAGATTAATGGCAGGAATCGGAATGAGCCTTGAAACAAACACAGCTAAATCGAAAAGAAAATACACGTGGTAAAAAATTATCCAGTACTATCGAGGTCCTTGATTATTTCCAATGGCGTAGTAGATAAATCTACATTGTTCTCGATTATTTTACACCCGGGGGTAACCAAGACTTTATATTCCCATCGAAATTTTTTATGGAATATCTTATGGAAGCTTACAGTTTCTGACTCTAGGTTTCTCTTGCAAATAAAAGGTAAATAAACGAGGAATGTGTTTATAGATACCATTTTCGAGAAAGGCGTGTATGTCTCATGGGGTTCTTGGACACGAGGTCCAGATGTTACGTACCGTGATAGATAATCAAGTCTGACGTTACAGACGACAACAAAACGTAGGGTCATTTCTTAGATTAGACCTAGTGCCAGCTGAACTACTTTTAAATAAAAGTGCATATCCAAGTATACGATTAGTGTGTCTGTGTAGTCGCAGTCATTTTCTTCGAGGCTTTCAATATTTACGCGAACATTTTCTTTTAATAATGTAAAGATTGCCGTAAAATCGAAAATCAAAGATAGAAGAAATCGACCCTCTTAAAGTGAAATGCATTGTAAAACATGAATCAAATAAAATACGTTATTATGAATATTTTAAACGCTGAGAAATTAGAATTTATTTTGTTTCCAATCCAACCCCCTTTCAACTCCTGCCATGGGGGTAGCGGACATACAATTTTACCGTAACTTTTTTTAAAGGTATGTTTTGGGGTAAACCCCCTTTCAATCTCCGCCACGGGGATAGTAGTCATAGAATTTGGCCGTCATTTTTTTTTATTATTATATTTCGAGGTAATAGGCAGGTTCCACAAAAGAATTTCACAGATAAAATGAAACACTCATAAGAATTCTTTTTCTTTTTCCATTCCTCTTCCAACCCCTATTTAAAAAGGTTGATGACTTGGGGATTACATAATGGCTCAAAATAGTTTGTTTGTCTTTTCTAGGCATAATGCACCGATTTATACCCATATGTAATGAGAAATTGAAATAAATTTTTTTTTTCGTATTCGGTCTCGAAAAACTTTCAAAATTTCAGACTCATCGTAAATTCAAACAAGATTTTTAACTTCTCTCGTGATTTCTTAAGCGGGTACATACACCTTAAGTTTGAAATAATAATTATTATTTTTGGGGCTTGATGATAAAAATTTTAATGTAAATGTATA
Organism: Gastracanthus pulcherrimus; assembly: GCA_949152435.1. Taxonomy (NCBI): domain Eukaryota; kingdom Metazoa; phylum Arthropoda; class Insecta; order Hymenoptera; family Pteromalidae; genus Gastracanthus; species Gastracanthus pulcherrimus. The sequence continues at coordinate 65,935,264 of OX424574.1, forward strand.
CTAATTAAATACATTTACCCTTTTCCTACGCATATATAGTACTGTTTACTGGAGAATAGGGCCCAAATATCGAATGCACGCCCAGAGGTCGAGCGTATAATTTCTCCATGAAAAATTCACTGTATAGTCCAGTGGTCGTAAAGTATAGCATCTCACTTAAAGCGAATGTCATTTTTTCAAGCTTTTTCACTTTGTTTTGATACTGGCTATCTGCAGAACCAAAATTTCATGGATTGAAAACGTAAACCTACTATAAATACTTATTTAAATGCAGAACCATATGAATAATTATACATCTTGCAAAATGCATTAAGCTTTAACAGTTTGTGTTTTAGGATTCTCGGTTAAAATAACAGTTTATTAAAAAATATGTATTCTATTGACTGGATTAGTATATCAAAGGAAAACATTTGTAGACTATTATAGGTTTTAAATATTTAAGTCAATCATTTCTTGAAAATACTATAATATACTTACGTAATGCTACTATATTTAATTTTTATTAATTAATCATATCAATGTCATTTTTACGATTATTCAGAAAATAGATTAAGAAATGGTAAATCGTGATAGTAATATTCCATATTCTTAAGTGAATAATAAAGATCAACTAGCTTTTTAGACTTCTCTTCGGATAAACGATTGCGTAAAGTTAAATGAACATAAGCCCAGTTGAAAAAAAGTCTCTCTAATTGTGCTGATGACGCTGGAATTTTCATTATATTTAGAGCTAGTTTAGATAAATTTGGTGCTTTTGCTTCAGCAACTATCCAAAGTACATTTGGTTTTACTGATCCTTTTGTACATAATTTTGAAAAAATATCAGATTTATCACTATACATTGCGAATTCTTTTCTGCCTTCTATATTTGTCTCCTCGTTGATAAAATCACATGCTTGATTTAATTGATTAACTGATAAATGTTCTCCTCGATATGCTGGACGAAGCAAATTTACTGAAAAATGTATAGGTCTTAAGGTTTTTTCTACACAGGCTTCAACAATAGCCAAAATGTTATCATCCGTAGTGGGTAATTGCAAAGTTAACCATGACTCTGTTACATCTGCTAAAGTGTAATCTGCGCTTTGACATTCGTTCACAAGTACGCACACTAGGTCCAATAAACTTATACTCATTCACAATTTTTCCTCGTATATTTCATCATTCAGAAATAGCACAGTCTTATCTTTTAAATTGAACTTCTTATCGGCTGCAATTCTTCTCATTATATTTAAATTATTTAAGTTATTTTTAAATAAGTCCCTGTAACTGCACCATCTAGTCTCACTACTTAAAACTACTCGTTTTCCTTCCAATTTTAGAAGCTCCTGTTGAACACCAGGGTTTTTAAATTCTTTTAACAAATTATTAACTTTATTTACAAATTCTTTATCAACGAGAGATTTGCCAATAAGTTGCCACTATGACTGTTGCATGTCACATGCCAAAGATCACTTGGTTTACCCATAAACATCATATTTAATGCATTGTCAGAAACTGTTGCGTACATACTTGCATTGTATTTTTCTTGAACAAACTTTTTAGCTTTATCAATCACTTTTGTCAAACTTTCAGCTGTCTCACTATCTGCTGTTAGATCATACGATTCTATAAAGTGTTGCTTTCCTTCATCATCATTGTGAATCGTCACCACAACTTTTGTCTTATTTGCAGCAGAATTTTTCCACCCATCAATCAACATAACATTTTCTATATTTTGTAGATACTCCTTTCATTCTTATAACATAAGCTGATGAATATTGTCCAATAATGTTGATGATAAATATTCTCTACATGACAGTTTATAATCACGATTCAACAACATAGTCAGTAAATTCTTGAAGAGCGTAGATTCAACAGTTACGAATGGAATGTTACAACAAAAAAGAATTTAGCTAAAGCTTTATCTATTTTAGTATATATTTTTTATTTCTCTCCTGTATTTTCTCTTGATTTTCTTCTTGATTTTGTTGTCAAGTTCCTGAATTAAACATTAAAAAATGTAACTATATTCTGCACATATACATATAAATATTATAAACATTAAATATTTAATAACAAAGTGAATAAATATTTAGTTTGCTTTTAAAGCAAATAGAATTAAATAACTGTACTTACATTAGTTACATTATCATTTATTAATTTTTTCTTTGCTGACTCCATCTCAAATTCTGATTAATTGAAACATAAATTGTGTACAGGCATAAAGATTTCTTAACACAACTTTTTAATCGTTATCTGTAAATAATATAATGTAAAGCATTTTTATTTTATTTATTCTTGAAAACTATAGTATTCATGTACATTTTTATATATGGAAAATGATCAAACACAATAATATGCACTAACCTCACTTTCTAATTGACTGCAGATATAAAATTTATATTTTTTTTCTTCCAAGGGGTATAATCGCCAGAGTATGTCCTCGATAAAATTTATTTCTTATATTTTCCAAAATATCTGATGAGAATAAATAGCTGACGGAAAACCAACGGACATTTAAATCCCGTTGTCCCGTGTTCCAGCACCAAAGTATATACTTATACACATGTGCTGTAGTAATAATAATTATTTATCTGTAATTGCAATACAATATTGCAAAATATAAATATATAAGTAGTTTGATACAATTTACCGTCTTGATATACGTACAGAATTACTATGTTACGTGGCACATTTCCAGAGAAAATGAAATCACTTTTAGGAGGATTAGCTTGCTATATTTTAATATCTTTGCCATTAAATATATTTTAAGGGTACATTGGGTAAATAAAAATATTATGTGATTTATTAATGCTTTGTTTTTAAACAAAAAAATAGTTTACGTTGCTATTATCGTTTGTATTGTTTCAATCTACGCGCGCGTACTTGCTCGAGCCGCCCAACTGTGCATCTGCGCATGCGCAGACAATAATTATTAATTTTGGATGATAACAATTAATTTATTGTAAATACAATTTTATAATCAATTAGGGCAAATCAATAGCTTTAATTTGAGCACTGAATCATCACCGTACATCAAATATTTACCGAGAAAATCGCATATCTCTCCGGGGGCTGGGGCACTACATTTTCACCACTTTACTGTTGAAAATCTTTTGAAGGCAAATTGGGTAAATTAAAATATTAGTGGAAGCAATTAGAGCAATTAGAAAACTATTTAAAGCAACTATGTAAGTTTGCCCGGGGTCCAGCTTCACGCCGGTGCTGCACTGCGAGCGGTGTCGTGCTCGAGATTGTGGCGGGAGATATGAATAAGAGCGCAGGTACAGCGAATAAATAAGCGCGAGCAAATAAGCTTAAGAACAAGTTTATTTTATAAGAAGTACAAAGTTAAGTATAAGGGCGTGTCCCTTTTACAAGTGAGAAGTGAAATAACAAACTGGTGCGTACGTGCTTACGGCTCAAAGTTCGAATGCAGAAGGCTGTCGCGCCCTGGAGGGCCCCTGATTTATATACCCATACGGGAGTCGCAAACTTAGACTAAATTAGGAATTAATTATGCGTCATAGAAGGGGAACGACTGAGGTGTGTGGTCGCGGAGGGGACCTAGGTAAAATTGGGGTGGTTGAGTATATTATGCAGGGGTACGAGGTTGGCAAGGTAGGATACTAGTTGTATAGCGTAGGTAGATAAGTAGGATTTAGCATGGTAAGATACGTATAGCTTGATGACGAGACGAGGAACGTGAGGCGATATGCTGGACGTTACAGGCCCGCTACTGCAGACTCGCGTCGCCGGTGCGATGCAATTTGAGGTATAGCCTACTTGCCCCTGCAAGCGGTCATGATTTCGATTTTCTGTTTTGTATTAGGAGTGTCATGCTGGTGATTGGTCGGCGTGATTAGCGTGTCCGGATGGTGGGGGTTTTTCTCTTTTTTTTGGTACTTCTGTTTCTGTACTGCCAATATCTGTTGAGAACCCCGTTTTCTTGGCTCAATGCAAGGTTTCATAAAATTTGGTCCAAAATGTATTTTGAAATTGTTACATATATCTGGTAATATGGCCATCTCTTGATTTGCCATTACAAGTAAGTTTGCATTTATGCAGATTTTCCATACGTTTTCTTATGAATTCACATAAGATGCAGCACTTGTCGTATGTAGTGGTTCCTTTACTGAGAGGAATTTTTATTTCGAGGAAAAAGTCGGGAGTGGTGTGAAGGACATGTGAAAATATAGGTTAAATATGCTCTTATTAAATTGCGGATAATAATCGTTACAAATGTTTGTTGAGTGTAAACCCAGTTTGTTATGTCACACGACGGATTTGTAGTTATTGATACATTGATAACACTATTTGCACTAAGGGAGTGATTATTTTAATTGATATAGGTTTGATTCAACTCCATTAGTACATTACACATAGATTGAATATAAGTTCGAAATTTTAATCTAATCGTGTACGTCAAAAAAAATATTTTGAATTTTGTTGCCTGTGAAGTATAAATAAATGTGAGTATAAGTAAATTTTTATAAGCTAATGAGTCGAGTGATCTCAGTTAATTTTATATTTTTTATTTAATAGAGTACTTTAAATATTGCTTGTGAAGTTAGGATATTCCCCCTTTTTCTTTTTATATGTGTACATTACGTGTCATTGTTTGCAATTATTTATGTTAGAGGTAACCAAATTTTAGAAGACAGAAGTACTTAGAGATCGTTGTTTGATGTATGTAAGAAGTGTTAGTTAAGCTACAAGTAATTTTTAATTTTTCGTGCTTCAGGTAGGTCTTAATATACATATTAAGAACATTTTGTGTCACCTCTTCGTTAGGGCTAGTTTCTTGGTGATAGTTTTGTCCGTTCTCTTCTTCCGTGGATCTACTTAGAAAAATGACTTTGAGGGCGTTCCTTGCGCGGCTTGTGCTCCTCCTCCTTCTACTTCTAGGAACAGCATTAGTTGAGCTCCTGGTTTGTTGGCGCCTTTAGGGCGAATAGATCCATTGATGGCTTCCTCCGTCCTCCTGCGCCCCTGATGCCATTTTGGGTCTCACGAACGTGGACGAGAGCCCTTTGTAAGATCAGAAGGACAGATACGCTCTTTGCTTCTGATGCTCCTGATACTTTCGTACCGATCAGCAGCTGGCAAGAGTCGCCTTGTTTGCATACGTTATGCTTGAATAATGAAATTTCATTGTTGTTGTTTGTTGTTGATTTTTTTGTTTGTTTATTTTGTTTGTTTTGTTGTTTTTTTTGTGTTTTGGTGATTGTTGTTAGTGTTTTGAATCTTTTTTTTTGTTTCGAGATGTTTGTGTGGTGCTAGATTATTTATTTATTTATTTATTTATTCATAGATATATATGGTGCGTCGATACATATTCAATATTAACATAATGAAAATGCCGCATAGTGGCATTGCTTGCTGGAATTAAAAAAAAATGACCCTAGCTTCCGCCGGGCCATCGCATAACGAACATAAAGTTATTTGTAATTCTTGTTGATGTTGAGTATTAGGGCATTCCATAGCTGTAATAAAGATGTCGTGACATCTGTGCCTAAAAAATTTCATCACGCATTCTGAACATCTTCTCCAGACTGGGAGTTCATCTCTACATATTTGACATACGCCGTGCCCCATTAACCAGGCTTGCTGCGGCAAAATCGCGGCAATAGTTGCTGTGCAATGTTTGTTAGCAATTTGCTTCCAACTTACGCTCAAGAAATGACGAATATCAAGGATTGATGTCAATGTGCCGTGAAATTGACTGCACATGCTAGCCACCAAATTGCTGCCATATACGGACGCAGATTTACTTACATTTGATGTGTAACTGTTGCTGCAAGTTTTGTACATCAATTTGCTTTCAACTTGTTTTCAATATTATTAATATATTATATTATTTTCAATATTATTCACGTAATATTCAATAAAATTACTCATATATGCGACAGTACAAGAGTGAAAGGGAAGAAATTAATAACAGCATATTGATGGAAATTTGTGTAACACAAAAATCGAGAAATGTGACGACAATATGATGTCAATGTATGCCTATGATACGCCTGCACATCATCAGCAATAGTTGCTGTAATTTTGACTTCACTTTGCCCTCATAATTTACTGCAATACTTCATACAAAATTTCCAGCATATACGGACGCAGTTTTACGTCAAACTTACGGAAATCGATAGCAAAACGTGTATGTCAAATTGCTAACAATTTGCAATACATCTGGCTAATGGGGTGCTTTCATTGGCGAAGCCCTCGCCTCCGTATTGCTGTGATTCCAAGAGATAACCGTTGGTGACTCCCCTGTTCTTGTTCTCCTGCAGTAATAGGCGATATATGCTACAAAACTGATTTATCCGCATCGAGACAATTCGCGGCCTTCTCGCTGTGCGGCAAGTATGGCCATCGCTTCCCTGACAAACTTACTTAGCGGCATTTCAGGTTAACTGACAAATGAATGGTGACGAGAAGTGGTCGTTACCGATGTTGAGGTTGTGAGAGTTGGTAGTCGAATGCTCTGCAGTGGTGCGCCTCTGCTGTGCTGCGGGAAAATTTTTCGGTTTTCTTTGAGGTAAGGGGAAGTGGAAGGTAAGGGAAGGTAGTAGCTTAAGTCTTTTCTCTCCGCCCCTCTCTGGCACCTTGGTGGTTCCGCTGGACAAAATACGTTATTGTTTTAGTGTTCTTTTGTTTTATATATGAACAAGTGTTTAACAATTATAACAATGTTTGGCTTTTTAGCTTGTAACAATATTTATTAAAAGACGAAAGAATAATAACGAGCATGTGATTAAGGTAATTTGTAACAATTGCTAATAGTACAGACTATTAGTAAGCTAGATAGTTTATTTATAACAATTACTCGTTTGCATTGTACAAATTGGTTTCACAAGGTTTGTGTATTATTCTCCGGTATGTCTACATAATCGTGCACTCTTTGCGGCGAAAAGTGCCTCGGACACGCGAATAAAGGGAAACCTGTGAAGCTTAATCTTATGTATCTAAAGGCGTCATTGGTATGTATGTATTGTAAATATCGACTTTTTGTACCTGTCGCTTTGTACAGTACAATAATATTGTAGTGGAAAGTATTAATATTATGATTATTACTGTAATCATGGAATGTGATTTGCACATAGTTTTCTAAATGCTCGCGAATGTAAATTGGATTATGTGGCACACTATGTGTTATCTGTATTCGAGTAGAGTCGTTATTCTGATGGGTTTTCTCGGCTTGCAATATCGTATCGTCTCTATGTATAGATAATTGTAATGGTGGGATTATAGGGATGAGTTTCTTTACGAACCCCTTTGCGCCTTGATAATATTCATTTTGAAGGTTAATTGTACATATCGATGGTAACTCAATTATTCTTGATCCATTAAACGGTGTATAAACAATCGAGTTTTCACATTTGCTGAAAATCGTGTTATTGTTATTTGTTGAAAAAAGACAAGTGGACGGGGTATTTATTTTTATGATATAATTTTGTTTCTCTACAGCATAATTTTGAAGTAATTCCTATTATGGGATTACTAGTTCTGGTTATTATTATCGAATAAAAATTGCGCATACATGGACTAAGATGTTGATGGTAACATACTTCGCAAATGTCGTATAGAGCGCATTGGTAATGCAATCTTTCAATCTTACAAATAATCTCCATTTTGCTTGATATTGATTTTTTTTTATTACTTACTCAAGAATATTGAAATTTTACATAAAAAATCGATTATTGGTAATGCTGAAGGTTTTGCTTAACTCTTTGATTGATTAAGTTAATTATTTTGGACTAACAATAAGTTAAATGTAGTCGACCTGCGCTAAGGGTGCTTTTAAAATAGCGGGGCCAAATTCAGCATTAGCTCTTATGCAGATTTCACAATCTTTACTCGCCACTGGGAAAAGAAGTCGTTTTTTACAGGTTTTACAATTAGTCGGAAATACGTATTGAGGCTGGATAAGTATATGAAAGTTGTAATAAAATTCTAATACATAAAATATCGAAGTGTTCCTTTCGTCGACGTAAACGAGACTGTATTTTGGAAAACGGCTATAACATAAACGGTCACATAGCTGCAAAATAGCAAGCTCTCTTAGTGCGTCAGCGACTGCCATGGATGCTAAAAAATTGATTTAGTGCGTGTTAAAAAAGAATTTAAAACATAACAGGAATTTTCAATTTATAATTGAGAGATTTTGCTGAGGAGTAGGATTCATTTTACAGGAAGAGTTTTTATGGATGCGTGCGATTTCTTGAATTACGGAGAGGCGTGTAAGATTCTGTAAGTCCAATAGATGTACATGAATTTGCTTGGCATGAGTGCGAGAGTGATGTAAGTCATGATAAACTTCAGGTTTGCAAATATATCTCTTAATTTCATGGTGCAATCCGCGTAAATAGGTGTAAATTGCGAGTTTTTCTCTTTGCCCGGCGTCCATGCTTATCTCAGTGATTTCTTTTTAAGCTAATTTCCCGACATTATTAAATTCGTGTAACAATCTAGTTACTCTATCACTATATTCGTACACCTTTTCCTCCCTTTTTGGGCAACCCATGATAATCTCTGTCTGATCTTTAGCAAATCATTCAGTAAAATGCGTATTTATTGATTACACAGCCCCACAAAAAAAAATTGTGAGTCCCAAAAACTTGACCACGGTACTTATATGTTTTTGGGATCGCTGAATCCGAATCCAGGGTTAGTTTAACCCCATCAGATCTTTCTCAAGATCAGTTGAAGGTCAAATTATCGAAATACATGAAAAATACACTAAAACCATGGTATCTTGGGGTATTCGGGGTCGCTGAATCCGAATCCGGGGTCAGATTAACTCCATCAGAACTTTCTCAAGGTCAGTTGAAGGTCAAATTATCGAAATACATGAAAAATACACTAAAACCATGGTATCTTGGGGTTTTTGGGGTCGCTGAATCCGAATCCGGGGTCAGATTAAACAATCAGATCTTTCTCAAGGTCAGTTCAAGGTCAAATTATCGAAATACATGAAAAATACACTAAAACCATGGTATCTTGGGTTTTTTTGGGGCGCTGTATCTGAATCCGGGCTTATTACAACCCTATCAGGTCATGGTCAAGGTCAGTTGAAGGTCAAATCAGAAAGATTCATAAAAAGTAGAGTCAAACCATGACATTTAGGGGTTTTTGGGGTCGCTGAATCCGAATCCAGGGTCAGTATAGTCCCATAAGGTTATATTTATGGTCAGTTCAAGGTAAGTTCAAGGTCATGGACGTAAAGAGAGTGAAAAAATTAGTTTTAAACTGAAACAATGCAAAAGGTAATGTAAACCATAAAGCAAAGAACAATGTATATGCAAGTACAATCGTATCCTTTAAAACTATATCATAGTTTGCTGCTCCTTCATTTACTTTAAATTTGTTAGAAGTATATGCAATTCAATAAAATACCCGTAACAATATTAAGCCCATTACTCTTTTTTATGGAAACGAACTATTTTATTGTCAAATGATCTACGAAGTGGATTACGCTTCCGCTTCTCCGATGTTGATGGTAGATCTCTTTTTAACGACCAACAGTAATCTGCTAACATATTTACGTCCCATCTTCCTTGGTACCTGCGCTCCATTTCCTTGATATCTTGGTGAAATCTCTCTCCCTGCTCTTCGCTGTAATCGCGTAGGTTTTCTGGAAATTCATCAACATGCGAATATAAAAAGTGTAATTTTAGATTCATTAGGCAGCCTTGATTTTTGTAACTATTTACTAAATTTAAAACTATTTGTTGGTAATTTGGGCTCTTATGATTTCGAAGAAAGTTTTTAATTACATCCTTGAAACATAACCATGCTTCTCTCTCTGTATGATTCATTTTCGTAACAAAAATTTCATCATTTATCATCTTACGAATCTGAGGGCCATCGAAAATTCCTTCATTTACTTGAGCATCACTTAATTTGGGAAACTGATTTCGCAGATACTTAAAGCAGCTACCATCTTTGTCTAAAGATTTTACCCATTGTTTCATAAGTCCCAATTTAATGTGCAGAGGTGGTATAAGAATTTTTGATGGATCAACAAGTGGCTTATCTTTTATATTCTTAGAACCCGGTTCGAACTTTTGTCTAAGGGGCCAGACACTCTTTATGTAATGATTCTTTGTATCCTTACTATCCCATTCACATAAATAGCAAGGATATTTTGTGAATCCCGATTGTTGCCCCAGAAGTATTGTTATGATTTTAAGATCCCCACATATTTGCCATTTATGATCATTGTATTTTATTCGGTCTAATATTACTTTCATGTTACAGTACTCTTCATTCAGTATTACCGAATATCCTATGGGAATGGCTGCATAAACATTTGTATTGTGTAACAGAACGGCTTTTAAACTTCTCGTTGACGAATCGATGAACAATCTCCACTCGTTAGGGTTGTAACATCCATGTTTAAAGCAATTCATCAACCGAACTATATCTTTGCAGTAAACTAAGGAAAATTCTTCATCTTTAGCGAAATAATCACGATATTTCTTATCTCTGTCTCGGTAGTAAGAAACTTTAATTTTTCCAGCTTCATTAGTATTTTCTTTTAGTCATGAAGCCAAGTACTCCGCCCCATCCTTTGGTAGGCCCAAATCGCGTATGAGATCATTCACTTTTTCCTGTGTAAGTGGACCTTTCTCCTTCTTAGTATTGTAGGGGATGTATTCTTCGTCACTTGTATCACTTGTACTAGCAACGTCATTGTCTTCATCAGGCGTTATTTCTTCTGCCGCAATAATATCTCCTTCCTCTATTTCTTTTTCTTAGATTTCATCTTCATCATGTCTTTCTAAATTTTCCTCAAGATCCATACTTCCACTTGCGTACATACCTAGTGGATCTTCTCTTTTATCAATTGACGATTCATATATAGGTTTCGTGATACTTTCAACGTTAGCGTAATTAATTTGCCACTTGTTTTTACTATTAACTCCATGCAAATTCGTATTACAAAAATAACAGTCTTCTTTTCTTAAAGGTTCCTTCTATATCGTAGGCACTTTCATTTTTACTTCAGTTTTACCATTTTTGTCTTTCTGTAGCATTTTCCTACATATTGCGCATATGATTTTAGGAACCCAATCAAATTCATCAATTTTCATGTCTCAATCAAACATGTTCTTGTACTGCTGTTTAATATTTTGATTGATTTTTCTTCTATTTTTTGGGGTCTCATACTTGCTACAAATGTAACAAAAACTATCCCGTTTTGCTATAAGGCATTCTTGGTCACCAGACCTCAAGTGATAAATTCTTGTAGTATTATACTCTTCGAAACCCAAGTTTCCCAATAACAAAGAGCTGCGGTCGCTTGATGACGACGACTGCGGGCCCACTTGCTCACCCTGACCAGCCGCCGATACTGGGGTTCCTAATCCCTGCATCGTAATTTTTTGTTGTTTGTCTGCCATGACGGCTCTAAAGCCTTCACCCAGGGGTTTAGCCGACCGAAAAAAAAGAATCGGTCGTTGCCCACCGTCACCACGTGGAGGTACCCTGGGGCAAACAAACAGCATATTCGTATCCGTTCGTATCAAGTAGGAAATACGAGTGATACAAGGGAGATGAAGATTACTGTAACATGACTTTGGAAACCTTTTGGGAAAGAAGACCTTAACACAAACCCAAGATAGTCAACATTAATCGTCTTGGGACTTACACCGAGAGAGAAACCCGATAATGAAGACAGCTCTGCTCACGGTTCTTTTGAGCTGTGGTTTTAAACATGGATGTTACAACCCTAACGAGTGGAGATTGTTCAATCAATCAAAATATTAAAGAGCAGTACAAGAACATGTTTGATTTAGACATGAAAATTGATGAATTTGATTGGGTTCCTAAAATCATATGCGCAATATGTAGGAAAATGCTACAGAAAGACAAAAATGGTAAAACTGAAGTAAAAATGAAAGTGCCTACGATATAGAAGGAACCTTTAAGAAAAGAAGACTGTTATTTTTGTAATACGAATTTGCATGGAGTTAATAGTAAAAACAAGTGGCAAATTAATTACGCTAACGTTGAAAGTATCACGAAACCTATATATGAATCGTCAATTGATAAAAGAGAAGATCCACTAGGTATGTACGCAAGTGGAAGTATGGATCTTGAGGAAAATTTAGAAAGACATGATGAAGATGAAATCTAAGAAAAAGAAATAGAGGAAGGAGATATTATTGCGGCAGAAGAAATAACGCCTGATGAAGACAATGACGTTGCTAGTACAAGTGATACAAGTGACGAAGAATACATCCCCTACAATACTAAGAAGGAGAAAGGTCCACTTACACAGGAAAAAGTGAATGATCTCATACGCGATTTGGGCCTACCAAAGGATGGGGCGGAGTACTTGGCTTCATGACTAAAAGAAAATACTAATGAAGCTGGAAAAATTAAAGTTTCTTACTACCGAGACAGAGATAAGAAATATCGTGATTATTTCGCTAAAGATGAAGAATTTTCCTTAGTTTACTGCAAAGATATAGTTCGGTTGATGAATTGCTTTAAACATGGATGTTACAACCCTAACGAGTGGAGATTGTTCATCGATTCGTCAACGAGAAGTTTAAAAGCCGTTCTGTTACACAATACAAATGTTTATGCAGCCATTCCCATAGGATATTCGGTAATACTGAATGAAGAGTACTGTAACATGAAAGTAATATTAGACCGAATAAAATACAATGATCATAAATGGCAAATATGTGGGGATCTTAAAATCATAACAATACTTCTGGGGCAACAATCGGGATTCACAAAATATCCTTGCTATTTATGTGAATGGGATAGTAAGGATACAAAGAATCATTACATAAAGAGTGTCTGGCCCCTTAGACAAAAGTTCGAACCGGGTTCTAAGAATATAAAAGATAAGCCACTTGTTGATCCATCAAAAATTCTTATACCACCTCTGCACATTAAATTGGGACTTATGAAACAATGGGTAAAATCTTTAGACAAAGATGGTAGCTGCTTTAAGTATCTGCGAAATCAGTTTCCCAAATTAAGTGATGCTCAAGTAAATGAAGGAATTTTCGATGGCCCTCAGATTCGTAAGATGATAAATGATGAAATTTTTGTTACGAAAATGAATCATACAGAGAGAGAAGCATGGTTATGTTTCAAGGATGTAATTAAAAACTTTCTTCGAAATCATAAGAGCCCAAATTACCAACAAATAGTTTTAAATTTAGTAAATAGTTACAAAAATCAAGGCTGCCTAATGAATCTAAAATTACACTTTTTATATTCGCATGTTGATGAATTTCCAGAAAACCTACGCGATTACAGCGAAGAGCAGGGAGAGAGATTTCACCAAGATATCAAGGAAATGGAGCGCAGGTACCAAGGAAGATGGGACGTAAATATGTTAGCAGATTACTGTTGGTCGTTAAAAAGAGATTTACCATCAACATCGGAGAAGCGGAAGCGTAATCCACTTCGTAGATCATTTGACAATAAAATAGTTCGTTACCATAAAAAAGAGTAATGGGCTTAATATTGTTACGGGTATTTTATTGAATTGCATATACTTCTAACAAATTTAAAGTAAATGAAGGAGCAGCAAACTATGATATAGTTTTAAAGGATACGATTGTACTTGCATATACATTGTTCTTTGCTTTATGGTTTACATTACCTTTTGCATTATTTCAGTTTATAACTAATTTTTTCACTCTCTTTACGTCCATGACCTTGAACTAACCTTGAACTGACCATAAATATAACCTTATGGGACTATACTGACCCTGGATTCGGATTCAGCGACCCCAAAAACCCCTAAATGTCATGGTTTGACTCTACTTTTTATGAATCTTTCTGATTTGACCTTCAACTGACCTTGACCATGACCTGATAGTGTTGTAATAAGCCCGGATTCAGATACAGCGCCCCAAAATACCCAAGATACCATGGTTTTGGTGTATTTTTCATGTATTGCGATAATTTGACCTTCAACTGACCTTGAGAAAGATCTGATTGTTTAATCTGACCCCGGATTCGGATTCAGCGACCCCAAAAACCCCAAGATACCATGGTTTTAGTGTATTTTTCATGTATTTCGATAATTTGACCTTCAACTGACCTTGAGAAAGTTCTGATGGAGTTAATCTGACCCCGGATTCGGATTCAGCGACCCCAAAAACCCCAAGATACCATGGTTTTAGTGTATTTTTCATGTATTTCGATAATTTGACCTTCAACTGACCTTGAGAAAGATCTGATGGGGTTAAACTAACCCTGGATTCGGATTCAGCGATTCCAAAAACATATACGACTAAGTACCGTGGTCAAGTTTTTGGGACTTACAATTTTTTTTTTGTGGGGCTGTGTAATTTATTATTTATCAAGACTTGTTTTTTTTGCAGCAGTATTGTTTATAAATTATTAATAAACAATAATTTCGGAAAATAGGATTTTTTGGGAATTTTTGAAATTTTTATGAGGAATAAAATCCAATTTTGATTTTCTTTTTTTTATTTTGGATAATTATTTTTCTGCAAAATTATTGTTTGTCGAACACTAATAAACCGTGATGTTGGAAAAATAAAATTTTTTTTTGGATTTTTAGTATTGGTTATGTGACGGGTAATGGTACCTCGTCACATACTCTCTCTCTCTCTCTCTCTCTCTCTCTCTCAAATATAACATGTACTAATAGAATCAGCTGTTACAGGCATCATCAGCAACGACGGGGTAACGGGAAGGAGCTGAGGAAAGGTGAGAGAGAGTATATGTAGGCGAAGGGAGGGGACGCGCAGCGCGGAGCCGCAATATTTCGGCAGAGATGCTTGAGCTCCCGTGAGCGAAGCTACTAATATTATTCAACAAAAAAATCAAGAATTTAGAAGTAAAATTGAAAATTACCGAATTAGCCTGGCCCCCAGTAAGGAAAACACAACGCTTTTACCGCTCAGTATTCGAAACTGTAATGATAAGAAAAATAGCGGAATTAATAATAATGAAAATAATAACAATAACATATATAATATTGATAATATTAATGACGAAAGCAATGATACACTGCAAGATATTGCTTCGTATGGCTTCGACGTCATGTGCACGAAGCACGCGGGTGAAAATGGTCGATGGGAGGACAACACATATTTACAACAATACAAGTGGCAATAAAGAATTATAATTTCTAACATTTTTGAAGGTAATATCACTAAGCATGAAGATATGGCACACGCTATACTGTGTCGTGTCCTCCCATTTATATAGAAATCAGATATAATAAATACCCGCTTGATGCGGTCAGATGAACCGATTTCTGTGACATCAGCCGAGGTAAGCAGCGAGCGCAGACGATCATCGTGCTTTGTTACCCTCTCCAGCAGTGTGTTAGGAGATAAAATTATCCGAAAAAAAAAATTCATTACTGGTTTTCACACTAGAGACGTTGACATCTCGGCACTTGATCAGCAGACTAGTGATGCACTCATAAATGGGAAAATTTTTATAAACGAACACTTATCAAGGGAATTATTCAATAAATTTAAAAGCCTTAAGGCCCTTGCGATAAGGCTCAAATTTATATATGTTTGGCATAGAGGGGTGCGTTTCCTGGTCAAGAAGCGTGATGGCGATGGTTCCCACGAATTTTTAACAGCGGCAGACCTCCAAGCAAATTTAGCATCATATGAAACTTCACTACCTGTACTAAATATTAAACAAATAGCAGAAAATGTAAATGGAAAAAAGACGTCTGTTATTCAGACAAGAAATCATAAGGCGGCTGTCGCAAATGATTTACTATCAACGGACACTGCTGAGGGGGTGCACTGTAGGGGACTGAGAGCAGGATTTATCAATGTGACCTTTTTAGATTGTCACATTGATGCACTACGTCAACACCTTCTAAC
This sequence comes from Gastracanthus pulcherrimus, assembly GCA_949152435.1. NCBI lineage: Eukaryota > Metazoa > Arthropoda > Insecta > Hymenoptera > Pteromalidae > Gastracanthus > Gastracanthus pulcherrimus. The sequence goes on from OX424574.1 coordinate 65,951,106, forward strand.
TGGTCCCTCCTACCACCTCTTCGGAATTGCCGAGACGCACCTTGCTCCCAACGTCGACGACAATCGCATTCGGATCAAGAGTTATATAGTATTCTATTTTAAGATTAGATAGGAATAAATTTGGGGGTGGGTTAGTTCTGTATGTACACAATTCTTTTAAGGCCACTACATTAAGCCGCTGAAGTACCACGCAGGATGGTACACAAAATATTCCTGAATATATTGTGTGTAGTGTGCACCAGGGCGCCCTCCCCCTCGTATTCGTTGCTTTAATTTACAGGCCACCAAATGTACCACTCCTACAAAACGCTGACGTAATTGACAAATTAGCAACATACACACAGGACTATAGTCACAAAATTTTGATGGGTGATCTGAATGTGAATCTGTTGAAGACGTCGGCCGATGCAAAATTTGTTAGGCGATTAGCAGATGATTTAAATTTAAAAATAATAGAGCATGGTGCGAGTCATCACCTCGAGGAGTCTCACACATGGATTGATGTCATTATGACAGATGACAACGATGTGGTGCTGAATGCCAGCAATCAGGCGGCGCCCTTTGCTAGTAATCATACACTGATAGATATTGAAATAGATTCTAAATTAAACAGTATTCCTATCAGTGCCTCATTCAGTTATAGAGATTTTCAGTCAATAAAACGAGAAGATCTTTTATCTTATCTGAGTAACTGTAACTGGGCGGCGTGTGATTGCTTGGACAATAACGACATGGACAATCAATTGGAACAGCTCAGCGCCAATCTCATGGGGGCAATAGATGAGCTTGCCCCTTTAAAGCAATTTACTCCGAAAAATAAAGAAAATCCTCCATGGGTTGACACTGATCTGGCTCACTTGATAAAAAAACGTGACGCTTTACGCAGACCACTCAGACGCACAAAAAACGGTAATCTCTGGCAGGAGTACCAATCTCTCGTAGCTGATGCAGAACAACGCATGAAATCCGCGCGGGAGACTTATATGCAGAATAAAATTTTTGAAGCCCTAGAAAATGAAAAGGATATTTGAAAAGAACTAAAGGGCTTGGGGCTCCTGCCAAGGGCATGGGGAAGGGGGTTGCGTGGCTTCTCACCGGGTGAGCTAAACTCGCACTTTGCGGGGGTATACATCTCCCAGAGCGAAGGTGACGTTGATTTGAGTAGCATCCTGGACTCGGCCAGTGATGACGGCTTTGTTTTCAAAGATGTTACAGCGACAGACGTAGTCCTGACTGTTGTCCACTTTTCGTCGCAGGCTAGGGAGGAGGACGGTATTCCCCAAAACGTCGTGGCCAAGGCTCTCCCGTATATTAGTCATCATATAGCGAGGTTCTTCAACTCCTGTCTGTCTGGAGGTGTCTTCCCAGAGGTTTGGAGAGAGGCTCACTTGGTGCCCCTTAAAAAGTTTTCAGTGCCGTCTTCTCCAAGATGCTGGAGAGGATAGTACACGACCAGATTACCGATTTCCTAAGATCCAAAAAGATCCTGAACCCTCTGCAAACCGGTTTTAGATAGCATCACACAGCACCCAGACAGCACTACTTAAACTGACTGAGGACATACGAACTGGCATTAATGACAATAAGAAACTGATGACCATAGTGCTACTGTTCGACTTTAGCAAGGCGTTTGACACTATATCACCATCTAAATTACTTCGTAAGTTGATATGCATGGGTTTTTCCAGGAGTGTTCTTCTGTGGATCAAATCATTTATTTTCGGTCGCAGGCAAAAAGTGACAACTGACAGCAATAGGGAATCAGATTGGCTAACCACCAATTTCGGTGTGCCACAGGGTTCAGTCCTGGGGCCCTTGTTATTCAGTATTTACATCAATGACTTACAAGACGTACTGACTGGTGGTGATGTTGAACACTTGTTATACGCGGACTACTTGCAAACCTACACTCAAGTGACATGGCGAGATCTTCATATGGGTATCAGTCGCATGTCGGCTGTTGCGCGGGCAGTGTCGGAGTGGGCCCAAGCATGCGGACAGCGTCTCAATGTCGTCAAAACAAAAAAATATGGGACAACCTCCGTACCTTGCAGATCTCTTTGGTAAAAGCACAGCCAGGACTTCCAGTAGGAATGGTATGAAAGAGCTCTCGGTTCCGGGGTCGCGTACTGATACGGGTCTCGACGCGTTTAGAGCCGAAGGCTCGCGATTCTGGAACTCCATCCCCTGCAGTGTGAGGTATCTGCCGTCATTATGTAAGTTTAAAACGGCGTTAGGCAGACACCTCAGGCGACCGCACGGTGATTAGTTTGACATTTTTACGACCGAGGAGTACATGGGTATTTTATCTATATATTTATTTATTTATTTACTCATTCATTTATTTATTTACTTATTTATTTATTTATCTATTTATTTATTTATCTATTTATTTATTTATTTATTTATTTATGTATTTATTTGTCTATATATTTATTTATATATTTATTTATCTATTTATCTGTATTTCAGTGTTATGTCTCGGTCGTGAAATATGTCGTAAAAATGTATATATCAATTAAGTAAGTGTGAGTGTATTTATCTGCGTGTGTGATGAGTGTATGTATCTGCTTAAATTGTTTTTAAATTATGATGTGATGGATGTACGGATAAGCAAGAACGAGTGAGTCTCAAGAAACAGTTATGATAACTGTGATATATATTGACATACTGTGATATTAGATAATGACATATTGTGAAACAATCATATTTATATACTGACGACCTGTGATAGTGATAAAAGATTTTAATGTAATGACGATAAAACAATTCGTGTAATGTAATTTTTGCCAAACTATGACAAATAAATCTTATATCTATCTATCTCGCGATACATTTCAAGCAACAGGCCTACGAGGGCGCACGTGCACTGGCTCGTGCGCCTATGTACACCCTCATCTTATTTGAGAGAATATATATATCTTATACTATAATACTCGAGTCTTTCTTGACTTTACCTTTTCCCCACGTTACTTATGCTGTACAGTAATTATTATTGATTAATCAATCAAGAACGAAGACGCCGCATTGAGAAGGTGATAAAACCATGAGCCATATTTGAAACGGAAAATGAAGATTTTATTGAAACGAATATTAACAAGGCATAAACAAAGACTCTCTGCTGACCTGTCACTCGTGGGTTCGGTGGTACGTTCGGCTCCGCCTGTTCTGCAGAGCGATCGTAGTGCCACCTTGAAACCGGGTTCCGTGCTGTGTCACGCGATTGCGCGGTCCGTGTTACGTCACAGTTATCACTCGCGCACTATCTACAATTCACTACAACACTGACACTTCGCTAGCCACTGGCGAAGTCGATGAGCATGCGCGCAGTTACAGTCTGCACTCGAGACGGGCAGCAGGTGGCGCCGTTGACCGCTGAAGCGCCGGAGATGAACTGGTCCAGGAGTCGCCGCGTCGCCTCTGATATAGCTACCGCGGCGTCCGTGGAGTAAGATGGCAGTGGGAGACTGTGCAGAGTAGCAGTATGTGAGAGATGGATGATCAGTGAGAGCAGTGCTGACTACTCGATAGCTCAACGACAACTGAGCGGAGCGCCGCCGCGTGGCTCCTTATATAGCTACTCGCGACGCTGGCGATGCAAAATGGTGGTCAAGATGGCGGCGCGCGCCTGCGTAAAGTAGTGGCCCGACGGAGCGGGGTGAGCAGTGAGAGCAATGTTGACTGCTCGAGAGCTGGAAGCCGACTGGCCGGAGCGCCGCTGCATCGCTTCTTATATAGCCGCCTGCAGCGCCGTCGAAGCAGGATGGCTGCCAAGATGGCGGCGCGCGCGTGAGTAGAGGAGCGGCAAAATGCAGGCGTGCAAAGGCGCTTTGGACGCAACAATTATTATATCACTGGTTAACTTCGGGCTAAAACCCCGTTATAGTTAAAATAATTCAGTATATCGAACTGTTCATCTTCGAAAATTGTTCTTCTTCGAAATTATTGTTTATTCAACAATTTTGGATATTCGTTTTTTTTTTTTTTAATTTTTTTCGGTAAAATTAGTGTTTGTTGATAATAAACAATAAAATCGAAAAATTTTAAATCCAGATTTTTATCTTTTTTAATAAATGCAACTGGTTAAACCAACATGAAAAAAATTTTGCAGAAGAAAAATTTCTAATAAGTTTTGATATTTTAGAAAATGGAAGAAATTTTTTTATGAATAAATTATTTTTTTTGAAAATTAGAAAATTTTAGAAAAAATTAAATTTTTTCCGGAATACCATTTCCGGAAAATAAAATAATAAAGCGCTCCTTTTCAGAATTTTTGAAAAAAGAAATGAGAAAGAAGTCTACAGTTTTTTTGTATTATTAAACAAATAATTTATCAAAATAAAAACGATAATTGTGGTTTGGAAAATCGAATATTTTCAAATATTTAAATTTCTATTGGAAAATTAATTTTTCGGTTTTTATTTCGAAATCTTACTTTCTTCAAAATTAAGAAATAAGATTTAGAAAGCGTTGTAACCTAAAGTTGAAAGTACTTAGACATATTGGAGAAGTATGTCGGTTCAACTTTAGATTTTTTATATAAAATATTTTTTCAAATAGTTTTTGGGATAAAGATAATCATAACAGAAAAATTAGGAGAAACAAAGACTGAGCTTATTTTTCGTTCTGAACAATTTACGAAAAATTTTACACACACTTCCCAGTTAGAAAACGAGATTTGAACTCAGAAGAGTTTAGTGACGAATACAAATGTTTTTTATTAAATTTTTACGAAAATATACCCGTGATTGATTGGATCGACAGGACGAATAGATAGCGAAAACTGCGAAATCGAAAACGATAGAATTTGCGAAATTCGTACACTCAGCTACAACAAGGAAAATTTAGTTGCAAAATTTTTTTTGTTCCACCGTATTGTAATATCCTTGCACACACTTACGAACTCTGGAATCTTGTGAAGCGAAAGATAGATAACCAAGAAAGAAGACAGTTATCCATCAAATCACAAGATGTCCAATGGAACAAAATCAGCGATAGAAGAGTGGCTGACAGAACTGAATAGTCGAGAGCTAAATAAGACACTGTCTGGGCTGAAGATGTCTACAGAAGGCAGAAATGGTTACTCGGTAAGTACTCGGCCAATGACTTCATTGAAGAACAAGGCGAGGACACCGAAAACATCAATGACCGAGCTCGACTCAGGCGTCAAATTATCGACGCAACGATAATCGCCGATATTAAGGACGGTAGACATATTGGTGAACCAAACGAACATAAATTGGCAAGGCTGAAAGTGCACAGGAACTTGGAAAAGTTACTCCGTGGTCCACCAGAGATCAACGTGACAACCAACGATGAGGACGAGCCCACATCCAACTTAGGCACCCACGAGCCGAGCAAACAGTCGAATGAAGAGATGATCACTCGAGTATCCGCACAGGGAAACGAATTCCAGATACCTAAAGACGTATCTTTTGTGATGGCGGAGCTGATCTCCACAGTCAGATCACTCAAACAGCAGGTTGAGCAAGTGAAGTGCGATCAGTGGTTATCCACCACAAGGCACGAGGACGCTAAACGCACTGTACACATGAACTTCCAGGATACGTTCCCGATATTTGGGGATTCGGGGCTCGATGAATCTCGCAGACAGTTGGCACCACCGCCCACGACATTCAACGCCTGGGAGGGGGGAGGGAGTCGTGCGACTACAGCTGACGAACGCCGGCAAAGGAAGCAGCCAACTGCGAGCAGGCGAAACAACCTTGGTACATTTAGCCCTAGATTCGCGCTGGAAAGCTTGGAGCAGATGTCTAGGTTCGGCTACAACAAATACGTATGCCAAACAGTCAGGAAATGGAATGTCAAGTTCTCTGGCAGGAAAGACCAGAGTATAGACGATTCCTGGCGCGAATTGAGGACCGTAACGCGCTAAGCAATCTGTCAGACGACGAACTCTTGGCAGCTTTGTCTAAGCTCTTTACAGACAATGCAGCGACCTGGTACAGGAACAACAGGACGAAGTGGAGAACCTGGAACGATTTCACCGCTTCGGCCAGACGCTGGTACGGGACAAGTAGGCTGTATCAACAAAAGCTGTTGAACGAAGTCAATTTCCGAATGCAAGGACCTGACGAGTAAGCTCGAGACTATCTGACGTATCTAATCGGCATAATGAATAAACTATAGCCAAGACTAGAAGACAGCACAAAGCTAGATCTGCTATATCGAAACATGCGAGCAGATCATCAGAAGATGGTCCGGAGATGCAAAATTACCAACGTAGAGTCACTGCTCGACGCTGCGTCGAACGCTGGGCGGACGCTGGAGCGGGAAAGGAACATACGTCCTCAACCACTACCCGAGGCCTCTCTACTGCCAGAAATGGCATATAAATCGGCCCAGGGAACGAAAAAGCCCAGGCCGGAGGTATCCGCTGTATCGAAGGAGAAATCGAAGCCTCCCGTGCCAGACCTTACGGCGCTATTCGCGAAGATGCTAGTCGAGAAGTTCAAACATCTTCAACAACCGAATAGAACCGAGAACTTCCGGCCCAGGCATGGGTAGGGGAAAGGGGGGCAGAGAAACCGCAAGAGGTCCCCCGGAACACGGTAGCAAAGCAAATCCCCAACCAGGAATGGGCGAGATAAGCCCAGGTCAGACCGTTCTGGCGCTACGCCAGGGAGGAATAAGCAAAGGCTCGACCCCACGCAACCCTTGAAGTGCTTCGGATGCGGAGAATTGGGGTACATGAGGAAATATTGCTCCAAATGCTCAGAAAACGAAGTGGGGAGTGGCGACTAAAGACCGCGACCATTCCTGAAGTAAATACGGTCCCCGCAGCATCTCTCCCAATCGACACCGAAGCATAGACAGGGAAAACGGACGCTCATGCATGTCCAGACGACCTCTCACTCGAAGGCGAGGTCGGATTAGTCAAGCAATCGAGTTTCACCTCCTCAGAAAAGGGGAGGAAACCACACAACCGCAGAGGCCGACGAATCATCCAGAAGGATATATGGTATCTGTAGTGCTTGCTCCCACCGGCACTGAAGTATCAAGGGGGGAAGTGGATATCCAGTCACGTCCAGAGGAGCCCTCTCCCGAAGGCGAGGCTGACCGGCATAGGCAACAGAATTCTAAGGGAAGAATTCGAATTCCCACGAAGGGAAGGACATCTTGAACGACGTTACGAAAGAAAACGTCACCTCTGTGGCAGCTCAATTCGTCGAAACTGAAGCGACGACGATAGACTCTAACGCCCAATCACGATCGAACATGTCGTCTCCCGTAGGAGAGGCCGTATTGGTGGTCAAACCGAGCTCAATCTTCTCAGAAGATAGAGAAGAGCTCATGCGACCACAAGTAACAGCGGATGGACCAGATGAAAATGTGATGTATTTTAAAGGCACGCAAGTTAGAGTACAGGCGGAAGTCGCTAGCTTGGCAGCATGGGACGCCGTGACCTCGTCAGCAGGATTCGCTGTTGTCACGAATTCGGAGCATCAGGAGCTAGAAATCCTCCTGAACGAATCACTGAAAAACCGAGGAGATACGTGCGGGCTCACGTACGATATTGAAAATAACATCAATGTTAGGTCGACGAGGCTCATTAAACAGAGGTACTATCCTATTTCCGAAAGAATCGAGCGAGATATGTATCAGCAAATAAATAAAATGCTGGAGCACAAGTTCACCGAGCCATCTAATAGCGACTAGTCGAGCCCAGTGGGTGCGGTGAAGAAGAAGAGCAGCACCGATAGGTTCAACGTTGACCACTTATAGGTATATATATATATATATATATATATATATATATATATATATATATATATATATATATATATATATATATATATATATATAGTTGGATTATAGTAGGTTTCTCTCGATTTATTTTTACAAACCTTGACTAACTACATTATTAAAACGTATCTACGGTTATAGTCAAAATTTCTGGCAAAACAAAGCGATGGAATCAAAATGTTATCGTTAAACAAATGACGACTGATTTATTGCCATTTGTAACGGATAGAAATATCATGTGCTAAAGAAGCATGAAGTATGTACGAAGCGCGCGTATAAAATGTAATGTATTCGTATGATTTATTGGATTGAGAGCATGGCGGCGGTTCCTCCGCGGCTTGTTTCTCGACTCGCGCGAATCTGCATGTGCGATTCGTTGGCTTCAGGCCCTTAGTTAGGGGCGACTTTGTGGTCGCCCTGAGCCTATCATTGACCTCGTAGGAAGCTTGTCTCCGCAGTGAAGGTCACTTCAGCATGGGAAAGCCTAAAGGCTGACCTGTAGCTATCAGGCTATAGAGATAGAAGCCATGGGAGGCATCGCGCCGCATGCTTATGCTCGTGTCTATGTTTTTTATATTATTTGGAAGTGAGGCACGCGCTCGGGTTACTTCGTACTTCTTCGACAGTCGTCGGTAGGGCCATGTGCATTACAGCGCCGATTGCAGCGGCGGGCCGATTGACACGAGGGTGCCGCCGAGAGAGCGACTGGGAGAGTGTCACTTCACTTCACTCTATCCCTCTGCTATAGTAGCTTTACATTTTTACATTTTTATGTTACGCGAAAGTTTTGCTATCTAATTAGAAGATTTCGTTATATATTTTCATATTTTATATTGTCATTATTTCGGCAATAGTTAGGTTAAATTAAGACGTTTATTGTAGCACTTTAAGAGTTTTATTATTTTAATAGATTTAATCATAATTTTAATTGTTTGTGTTAATCTTATTTAATATAAACCCATCCTACTTTATTCCAGAAATAACAATTGGTGCCGAAACCCGGGAATTAATAACGGTTAAGGGATAAAGTAGCATGTACAATAAAAAAGTGTGTTTTGTGATTATTGTTTGTGCGGTGTTGTGAGTGAAAATAATACCGCCGAAAAGAATTACAAGAGCGGCCAATAAGGCAAACCAAGTGGATGCGGAGCTTGATTACCAGCCGCCACAAAAGAAGGCGCGAAAGGACAACGTGAATAACAAAAAGACTGCGCCTCAGAACGTAAACGGCGCCAATAAGAACAGAAATGTAAAGAAAAACGAAATGGCGAAAGTATCGCCGCCGCCGCCGCTATCATCCATAATTATAGTTCAAAATGAAAACGATCAACGGAACAACACGTCGACGAGAGGTTGTCAAACAGATATGGAGAATGGAGATATGGAAAACGAGTTATTTCTGAGGGAGGAGGAGGACACGATTAGCGAGGCTCACGAACATTCGAGAACACCACCACCGTCGGCACCTGCAAGAAAAAACACTTGGGTAAATAGCACTAGGGTTCCACGTATTGTAAGTATAACGGATTACGGGACACCCGCGAACGATCCGATAGCGCGCCTGGCGGGGGCAACAGAATCGACTCTTAGCATCATCAGCGAATCGTTAATGAGCGAGGGTAACTCGCAGCTCGTCAATCGATTGACATCGGCAAAGACGTTACCCGCGTTTTCAGGTAACCCGCTCAAGTGGTATCATTTTAACGAAACGTTCGAAATGACCACAGAACTCGGAAGTTATAGCGAAAAAGAAAACATCCCACGATTATTTACAGCTCTTAAAGGTGAAGCTCGCAAAGCAGTAAGCACTTTATTCCCCACTAATCGCGACGCGTCGGCCGTTATGAAAACTTTGGAAATGTTAATAATAGCTAGCAAAATTGTTAGAGTTGAAAGATTTGCCAGCATTAGAGTCCGGAAAAATTAAATTAACACAGTTTGCAACAAAATTACGCGATTCCGTTTTAGCCTTTAAATCGCTTAAGTTAAATGGTCATTTGTATAGCCTGGAATTAGTACAAAATACCGCGAGAAAAATGCCGTCGGCGTTAAAGTACGCGTATAACAAACATGCCTCGGAAGCCGACGAGGACGAGGCCGAGTTAGAAAAACTGGCTAAGTTTTTGTTACGCCAAGCTGAATTGGCTATACCAGGCGAGATTTTTGAGACGAATATTGAGCCTATCGACGAGTCCGCGGATTTAAAAAAGAAAACGGCAGCGTGTAAGAAGCCGATAAATGCATTTGCCGCTATTAACCAATTCGAGGATGATGCTGAGACGATTCGTGTGAATACAGCAAGCGTGCTGTACAATACTTGCGTTATTTGTAACAGAAATAATCACAAGACGGCAAATTGTGATATGTTCGCGCTAGAGCCGGCACATAGACGAATCTTCCTTGCGCGGAAGCATCGACTAATTTTTAAGTGTTTAAATTCGGGACGTATGCAATTAGTATGTAAAAGCCAAAATTGCGCATAATGTAAAGGGCAACACCATGTATTATTACATGAGGTAATAGGCACGAATGCGAGACATAGTGTAGGTAAAAATACGAATTATTCTGCGAATAAAGAGCCCCAGCAAATCAACGGTGCGTCATGGCCAGCAAAGAAAAATGCATGACTAGATTCCACGGGCGCGTTGTTAAAAATCATAGCTGTAGAAATATCGGGTCCCGCGAAAACATTAAAAACGTTTGCACTCTTGGATGACGGATCAATAATAACACTCATAAATAAACGTGTAGCTCAGGAAATAGGAGTAAGAGGGACGCGTGTACTTTTAGCGTTGAAGGGGATCAACGATCGCGAAGCGGTATATACGCGTTGTAAAAAAGTGTCGTTTCACATAGCTGGCGAGTTCGAAAAACACCAGATTTTAAATGCCGTTGCCGTGACGGATTTATGCCTTCCTGCGCAAACGTTGAACGGAGACATCGTGCGACATGTGGCGAGAATAGAGAGCGTGTTCATACAGATGTACGAAAAAGCCAGGCCCGAAATTCTAATCGGCCAAGACAACTGGCCTTTAATTGCCACTCGAGAAACGCGTGCGGTCCGAGGGAGCCTGTTGGCACTTACGCTCACGCAATTAGGGTGAGCGGTACACGGCGTAACCCGACTCCGCCCGGGAAACACGGAGCTAGTGGCCTGCGCGCGTGAAAAAAGGGCCATTTATTGTGGGGAGACCGACGATGAGGCGACCGGTGCGAATAACCGACTTGAAAGGCTAGTAAAGGATTACCTTTCTCTCGATCATTTCGGCGGGCGAAAAATAATCCGGTCAAGTGTGAAGCACAGGCGCGCATTCCAGATCTTGAATAAAACGACAAGGCGCGTAGGCAACGTGTGGGCAACCGGATTATTGTGCAAAAATAACGTCGATCCGCAGATAGATAGTAAGCAATCCGCAACAATGAGACTTTTGTCATTGGAGAAAAAATTAGATCGTGATTGTGAGTACGCTGCATTACATTATAAAGAAATGCAACGTCTTCTCAATAATGGTTACGCGAGAAAAGTCCACGATAGCAACGTAATGCGATCTCGTAGATGGCATTTGCCGCATTTCGGCGTGACCAACGTAAAAAAGCCGGGAAAGATAAGAATAGTATTTGATGCAGCCGCGAAGTCGCACGGGGTAAGTTTGAACGATCAATTAGATTCGGGGCCGGATCTTTTGCAGACTTTACCAGGCGTATTATTACGTTATAGATTAGAAGCAATTGCGGTGTAACGCGGTGAGAAGATTTTTAATTTTCTCCGCGTTACTCACGCGCGACTAATTCATCAAAGGCCGATTTCGAGACGAAATCCTGCAATAACCGCGAGAGGAGTCTCTCCACCTTGCGTTCTGAATCATAGTAGCTTAGGAAAAAATACTGCGTAGATTCGAATTAATTTTTAGGAAACAAAAAGCATTATTTTTTGCGCCGGAAATCTGGCGCCAGTCATCATCAAAAGCCCATCAAGAGCTGTGTCCCGCTGCCTCTTAAAGGCAACGAGCTCAGGCATGCCTGAAAAGTCCATAAGACCTCGCTGCTCGCCGTACAATATCATCGCAACGAGCGTCACCGTCGGCCGCCAGCATTAGCTACAAGTTAAGTAAATCTTCAAAGAACACAGCTACTCTCTCCTTACTCTGTCTCTGTCAGTTCTAATCATCTGCCTGGTAAGGCAAAATACTCCATAGTGTAGAAGCTTATTTTTCTTTCCAAGGGCGTACGGCAATTACGTAACAGCCCATGGATTATTGCCAGGCAAAGTACTATAGACATCTCTATATACAATGTCTCCTAACTTCTTCCCCAGCGAGCATGGACATTTTTAGTACCATACGCAATACGATTGTTACAGCATCAGGCGATTTCGGGGAGAAGAAGACCAGATGCGAGAACCAGAGATTCCAACCTGACGTGAGGGTTGCTCTCAAATCAGAGAGCCTGGCGACGACGAGAAGTCATCAATCAGAGGCAGCGACGTGGAAGGCGGATCCAAGGCCACGGCCTTCGAGCCGGCAGCGAGCTCAGACTCGGGAGACTCTTCTCCGGCCTCCCGGGCGACCAACACCTTCCTGGCCACGGGAATTCATCCAACATCCGCGCCGCGAGTCCCTTCTGGACTTTGATATTTTTTTCTTGTGTTCAGTCGTATAATTTATAATTTTTTATACGAATTGTATTTTTTTGTAAATTTGATTTAGTTTTTTTTTGTATAACTTCTCGCCGAACCTCTTCGTGTGACTGCGCTACTCCTTTCAGTCTCCACGCCATCGACGAGAAGGACACTAAGCTATGTCACCACGTTTTGTGCCTAATATGAGCCAGTAATTCGGCGCCGGGTTGCCTTTCCTGCCCCGGGCGTATAATAGATTTTTTTCATACAATATTATTGATACAATATTTTTATACAATTAATTAAATTTAAATTAAGACTAGTTTTAAGAAAAAGTTAAAGTAGAAAAATTAGATACGTTAAATTTAGTACGGTTTAGAGATAAAAAGTAAGATTCAGAATTAAGGTGGATGTAGCGATAATTTCGTTGGCGAATTTTTGTAATATTGTACGTCGGTTCAAAATTGGAATTTTGTTAACTCACGGAAAAACTTTGTTACTTTCAACGAGGTGCCTCGTGGGAGACCCGATAAAACGTTATTGTATAAAACCTACAGCGTGTTCTCCCACTCGCATAGGTTCTTCGTGAAATAAAAGGCAGTACATTCATTTTAAATCTAAATATAGAGATCATACTATTTTATTTTTTTTTGTGTTGCCTCACTCCTATGTGTGTCTGTTTGATCAAGCTTCGCCTATGTTTTCGCGTGTAAAGGTGAAATAAAAGTAAGGAAGCTGTAACCGTCGAGACCCCACGACTCTCCGCGTGTAGAAACAACTCTTAGCTAGCCGTGTCTAAGTGTGAACACTAAAAGTAGTTAATATAAATTAGAACTCCCTTTCGAGGAAGAAGCAAATAATAAATTCAAAGAATATGACGAGGGGCACTGCTCGTCACGGTTCGTAAAATTTTAACTAAATCGGAATACAGTGCCTGGCGCTCAAATTTAAATAAAATCATAAACCATTGGAGGTCCATGTTTGATTGCTTGACAGCGTATGCCGATTGTCAATTAATCATAAGTTTCTTAATAATTTGCCTAATATTAATATACCGTGGTTCCGGGCTGCATGCCCACGGCAATCCGAGCCACGCGTTATAGCGGTAATATCGGATATCACCGATATGTACATGCGGGATCTATGTAAAGGATAAAAACGCAGAATCGTTCATTCACACAAAACCGGACGCTGTTAAAAGCATAAAGTGCGATAGCTACGCGGACGATTTTCTCTCTAGTCGAAAAACACTCGAAGAAGCCCGTCAATTAGTCCGAGATGTCGTTGCCATAAATTCAAAGGAAAACTTTACGATGCACGGGTGGGCCAGCAACGACGAGAGAGCCCTTGCCACAGTGCCTGAAGCCGCGTGCGAAACAAAGGCGGCTAAGATGCGCCTCGGCAACCGAGGGGGAGAACGTGTTTTGGGTATGTTTTGGGATACGCAAGCAGACACTCTAGAATTTAACGTAGGGATTGACCGCGTGCTGAAAGACTTGATTGACGAAAAAAGAAAGCCCACGAAGCGCGAGTTTTTAAGAGTGATTATGTCGCTGTACGATTCTCTCGGATTGCTGTCGCCTTTTACGTTAAAATAAAAAATTTTAATGCAGGAAATTTGGCGTAGTGGCGTAAATTGGGACGAATATATAAGGAACGAGGAATATACAGGCTGGATGTCATGGTTACAAGCTCTCCGCGAAGTAAGGACATGTCGCGTGCCGCGATGTATAACACCCAAGCATTTGTCTTATTCTTGCGTGCAATTACACGCGATTTGCGATGCGAGTATGGTCGCGTATTCAGCTGCTATATACGCACGTTTTACGATAAAAAATGCGCCTGGGCACGTAGTTTTGATCATGGCAAAATCGCGCGTGGCGCCATTAAAACCGCTAACGATTCCTCGACTTGAATTGCAAGCTGCGCTTTTAGCTGCAGGATTAATTACGGCAGTCGCAAAAGAATTACCGATTCAAATTAATCGTCGTTTTTTGTGGTCTGATTTGCTTTCTGTTTTGCACTGGATTAAGTTGGAGAAGCAAATACGTCAGTTGTACGTGGCACGTCGATTAGGGGATATAAGCGAGCTTACCACCTGCTCCGAGTGGCGGTGGGTGCCGACAAACTTAAATCCCGCGGATCTCGCGACGCGCGGGAAACATGACGTAATCCGTGAAAACGACCCTTGGCTTGCTGGACCTGATTTTATACGAGGGCTAAAAGAGAAGTGGCCTATACAAAAGGTCTTGAATGATACGCAAAGGAAAAATATATACGAGCTTGAGATACGAAAAGCAACCGAGTATATTGTTTCTTCGACGTTGGATGTTCCAATTACTGCTAAAATTTTTGGATGGCATGGTCTTTTAGCTGCTGCACGGCGAGTGCGAAATTTTGTTGATCGATGGCGCAAAAGGTCGAGTGATCAAAATAATTACACGCGGGAATTTTTAGAAAATTATTGGTTTCATAATATTCAGTCTGATTGTTTCTCCAAAGAAATATTTGCTATTCAAAATAATAAGGAAATAAAGAAAAACAGTAAAATTAGAAATTTAAAACCGTTTTTAGATGAGCATCAACTTTTAAAAGCTGAAGGTCACGTAACGAGATTGGTCGAGGAATGTTTTAATAACCAGCCAATTATTTTAGCAGGCGAGCATCCAGCGACAAGATTATTAATTAAAGAATATCATTGTCGATATTATCATGCGAGCAGCGAAACAGTAGTTAATGAGTTAAGACAGAAATTTCATATCGTAGGCTTAAGAAAAGCGTTCCGATCTATTATAACTAAATGCATAGTTTGTAAAATGCGTAGAGGCAAGTCGCGGAGCCCGATGATGGCATCGTTGCCAGCAGGGCGTTTAGCTTATAAGATAAGGCCATTTAGTCATTGCGGCATAGATTATTTCGAACCCATATTTGTAAAAATCGGCCGCAGAAGAGAAAAAAGCTATGGGGCGTAAATTTACCTGTTTAACAACCCGAGCAATTCATTTAGAGCTGGCGAACTCATTGACGGCGAGTTCTGCTATTATGACTTTGCAACGATTATCTGCTCGCCGAGGTTGCCCTTTGATTATGTATAGTGATAATGGAACTAATTTACGCGGTGCATGTAGAGAATTAAAGGAGTAGATTAAGAGTATGGATGTATGCGAACAGAGAGGTTATGCGTTAAAGAATGGTATGAAATGGCTGTTTAATCCACCTGATGCTCCTCATATAGGAGGAGCATGGGAGAGACTCATTAGATCTGTAAAAATAGCATTAAATGCGATATTGAATGATCAGGCGGTAAACGAAGAAGTTTTATATACATTATTAACAAAGATTGAACATTCAGTAAATTCAAGACCGTTGACACATGTTTCAGTGGATCCGCGCGATACTGAAGCCTTAACGCCTAATCATTTTTTAATCGTTTGTTCGTCTGGTGAGATTAAATTAGGAAAGTATGAAGTAGAAGCTGTGTATTTGCGAAAACAGTGGCGGATTGCGCAAGCGTTTGCAGATGCTTTTTGGAAACGTTGGCTGCGCGAATACTTGCCAACTGTTGCACCTCGGAAAAAGTGGATTGAGCAAGAAGCACCTCTTAATGTAGACGATATTGTAATAATTATTGATTTGCAATCTCCTCGAAATATGTGGAAAAAGGGTATCGTAGAGCAAGTTTTTAGGAGCGCCGATAATGTAGTCAAATTGATAAGATTATTAAACAAGAGTGAAGTACGAAATTAAATAAGTTGTTTTGTCAGATGTATTAATAATTAATTACAAAAGTGTCCGATGCCGTTTCCCCTCTCCAAGTTTACACGGTTTCCTTAGAGGCATAGGGCGAATGCCAGGGATTATGCGTTTTTCAGTCCGTGCAAGCGCTCATAAACACAGGCAGCACATAAATTAATTAGGTTATTGAATATGAATGAGGTACAAAATTAAACAGATTTTGTACGAGGGGGAGAATTGTTACGGATAGAAATATCATGTGCTAAAGAAGCATGAAGTAGGTACGAAGCGCGCATGTAAAATGTAATGTATACGTATGATTTATTGGATTGAGAGCATGGCGGCGGTTCCTCCGCGGCTTGTTTCTCGACTCGCGCGAATCTGCATGTGCGATTCGTTAGCTTCAGGCCCTTAGTTAGGGGCGACTTTGTGGTCGCCCTGAGACTATCATTGACCTCGTAGGAAGCTTGTTTCCGCAGTGAAGGTCATTTCAGCATGGGAAAGCCTAAAGGCTGACCTGTAGCTATCAGGCTATAGAGATAGAAGCCATGGGAGGCATCGCCCCGCATGCTTATGCTCGTGTCTATGTTTTTTATATTATTTGGAAGTGAGGCGCGCGCTCGGGTTACTTCGTACTTCTTCGACAGTCGTCGGTAGGGCCATGTGCGTTACAGCGCCGATTGCAGCGGCGGGCCGATCGACAAGAGGGTGCCGCCGAGAGAGCGACTGGGAGAGTGTCACTTCACTTCACTCTATCCCTCTGCTATAGTAGCTTTACATTTTTACATTTTTATGTTACGCGATAGTTTTGCTAGCTAATTAGAAGATTTCGTTATATATTTTTATATTTTATATTGTGATTATTTTGGAAATAATTAGGTTAACTTAAGACGTTTATTGTAGCTCTTTAAGAGTTTCATTATTTTAATATATTTAATCATACTTTTAATTGTTTGTGTTAATCTTATTTAATATAAGCCCATCCTACTTTATCCCAGAAATAACACCATTATTATGATACAGTAGAAATATTTTCATAGTATTCGTTTGAAATGCATCCAGGAATGTCATTCTGTAATTTTGCAGGAATATAGCTGCAATATCTTAAAGTAATATGTCATATAATAATATTACAGAATATTTCGCATATATTTCAGTGTTTAGGGTAATAGTGTAATATTATACAAATATTTCGGCATCATAAATGTGAGATACAGTCACAAATATAATTCTGTAAACTTGCAGGAATATCACTATAATATTTCCATGCGATATGTCACATAACAGTATTACAGGATAATTCGCGTATATTTCAATGTGATTTGTCACAGTGAAATATTGTAAAGATATTTTGGCAATCTTGCGTTATAATTTATCATTGCGCAGTGTTACAAGAATATCACTGCAATATTACAATGTGACATATCGTAATGTGATATTACAGAAAGATTGCTGCAATACTGCAATCTTGAAAGTCATACTGGAATATCACATGTAGCTGCAATATATAAACTTATCCGCAATATCACGGTAACGTTGAAATATTTCTACGACATTCCTATAATATTGGGTGCTCTGTGTATATGTGATGGTTGTGTCACAAAATTTTGCGAACACTAACTCTCAAAGAATTGTTTAATGTTGCAAAAATATTTGTTTAGCGCTTTGTACAATATAAAAAATACGCATTGTATGCATATATTTATTCTTTTAATCCTTACGCGTAAGAAGTTATGATCTTACTTACGGCCATCAAAACATGACCTCTTTTGAACCCGTTGGGTCGGTCATGTTTTGACGGCCGAAAGTAAGGTCAAAAATAGGAATTGTATATGTACTATTGTATTATACGATAGGAGATCCAGAGTCGAGAGAGAGAGAGAGAGAGAGAGAGTGCGAGAGAGAGAGAGGGAGAGAGAGAGAGACGCCACAGAATGAAAGAGAGAAACTGCGATGCGTATGCTTCTCACTATCACTTACGTTGCATATGTACATTTATTATATGTTAGGAGATCGAGAGTCGCCAGAGAGAGAGATAGAGACAGAGATAGAGAGAGAGAGAGAGAGAGAGAGAGAGAGAGAGAGAGAGAGAGAGAGAGAGTGAGAGAGAAAATATGTTAGCAGATCGACAGTCGACAGGGAGTCGACACAGTGAGAAAGAAACTTTATACATTTATTCATTAATTTACACTTGCTAGATTTATAAAAAATATACTATCTGTTTAATAACAAGATTTCACTTGTGTATACGCACACAGAGATGAGAAGTGCTCGACCTCAACATTTTTTCGAATACTTTTCTAATTTTTCAATTAAAACGTCAAAACGATGAAAAATTCAAGTTTCTAGAGATATTGCATAACAAATAAGTGCAATATAGACCACTTAAAATAGCATTGGAAGACAGAATTCATCGACGACAGTAAGGGCAAAATACGAATTGTAGAGCTATACATAATATATGTTAGGAGATCGAGAGCCGACAGAGAGTTGACACACAGCGAGAGAGAGAGCATATATGTATGTATATATATATATATATATATATATATATATATATATATATATATATATATATATATATATATATATATACATATATATATATATATATATATATATATATATATATCTATGTATATATAACTTTCTGTCGGCTCTCAATCTCCTAACATATATTATGTATAGCTCTACAATTCGTATTTTGCCCTTACTATCATCGATGAATTATGTCTTCCAATGCTATGTTAAGTGGTCTATATTGCACTTATTTGTTATGCAATATCTCTAGAATTTTTCATCGTTTTGATCTTTTAATTGAAAAATTAGAAAAGTATTCGAGAAAATGTCGTCTCTCTCTCTCTCTCTCTCGACTCTGAATCTCCTATCGTATAATACAATAGTACATATACGATTCCTATTTTTGACCTTACTTTCGGCCGTCAAAACATGACCGACCCAACGGGTTCAAAAGAGGTCATGTTTTGATGGCCGTAAGTAAGGTTATAATTTCTTACGGATAAGTATTAAAAGAATAAATATATGCATACAATGCGTATTTTTATATTGTACAAAGTGCTAAACAAATATATTTACAACATTAAATAATTCTCTGAGAGTTAGTGGTCACAAAATTTTGTGACACAACCATTAGATATACACAGAGCACCCAATATTATAGGAATGTCGTAGAAATATTTCAATGTTACTGTGATATTGCGGCTAAGTTCATATATTGCAGCTACATTTCTGTGATATTCCAGTATGACTTTCAAGATTGCAGTATTGCAGCAATCTTTCTATAATATTACATTACGATATATCACATTGTAATATTGCAGTGATATTCTTGTAACACTGCGCAATGATAAATTATAACGCAAGATTGCCAAAATATCTCTACAATATTTCACTGTGACAAATCACATTGAAATATACGCGAATTATCCTGCAGTGATATTCCTGCAAGTTTACAGAATTATATTTCTGACTACATCTCACATTAATAATGCCGAAATAAGTGTATAATATTACACTATTACACTAAACACTGAAATATATGCGAAATATTCTGTAATATTATTATGTGACATATTACTTTAAGATATTACAGCTATATTCCTGCAAAATTACAGAATGACATTCCTGGGTGCATTTCAAACGAATACTATGAAAATATTTCTACTGTATCATAATAATGGCAATAAATCAGTCGTCATTTGTTTAACAATAACATTTTAATTCCATCGCTTTGTTGTGCCAGAAATTTTGACTATAACTGTAGATATGTTTTAATAATGTAGTTAGTCAAGGTTTACGTAAAAAAAAATCGAGAGAAACCAATTATTGTCATTGTACATTATTTGAAAGTCAATTTTCTCAAGATTGCCGCTAGATGGTGCTTTGGCGTTTTCTTATGTTGAGGATCCATTTTAACAGAAAGGAGAAGGGCCGAATTAAAACACAGACACTGTTTGATTGTAGTATAAAAGTTACTACGTTTATTCAGTCGCTTTCCTAGTATCTGTCGCTCCTTACAAAATCAGACTTAGATGTGTCCTCTGTGCAAGCTCAAGAAGCAGTGACAGCTAGACGCGCACGGCGGCACTCGTAGGCCGCACGAACCTAATATAGAGGAGAGGGGGTAGAGAGAAACTTATAATCCAACTATACACATATGCGTGTGGGTGTATACGTGAATATATATATATTCACGTATACACCCACACGCATATGTGTATGTACGTCCTCTCAATATCTCGCAAGTGCTCAGATTTGTCTTCAAATTATAAGGACTCTTCAAACATTACGATACTGTGTGTCATTCCGAAGCTGCTGTGTATGAACGATTATTGACAGACATTTATTACATGTATATTACAAATACTAATTATACTTTCGATAAAATGATAATAATATTGCTGGAATGTTACTGAAATACTACCCAATATTACCATTATTATTGTGAAATGATAATAATATTCCTGCAATATCACTACAATATTTTCCGTTCTCACCGCAACAACTAAAAACCCATTATAATATTATTGTAATGTTACTGAAATGCCTGATTGTAACCAAAATATTCCCCATAATATTCCTGTGATAAAAACGCCATGGACATTAAATGTAGCTACAGTATCACTGCAATATTGCCTATATATCGCAGGAATATTTAATATTGCGTATAGTACTCATGTGATATTGCTGCAATATTGAGTGCTATGTAGTTGATCACTAGCACACGCACGCGCGCGTGTAAGGTAAAGTACCCAATACTGAAAGAACGTGAAAAATTGGGAGGAGTACTGGGACAAAACTTAACAACTGCAATTAATAGTCGAGTTATTGTCTCAATGACAAAATTTTATATATATTGTCATTGAGACAATTATAGATTCTCATTGTTTTCGACTTTGATTATTTAAACATATCAAACGGTTTCAGAAATAAGATGCAGATTACGTTATTCATGCAGGATAAAAAATGTGACATTCCAGGTTAAAAATGCTCGTAACGTCTCGTATATTTGTTATTAAAATTGTTTCGAATAGATAATTCTTACGTTCACCAAATACTTCAGAAAATGCATTTTGTTCACTAATAAACATAATTTAAATAGTCGTTTATAAGGCAGACGGAACTGACTGAAATTTTTGTACGTTACAAAATCAAAAAACCTTCTTTTGCACGTTTGCAATTTTTCAATCCTTTGATAATTTTGACATTTGTATTTGTGTACTCTGGATACATACTATGAAAATTATCCATTAGATACCTCTTAGAAGTCAAATAGCACGTTATTCAAAGCGATTAATGCTATTATCAACATTCTGGTGCAAATTGTTAGCTAAAAAGATAATTGAATTTAGCATTAAAACTAATGATAATGAACCCTACAATTTGCAACGTGTATGTGGAGATTAGATATATTAGCTTTTTTTCACGTGGTATAAGGTTTCATATTGAAAATCATGTTTTGGACGCGGGGCGGAACTGATATTTGAACTCTATTTTATTGATTTATTCTTAAAAAACATTCAACCAATCGGTTCCTGCAATTTATCCAAGAAAGTTGACAACATGATACACACATCCAATATAGCACTCAATATTGCATGAATGTTGTAGAAATATTTCAATGTTGCTGTAATATTGCGGATAAGTTGATATATTGCAGCTATATTTCCGTTATATTCCAGTATAATTTTCAAGATTGCAACAATTTTTCTATGATATTTCATTACGATATCTCACATTATAATACTGCAGTGATATTTGTATAACACTGCGCGATAATAAACTACAATGCAAGATTGCTGCAATAATTCCGCAATGTCACATTGTGATAAATCGCACCGACATATGGGGCGAATCACGTCAACTCTCCTAGCGCGGCGCGCGAGCGCTTAATACTGTTGTTTTCAACTCGCGTTTGCGGTATGAAAAAAAATATATAAAAAATATCCAATAAACTATTTCGATGTATTTTTTATTCAGCTTTCCAATGGTGTGGTCAGATTTTCCAAAATTTTTCATTTTCCTTAAAAAAAACACAAAACGTGTTATATCTCGAAAAGTCTATTTTTAATATATTTTTTAATACTTTTAGAACGCCGAAAAGTTGAAGTACCGCGCGCGACTTGGCGCGGCGCGGCCGCCGTCACCGCCACATCATGCTTACTTGTAAAACTAGTTCTTTTTTCAGTCGGTAGGTGGCTTAAACATAAAAAACTTTAATCTATAAATGAATTGTCAAAAGAAATTCATATATACGACGATGTTTCTTTTTAAATTTAGATTTTTTTATGATTAAATCATAAATCTATTGCTTACGTATTTCTCCGGTTTATTGTAGCAACTACAATGGGTTCAACCTGGAAAATGAAATGCATAAATCCTTTCTCTCGAGAGAATCACCCTACGTCTAAAGATCTGTTTGACTTTCCTTCAACTTTTAGAAGTATATTTCCGTTTGTACCCGAAAAAGCGAAAATATGTGGTACATGTCGTAGGCAAATTTACAAACGTAAAGCAGATTTACCTATTTCGGATACAAAAAAGCTAACATAAATTGTTGTGATGAATATCATAAAGCTGGCGTAACGGTTCTCGAACAAATTAAAAGAAAATTTTCTAATACTATATCTAAGCAAGATAGAATTCAGCTACTCACTCTTGCTCCCGATTTTTGGTCTCGTGATGATTTAATCAGAGAGTTTGGTTGTACTGAATGGGAAGCTCGAGAAGCAAAAGAGTTAGTAGCTAAAAAAGGAGTTTTCTCAGTTCCTGAAAAAAAAACGCGGCAAAGTACTTTCGGTGGAAACTACAAATTTAGTTAAAAGTTTTTATGAAAAGGATGACATAAGTCGAATTATGCCAGGCTTGAAATATTGCATATCCGTAAAGCAGGACAACGGCAAACAAGAACACGTTCAGAAAAAAATACTTCTTGGCAATTTGAACGAAATCTATTATGTATTTCAAAAAGAATACGAACACGTTAAAATTGGGGTAACAAAATTCATACAATTGAGACCAGCACACTGTGTTTTAGCTGGAAGCAGTGGTACACACAATGTATGTGTATGTGTACATCATGAAAACGTTAAGCTCATGCTAGAAGCTGCTGAGCTAGAGTGCTTAACGAAAAATAGTAAACTATATCTTACAAATTATCATGACTGTATTCAGGCAATCGTTTGTAAAAATGCACGTGATGAGTGTTTCTTGGGTGACTGTCTAAATTGTCCTAATACGTCTGCATTATGAGAACATTTGCTTGAATGTTTTGATAAAAATAATGTTTTTGAAATTCAATTTGAATCGTGGTTTCAAACTGATCGGTGTACGATAGCTTCAAAAAGTGAGAACGTTTATGACTTTCTCAACACGCTGAGCGACAAATTAATGAAATTGAAGACTCACGATTTTTTTGCTAAGAAACAGTCACAGTATGTGAATAAGTTGAAAGAAAATCTTCAAGAAGGGGAGTTTATTGTCTGTTTTGATTTTACGGAAAACTATGCATTTGTAGTACAGAATTCTACGCAATCTTTCAATCGACACAAGAATTAAAACGTTTACAGTGGCAATTTCATTGTTACTACAAAAGCACTAGTATCGATATTTGTCGAAAGTTTGTTTGCAGTATTTTCCAAATTGGAGAACGAAGAATAAAAACGGTTCAAGAAAAAATAGTAAGTGGCAAAACGATGTCTGATAATAGAGGAAAACAAGATAATCACAAGGTAAAGCTAACTGAAGATGTCAAAACTTTAATTCTGGAACATTGTAAAAGCTTTCCGCATTCTGAGTCACATTATACTAGAGAAAGCTCAAAGCTTTACTATTTTCTTGATACATCGTTAACATTACATTCACTCTATTTTTCCTTTTTGGATTTTTATGCAGCTGTAACAGGGAGTGAAGCTATTCCTATTGATAAAACAACATATTTTAATTATTTTAATCATTTTGTGAATTTCTCTATTGGTCTGCCACATACTGATGTATGTGATCTTTGTTTTACTTATGAAACTAACAAAGGACGAGAAAATGAGTATTTTGAACATATCGTGCAAGTTGAAAAGTATAAAAACTTAAAAAATTCAATGTTGTCCACTGTAAATGTACTAAAATGTGAATTTGACTTTGGTCAAAACTTGCCATTGCCAAAACTGCCAGTTAATTCTCAATTTTTTCGTCGTTTAGTTTGGATGTATTTGTTTAATGTACACATTTTCGATAGTGATCGAAGTTACATGTTCCATTTCCTGGAAGGGATTTTAAAAAAAGGGCACCAACAGCGTATGTAATATGGTTGAGTATGCGATAAGGAAAGAACTACAACTAAACGTCTTCGATAAAATATTTTTATTTTCTGATGCTGCAGGAGGTCAAAATCGAAATTACATTAATTTGAAATTCTTTTCATTTTTATCTTACAAATTGCAATTAGAAATCCAACATTTATTTCCTGTTAGAGGGCATTCCTACTGCCAGTGTAACCGAAGTTTCGGTTTGTATGGTAGTAAGAAAAAAAAGCAAGAAAGAATTGAAACAGAAAATGATTATGTGCGACTAATAAAAAATTCTAGAAATCCTCCATTCGAAATGGTTGCTATTTCACAGTGCGAAGTAAAAGATTATGAAAAACTGTTTGCGAAAGACGAAGACTTGCAGAAAAATGTAATTAAAATAAGCAAAGTTGTTAGAGTTGTATATTTTCCTAACGGAGAAATTGATTTGTATTACTATTATGATGGCAATCCAATTACAATTAAACTAAGAAACAGCAGTGAAGTAGATTTGTCGAAAGTATCATTAGCTAAAAAGGTAGGAATAACGAAAGAAAAAGAAAAGGATTTTAAACATTTATTGCAATTTTGTACTACTAATGGGCAACATTTTGGTAAAAAATTTTTAAAAACAACTTCTATTAAAACTGTTGTCAGTAAAACAAAGAATGTGAAAGAAGAACATGGTAACAAAAAAGTTCGAAAAACGGAAGTTGTCTCAACAAAAAGAAGAAAAGTAAGCGACGAACAAAAGCAAAAATTAGAATTAAAAATTAATAAAAAAGAAAAGAAAACAAAAACAATAAAAGGTTAAAAAAAGTAATATGTTTTTGAAACGCGTTGTATGTATTGCGACTAAATTGTAAATAAATCTTAATGTAGAAATATAAATAAATATAAGTATTAGTTATTTGAAGTTTCTAATTTACTGAACAATGTCAAAAATCTGTGAAATTTATATGTTTCCCAGAAATTTATATTTTTAAAGATTGTAATTTACTATTCAATTCATTTACGCTGCAATATTCTTTTTAATGTGTGTGAATTTCATTTGAACGCTTTATTATAACCATTTATTATCTAGTGTATATAACATTTAGAATTAACAATAATTTCTAAAACTTTCGTACAAAGATTTAAAAATTCAACAACTTTATGAATAACTGCCGTTCGATTTTGCCTTTGCTTTGTTTATTTAATTTCTTATTGTTTCATCAGATATTTATTTTTCTTAACTTCTACACTATAAATCGACAGTATTAAATAGTATGATTTGATTAAGTATGTATTTTTAAAAAAAAAGGACAGCAAATCTTCAAGTAAACGGCATTATATGACTGACATACGCTGCGAGCGTCATGTATCGCGCAGACCCGCTAATGTTCCCGCGGAGCGTGCAAGTTTGGCAAAATCGCTCTATCTTTGCCACTTTTCATCCAATTGATCTGTAATTTTCTGAGAAACTTCTTCAAATGTTAACAAACAAATGTCTCGTTGAAAGTTCACCGAGTCTTAAACTTCCCTCGATACTTTTTTTCGTTGAATATACTTAACCATATAAAAGGTAACTCATTGGTTTGCAATTAAATTGTTGAAAGAAAAATATTTAATATTTAACTATCTATGAGTTTATCAGCAGCGCTAGACTATTTTACGAGATTATTCAAAAAATGAGCAAGATCCGTTCATATTTGTCGGAGCTGCAGCGAGTTAAGTTTAAAAAACGTGGTGCAAATAAGATTTAAAATTTTGCCGTTTTTATTTTTCTTTTTTCAAATACTAAACATTGTCCAAACAAAGTATATATATAAAATGTTGCCATTTTTTATCCTCTATACGATGCTATTTTTAAAAATTCATTTCCGCAAATTTAAAAACTGGTCACCATGACGTCAATTTGTATATAGCAGCAACCCGAGCCGAGCGCTAAGGACGTTTTAGGATCGATGCCTTCATTTTAAAAATAAGAATAATATGCAAAATCTTCTGTTTCATGAAAAAGATTTCGAAATCTCAGCGGAATGGCACTTTTATGCTACCGCGCACGGCAAAGGTGCATGTGATGGTATCGGTGCGAACTTAAAAAAAGGTGCAAAACGTGCTAGTCTACAACTTTCATCCAAAAATAGAATTTTAACAGCAAAAAGTCTTTACGAATGGGCTAAAAATTATTGCAAAGAAATCAAAGTATTTTATAGCAATAAAGATGATTATGAAAAAACTGTTTTAGAACTCAAACCAAGATTAGATAATGCTAAATCTATACCAGGGACTTTGCAGTATCATGCTTTTATTCCATTGAATCAAAACACATTCAAACTACAGAAAACGTCTTTAAGTTTTAAATATCAAATCTTTCCAAAGAAAGACACTAAGAAAAAAGAAAATAATGTCTCCAAAACCGCAACAAAGACAAAGAAAGCCACGAAGCTAAAGACTTGAAAGCCTCTTCGAAAGCCAAAGTAACAAAAAAAAAAACGATTAATAAAAACAAAAAAAACTAAATTTAACTAACAGGTTTAAAAGAAATTATAAGGTAGCAAAATATGAAAAGGAGGACCGAATCCAGCGGCCACCGTCGAGCGCGAAGTCACGCGCCTTGCCGCTGCACGCGGTACTTCAACTTTTCGGCGTTCTATTACTCACTGAAATATAATCGGGCACTCTGGGCAAAAGAACTTTTTTTATGTAAAAAAACCTCAGCTTTCGATTAAAAGTATTAAAAAATATATTAAAAATAGACTTTCGAGATATAACACGTTTTGTGTTTTTTTTAAGGAAAATGAAAAATTTTGGAAAATCTGACCACACCATTGGAAAGCTGAGGAAAAAATACATCGAAATAGTTTATTGGATATTTTTTATATATTTTTTTTTCATACCGCAAACGCGAGTTGAAAACAACAGTATTAAGCGCTCGCGCGCCGCGCTAGAAGAGTTGACGTGATTCGCCCGATATATGTGAAATATTCTGTAATATTGATATATGACATATATTGACATATTACAGTAATATTCGTGCAAGTTTACAGGATCACATTTCTCGATGCATCTCACATTAATATTACCGAAATATTTCTGCAATGTTATACTGTAACAAATCACATCGAAATATACGCGAAATATCCAGTAATATGCTATGTGACATATCACATGCAGATCTACATTATATTAATATTCCAAATAATCATGAAATTCAGTTTTTCATCAATTTTTTAGTACTTCCATAATTTTGAATCGCTTTGGTATGGCAAAATATTTTCTTTTATTAAGTTGTATTAATCTATTACAAAAAAACATGTGTAACTAACATATTTATTACGTTCTTATCTTAATTATTTCTAAGGGGTTACAATTTTTTTTTAAATTTTGTATTTTATTTTGATCCTTCTTGTGATCATTAATTTCCTGCAAAAAAATATTCTGCTATTATATTTTATGGTTTTATTACGTATTCCATTTGGTCTAATTATGATTTCTCATGTCTAATTGTACTTTCTGATGTTGATGTTGTTTTTACATTTTCTTTTGTAGTATTTCATTATTATTTCGGCGTGGGTAAAATTTTTAATGTTTTTTTTCGTTTCATTTTGTTTATTTTTGTAGTCATTTTTATCTTACAAAATAAAAAATGTTCTAATATATTTTAATGTTTTTGATGCGTTTTTTATGTTGTCTGATTGTGTTTATTTTGTTTCTACTACAGTTTTTCTCAAATATTTCTTTATTACTTTAAATTAATAAAATTTGTATTGCTTCTTGTGTTTCATTTTGATCCTTTTTGTGATCATTCTTTTTCACCATAAAAGAGAATATTCAGCTAGCATAGATTTTATATTTTTAATATATATTTTTCATCTTGATTTCGTATTTTAAATATATGGTTATTTACAAAAATTTAAAATATTTAACTTGTATTAAAGACATAAAATAAGTATAATATATAATTTATTTCGTACATTGGAGGTAATAATAATATTAATTAATCACTATAATTAGTAAATAAAGTAATATTATGTTTTCAATGTTTTTTATGTTGACAGAGTATTTCATATACTTGGAAATTTACGGAAATCAAATGGGTCTAACGTGAATTGAACTTATAAAATAAACGTTGAATGTATTTAATTTTTAGTATTAAAGATAATAATGATAATGAAAAATCTAACTAATTAATATTAAATATAACGTTATGTTTTTAATATGCTTTTTATGTTTGTTTATCATTTTGTATATCTGGGTTTTTACGAAAATTGGAAAGTTCTTACGAAAATTAAAGAGAAAATTATTAAATATTAAATGAATTAAGGGGGGAATCCACATTAGAGGCTGATTTTCAGGCGTTTTTCATAATTTTTTTTTTGAGTGGACAAATTGATAAGAATTTGATTAAACTTGAACATTATTTTATTAATATTTTGAAATACATTAACAAATTTTTTCAAGTCATTTGTGTTGAAAATGCCGAAGTTATGGGCTGTTGTCCACCGAAAGTCTTGTCCGAGTTGGTTGTTCACGGGAAATGTGGAGGTCGCAATTTTTAATTGAAAGCAAAATGGTTGTTTTTATGCATTATTAATATGTTTTCTAAGAATATGAATCTCATTGCGGGTAAAAATTATGAAAATTGAAGTTTTGACACGTGTTTGAAAAAAATGTATCGATTTTCACCCTAATTTTGAATAAAAAATACTCTTAAAATTATGATATCATCCCAATTGTTGGTTCATGTTCTTTGTAATTTCATAAAGAAACAAACTTTTAATTTGCATAACGATCGGTTCATAACTTTTTGAGCTAAACTTCCCGCGAATCAAAAAAATGTCGTTTCGAGAAAACCGCGTTTGAAAAAAAAAATCGGAATATAAAGTGCTTACCGATCAATCAGCGATTTCAGTACTATGTCTTAGTCCTTCTTGTTCCTCATAGGCATCATTCTGAGCTTGTATCTGTTCTTTACTTGCTTTCCGACCATCCTTTGATTCCAAAGAGTTGCGCCAATTCTGGCGGCTCACGCGTTGCTCATCCATTCGTTGCGCATACTGGAAGTGCTACGTGCAAACTATAATGCCTGACTCGTTCATAATCATTAAAATGGATGAATTTCCTTCATTGAACAATCCAACAGCTAAATATGATGCAACTTCGATCACTTTTAGTCCAGAGTGAAAATGCTTCGGAGCCAACCGCCAAACTGTGAAACTGAAAGTTTCGTTTGCATTTTGCGTGTGACCGTCTAAACATCTCTCCAGTAAATCATTTCTCGACAAATCTTCATAAATTGGAAGAATTTCTTTCTGTACGGGGGGGGGGGGGGGGAGCGGGGAGGGGTGCAATGGAACAGGGTATGGTTCAGGCTCCATTCCAACAGCTGTTATTTTCTGCCAATTGCACCAGCTGTCTTCTCCCACTGGACAATTCTCGTGTCGACGATTCTCATCTGTGGATATCACGTGATAATATATCGCCTTGATTGCATTTTACATGACCTCGGCGTTGCCTATAGTTCTTCGAATCGCTAACCCGTAATAAGTGCTTAGCTTTTTCACTAACGCCTCTGTAAGTTTGCCTTTTCCATCCAGTTTTTTACTTTTTTGGATATTTCGGAGAAGAGTAACCATTTTCTTCTGAACATGACCAATACATTCGCTTTCAATGACTGTATGTTCATCAGCGTAAGGATTCATATTGAGAATTGCTGCAAATGTTTTAGAATCACCAATATAATTGCCACATTTTAAGCTATGCAGCTCTACTGATCTTGAAAACATCTTCCTGCAGAACATTCATGAGTTTTAGTACAGGCTTCATCAGCATGCTCTTTCTTCCATTGTAAATATTCTTCAAAATTCTTGGATTTATTCTTCCATTGTGCACAAGCATGGCAGTAACTACTTCGCACATCTAGATCGAGACCTTTACCACAGTTGTATGCTATGAGAATTGTCACGCCATACAGGGATTTAAATTCTCTTTTTTCCCCATTACGGTCTCCAGATACTTTGAAATTCAATGTAGGCATTTAACGTTTTTCGTTCTCTTAATTCACTTTCTCTACAACATTTTTACAGCAAAGTTCGAACACTTTTTTTGCAGCAAGGTAGATGTTATTGGAAATTCTAATATACGTTTCTTCACCTATAGTACTGCCGATCTCCATATAATTGCAGAATAAATTGAATGCTTATCTGCCAATGCCCAAGGAACATATTCCGTAAAAAATTTCAATGATGAAATGAAGCCCTAACGAATTAGAATTTTTTTCTGGTTCCAAACCGATTCCAACGCCTGCCACGGGAGTAGCAGAATTACGATTAGGCTGTACTTTTTGTTATAAGTATGTTTGGGGATAGGGAACATATTTCATAAAAAATTGTACAGATGAAATGAAACCCCGACGAATTATAATTCTTTTGTCTGTTTTCAACCCATTTCCATCCCCTGCCACGGAGGTAACGAACGTAAAATTTGGCTGTAGTTCTTTTTATAGTTAGATTTGAGGGTATGGAATATATTCCACAAAAAATTTCACAGATAAAATGAAACCATTACGACTTAGAATTATTTTCTGCTTCCAGCCTGCTTCCAACCCCTGCAACGGGGAGACCAGATATACGATTTGGTTTTATTTTTTTGTGTTGGTAAATTTGGGAGTAAGGAATATATTCTACCAAAAATATCATAAATAAAATAAAACCCTGACGAGTTATAATTCTTGTCTGTTTCCAACCCCCTTCCAATCCCTGCCATGGAGTTAGCGGACATACGATTTGGCTGTAGTTTTTTGTAGGTAGATTTGGGGGTAAGGAATATATTCCATAAAAAATTTCAAAGATAAAATGAAATCCTGGCGAAAGTGTTGATGTCTTGGGGATGCTGCAAGTGTTCAAAATAGTTTGTTTGTATTTTCTAGTCATACTCGACCTATTAATACCTATATGTAATAAGAAATTGAAAAAAAATAATTTTCTTTCGATTTTGTTCTCGAAAAACGTTCCAAACTTCAGACTCATAAATTCTTAAATCCTAAACCCATAGACCCTAAACTCATAAACCTAAATCTACAAGGCCTAACTCTATAAACAGTGTATCCATGAACTAAATGCATAAACCCTGAACCCATAACCACCAAATAGAAAAACTTCATCCTATTAACAATTATGTAAACCCATAAATGTTTATTTATTTAGCTCATAACTCTGAAATAAATAATTGCAAATCCCTACACCTATAAACCCTGTACTTACACACCCTAAACTATGTTATAATTTGATATTTAAATATTTTGACTATGAGCTCAAATTCAGCGATTCAGAAACACTTTGTAAAAGTAGTTTCATAATATTTGACTGTAGAAATTAGTATATATCTGAAAGAGAGTAGAAAATACACTAACAAGAAACGTCCGCAGCCTGCTGGAAGGATTTTCAATGAGGCTTCAGGAAATGGTTAATGCTACTCAAATATGATGACTAGGACACGTAAATCATTGTATCTATACTTTTAATCCTACAAGTTTCTTTCTTAAAGAAATATTGAAAGAAGGTAAAAAAGTTGACCAAAAGTGCTATCTGAGCTTTCTTTCATGTACAAATATTATTCGGTTTCAAAATTATGAACAATCATATATCAAGACGAAAAAGTACACAAAAATGAAATGTTTACTCCTACTCTATAAGCATGACTTTCTGGCAGGCTTATGTAGACGCACCTTAACCGGTCGATACTGTTATGTGTTGGTTTTAATACCGTCACAACTAGCGTCATAAATGGCTCCGCGAGAGACCAGGAAATGCGCCGATCGTCCAAATATATAAATGAGAACAGCAAATAATATAGGTTTTTAAGAACATAAGCATACGTAACTGTGCCATTTACTTGGCTGGCAGCTCCCACAAATATTCGTCTGGGGAAAATGCACTAATTATCGGCCAGTTGTTCCAAAACTCTTGGCCGGATAATCGATTATTATATTCCAGGAAAAATCTCGGCCCCGCACGTCTCTACGTGCTCAGTCCTCGATGGAGCTCCATTTCAGGGCAATAAACATCGGCGCATAACCAACACACTGCCGAACATCTAATGATAGTATATACAGGTACGAAAAGGGACGTACGTGGCTTGTTAGCACAATAAACCCCCACCGCGATCGATAGTATGCTGAGCCAGTGTAATGAAATGATCCACACTTAATACCGGTGATCGCACGCATCTTTGGGATTAAAGAACAACATTCTCTGAAGTGTACACGTGCATGACACGTGCGCACCCTCGCACAGATACACATTTGGGCCTTGCTGCAGAAAGGTTGCACGGCCCAAGTTTGTGGAATTTTGCAAATAGCCAAAACCAAGGAGGGGACGAAGCCGCTCTCTCATTGGCTCCCCCTCTCTACTTACCACCTTACTTCACGCAGTCTATGCATACCGATCACCAATCCGAGCGAGAGATGAAAGGGGCCAGTTTCTTCATCTACTAATCAATTTGTCTGTTACAGATAACTTCTTGAATTATCTTAATTCATATTAGATTATTATTCATATTTTCATTAATATTCATTTATCATTTTAACTGACATTAACACACACACACACACATATATATATATGGGTAATTCTACGTCAAGTGAGCAAGTGTAAAATTTTAATACTCTGAAACTTTAAGAAAGTGATGTATTTCATGTACCCAAAATATATAAAAAAAATTCTAACCCTTACCTCTATTGGTTCAGGATTTATGCCAAGTTTGCATTTTTTTCATTTTTCTCATAATGTATGTATTTTTATCTCAAGAACTATAAAAGATGAAGTACTTTAGTTCGTGTCTTTTGGAAAGAGAATTTGATGCAGACATTATAATATCGTTTGCATCACCAAATTTCATGATTTTGATTGGTCAAAATTTCTGCCAAGACACCGATCAAATTTTAAGCTGAGCGCCACAAGCAATTTTGTTGAAAAAAATTTCAATGATAGTTTTACATGTATGTTTTAAGATATAACAAGACCTATAATGGCACTACAACACAGGTACGAGAAAAAATAAAAGAAATTGGCTTATTTTACCAAAGTTAGACTCTTATGGGATTTAACATGTAAATCTGTTTCTGATAAAATAAGCAAATTTCATTATTTTTTTCACATAACTGAGTTATAGTACCATTCTAAATATTATTTTATTTTAAAATATACATCTAAAACTATCATTGAATTTTTTTTTCAATAAAACGCTTGTGGCACTCAGCTTAAGGGGTCAAACCACCTTTAAATTGTCAAAAAATCGTTTTTTTTTATTTACCTTATTTATAGGAAATTTCCCGTAGAATAAGCTCCCGAAAACCGTTTTAAGATATCATAATTCCTTTTAAAGTTACAATATAAATACTGAGACAGCGTTTTTGCCGATTTTGCGTAAATTCGGTATTTTATCAATTATTATTTATTTTATTATTATTTATTACTAAATGTTTGATTATTTTATTTAGTTATAAAGCAATAAAATATAATATAATAAGATCCATGCTTGTATATTCAAATATTTTCGCGTTGTTATATGTAATATTGGCGCATGTGTGAATTACGAGTAACGTGACATGTCATTACGTCACAAGATAAAGGTCGATAAATCAGATCGAATTTTTGACTAACCTTACCCGTACATTTTTGCTACTTTTGACAGTTGGCTTTTATGTTTACAAACCACCTGTTAGTAAACACAGCTAATATTTTTATTGTACTGAACTTATACAGTGTTTTAATTGCATTTGACAATTTGTGAATGTGTGTAAATCAGTGTAGTGAAAATGTCTTCTAAAAGAGATAAAAAAAGGAAGATTTACAAAAGAAGCCAAGACTATCCACCAGCTCAGCGAGGAAACTCCAAAACACAGCTAGTGCTAGAAACACCAGTGATAAAACAAACAGAATCATTAACACTTCAATTTTATTTTCTAAACTTAGAAGTGTTCTGTGTTGTAATCGGTGCCATGGCAGTGTTCAATTAAGTGAATCTGGTGTGCAGGGTCTTGGTTTCAAAATAGATATTGTGTGCTCAAAGTGTGGTGAAATAGCAGCGATCAACTCCAGCAACAAAGTAGGAGCCAAAGGAAATACATATGAAGTGAACAGAAGATCTGTGCTGTCTGCTCGTCTACTTGGGCATGTACACGCTGGCCTTTCAACTTCTTGTGGGATTATGGACCTATGCAAGCCAGCTGACTCATGGGACTCCACGCACCAGAAAATATTGATGTACACTGCTGCAGATGTTTGTCTGCTACGTTGAAAAGAAGAAAAAAGTAGATGCAATTGATAAGATGAGTATAAATTATATGTATTAGAACTTGTAAATTAATTGTTAAATAACTCTAAATGTTGTTTTTATCAATTTCAGCTTACTGTCCGTAAGATTCCAAGTGAACTCATGGACAGATTGGGCTCAAAATTTATGGAGATACTCATTATAGTAGTACTTTTCATATGAGTGTAGGGATTTTGATTTGAACGAGTAGAAAATTTTTTACATCTATAAAAGTGATAAAATTATTAAAAAATAAGTGTTATATTGACAATGTTCATATAAAAAAAATACTTCTACTCGTTCAAATCAAAATCCCTACGCTCATATGAAAAGTACTACTATAAAGAGTATCTCCATAAATTTTTAGCTCAATCCATCCATGCGTAGACTTGGAATCTTACGGACAGTGCTTAAAGTCTTCGAAAACAGTCTGGTTTGCCATGGAGGCATAGAAGGTCCAACGAAGGTAAAAAATATACAAATTGGTAGGTTTTTATGTATACTTTGAGGAAAAAAAACCCTTATTAAAATAAATATCAAAATAATTCTTAATTAATTTTTTTGTTTGAGATTTTAAAGGTGGTGTGCCCCCTTAAAATTTCATCGTTGTCTTGGCAGAAATTTGGACGAATCGAAATCATCAAATTTGGTGATGCAAAAGATACTAATATTCTGCATCAAATTCTCTTTCCAAACACATGGACTAAAGTACTTTATATTTTATAATTTTTTAGATAAAATTACATACATTATGCGAAAAGTGAAAAAATGCAAAAAATGCTGTTTTTCAGTTTGGCATAAATCCTGAACCAATATAGGTAAGAGTATAACATTTTTTTTACGTATTTTAGGTATGAAATACATCATTTTCTTAAAGTTTCATACTTTTTAAATTGTTTACTGGCTCACTTAATGTGGAATCAGTCTATATATATGGGTTATTCTCTAGGAAAGCGAGATCAAAAGAATTTTTTTTTATTTCTTCGGTAAAAATGTTCCTCTTGGTATGTAGCATATATGTTATTTATTCAAATTTTTTTAATTTCTTATGTTCAGAGTTCATCAAGGCTAAATATGAGCATGTAGTCAGTTTTTTACATTTTTTAGCAAATTTCAACTTCCATTTATACAACAAAATTAATCATGTTAAAAAAGTAGCAATAAGATATTATCTAGCACACTTTCTGAATTTTTCATAAAATATAGTTCCAAAACCTTTTAATACCCCTTTGGATTGATTAAACTCATTTTGAAACTTAAAATCCTCTAAAAAGTGGGTTGGATCAGGCGAACCATTACACCAAAAATCATGAAGATTTCTTTTTTCCGTACAAAAGTGACTGCCACAGTCGCGAAATGGCAGAAGTGCAGTATCTATATAAAAAATTCAAATAACCTGACATATTGTTAAAAAAATTATTCAAATGTACCTTTTAGCAATAAAGTCATATTTAGCATCAAACAATTTTAAATATATGGACTTGAAAAAATCGGAATAAATTTACGACTAATTTACGTACTAAAAGGAACATTTTTGCCGAAATAAATTTATTTTTATTTTGTTCTGGATTTCCCAAAGAATTATATATATATATATATATATATATATATATATATATATATATATATATATATATATATATATATATATATATATATAGATATATATAATTCTTTATGAAATCGAGAACAAAAGAAAAATAAATTTATTTCGGCAAAAATGTTCCTTTTAGTACGTAGAGGAGATCGGGGTAATGCCGGTCACTGGCTAATTCCGGTCACCCTTATTTTCAATAATCTAAACATTTTTAGGTAATAATTCGAATAGTATATTAAACGCAACATAAAATGCAATTAATCTAATGTCCAAACAACCTTCTATTCAGTTTTATTAAGGAATTATACACAATCAAAGTGTAGGCCTACATTTCTTATAAGAAATCTGGTCTATAAAATAAGCTTTTATGCATATTATTTGTTGCTTTATGCAGTTATTTTTTGCATCTTTATTAATTTGAACAATCTAATAATACGAAATAGTGAAGAGAAAAGAGTATAAACCTATTACTTTTTTGCCATTTCAATTAAAATTACTAAGAAGAATGGGGGGTAATCCCGGTCATAATGTTATTTATATGACGCTCCCGAAAGTGAGGCTAAGAAAACGTTCCGCTGCGCTCTCAGGTAGGGTAACTTTGCTCAAGTGTTTTTGATTGAACAGTGGTTATGTTATTATATGTTTCACTATGTAAGTGCGAATAATAATGCGACGGATCATATGAAAGTACATATAATTGATTTATAGAAATTTTTCACCTATAAAAGTAACTTTTTAATAGTGATCGGAATTGTACCAAGGCTGACCGGTATTACTCTTTGATGTGGAGTAAATTTGGTCAAAATGCTTTTTTTTATTTCGACTTATAGCTTCGATATCTTACTTTTTTATATTAAACCAATAATAAATATTTATAGTCAATGGTTTGAACTAACATAATAATTATTTAAAGTTAAAAGAAACAATTTGAAAGTGGAAATAACAAGCACGTTTGCTTCGGTGACCGGCAATACCCCATCCTTCCCTAAAATAGTCGTGAATTTATTCAGATTTTTTTAAGTCCATATATTTAAAATTCTTTGAAGCTATATATGACTTTTTTGTTAAAAGGTACATTTTAATAATTTTATATATACGAGGTCTGTCCCAAAGTATCCGACCTACGTTCATATCTTCGCGCGGAGAGACTCAGGCGACCTCTGAAGGGTACGAACGTCACCAGCAACTCCTAACCTTCTCGTCAGTAGCCTGAGATACCAATAAAACGCCTTAGTTCCCGCGCAGCGTGTATTTGTTTACAACGACTTTTTTGCGTTCGTCGCAATTTGCTTATTGCTAAAAATGGCAGAACGAACCGAACAGCGAATTTGCATAAAATTTTGCTTTAATCTCGGTAAAAGTTGTGCGGAAACTAGTATGGGCAAAACACAAATAAAAGAGTGGTATAGGCGGTTCAAAAGTGGCCGCACATCTGTTGACAGTGATCCTCGTTCTGGTCGACCTTCGACGGGAACATCGTCGGATAATGTCGAGCGTGTGCGTGTCGCAGTTGAACAAGATCGTCGTTTGACTGTGAGTGAACTGGAAGATGAACTTGGAATACCAAAAAGTACTGTTTGGCGAATTTTAACCGAGAATTTGGGAAACTGGTGACTGGCTTCTTCATCACGACAATGCTCCAGCGCACGCATCAAACCTTGTGCAGCAGTATTTATTGAAACACAGTGTTGCGCAGCTCCGCCAGCCTCCATACAGTCCTGATATAGCTCCCTGCGACTTTTGGCTGTTTCCTCGATTGAAAATGCCACTTAAAGGACATCGATTCGACAATAAACAGACTGTTGAAACTAATGCGACGAATGCACTAAAGGCGATTCCGAAGTCTGACTTTCAAGAGTGCTTTAATAAGTGGAAACATCGATATGAGCGTCTTGTTCAATCAAATGGGGACTACTTTGAAGGATGCCTCCCCCCGGATAACGAAGAATAAATCAAGCGCCGAGAAATCGAGGTAGGTCGGATACTTTTGGGACAGACCTCGTACATATATATATATATATATATATATATATATATATATATATATATATATATATATATATATATATATATGTGTGTGTACAGAGTGTCCCATTTTAACTTGGACAGCTGGATAACTCGAAATCTTGTACCCAAATCCAAAAATGTTTCAGACAAAAGTTGTTGGGTTTCGAAGGGCCTACCCAACCATGACCTTGAAAAAGTCCTTGACCTTCATTTTCAAGGTTATTTGGAGGTCAACTTTGTCTGTTTCAATGGAAACCCCTATTTTTTATTCCAGATTCTGAAAGAACGCAAAATTTTCGCCTAGATGACCTATTCTGTCTAGGGTCAAAGTGAACCCCAGAGGTCATTACAAGGACAAGTTCCTGGCCAGAGCCGAAAACTGGTGAAATATGATTTTCTGGAAGAGTTCTTCAGACGGAAATTGTTCTGTATCGAGAAACTCGACCATGATCTCAAAATGCCCTTCAACCATATTCCCAAGGTCATTTGAAGGTCGAGTAGGCATTTCAAACAATAACCAATGTTTTGGATTCTAAAAAAGTGAGAAATTTTACGCTCTGAAGACCTTTTGAATGAACCCCTAGGGAACGTGGGATGTGAATATTGATTTATACTTTGAGTACTTTGAGTACTTTCAATTCATTCGGAAGAGTATTGAGCTTTCTATTTGCATTAATGTACGTTTTTCTATTTTTTGGACGTGAAATGGTCAATTATAAGAAACTCTGATTTATTTACATCAGCAACGTTTCGATAGTGCATTAATATCTTCTTCAGGCTAAAACTTTTATTAGAAAACATTAAAACTACAATTAAAACACGTTCACTTTCGTCGTATTATTACAATTAATTACGTACTACACGTCAACACAGAATTATCGTTGTAGTATCACTGAATGTTGCTGATAATTTGCTCATTATAATTTGGTACTTCAAGTTTGTCATTATTATATTAGATTTTTTTAACTGGCATTATTTATCATCAAACCGATCAAATAAATTTCTTCCCAAAAACAATGGCTAAGTATACCCCTAATGAAGAGGTGGGCATTCTCATCACTATCGGTGAATGCGGTAGGAATTATCGGCATACTGCCCGGTCCTACGCGCAGCGATTCCCAAATCGTCGCCATCCTTCTGCACAACAAGTGGTTAACATTGAAAGGAGGTCTCGGAATAACCCACTGTATCGCCAGAGACAAAAGAATAGGCTCTAGAATAACAACGATCCCAGACTTCTGGCAGTTCTGTCTATGGTCCATTTGGACCCACACTTGAGTACGCGTCGAATTGAACGGGAATTAGGAGCCCCCCGATCTACGGTTTTTAGATTATTGCGATTAGTCCGTTACCATCCATATCATATTACTCTTGTACATGAACCGAGCCCTGCAGATCACGCACTCAGAGTGAAATTTTGTAAATGGGCTCTTGACATGTTAAATGAGGATCCAGGCTTTTTCTGGAGAGTTTGTTTCAGTGATAAAGCAACGTTAATCAGTAATGGCAGTCTAAACAGACATAATAGCCATTATTCATCCCCAGTGAATCCTCATTGTTACCGTCAAGTGTTCAATCAACATCGTTGGAGTTTGTATGTATGGATCGGTATGTGTAATGGCCAGTGATTTGGTCACATTTTTTTGAAGGACCAATTAATGGTCCAATGTATTTGGAATTCCTGGAGAATGATTTTCCTATCTATCTTGAGGATATTCCACTTGCATTGAGACTAAATTTGTGGTTTCAACAAGATGGTGCCCCTGCTCACTATGCTCGCATTGTCCGCAATTTCCTCAACCAGCAGTTTCCTCACCGATGGATAGAACGTAGCGGACCAATTGCTTAGCCTCCTGGATCACCAGATTTGAATCCGCTCGATTTATTTTTATGGGGATATGTGAAGGACGTTGTATATGCTGAGGCACCCACGACGAGAAGGGATATGATGGTGAGAATCCAGAGAGCTTGTGCAGCAATAACTCCTGAAATGCTTCAGAATGTGCAACAAAACCTTCGTCGTCGATTGCAGTTATGCTCGCAGAATCAAGGAGCATATTTCGAACACTTTATTCGGTCTTAAATGGCTGGGTCCTGGAGGATCTTGCCTTGAGTGGCTGGGTCCTGAATGATCTTGCCTTGAGTGGCTGGGTCCTGAATAATCTTGCCTTGAATGGCTGGGTCCTGAATAATCTTGCTTTAAGTGGTCGTATCTTCGGAAAGTCTTACCTTAAGTGGCCGGATCTTGGAAGATCTTCCCTTGAGTGCCGTAGTCCTGAACAAAAGGTCTTCTAAATAGATAACTCTCTGAAAAATCGAAAACAAAAAAAAATTATTTTAATTTTAGAAGAAATGTTCCTTTTAGTATGTAGAATTTGGAGATATGACCATATGTATAAATGATTCTCTAGGAAATCCAAAACAAAAAACAAGAAAAATTTATTTTGGTAAAAATGTTCTTTTTAGTATGTAAAATGGTCGTGAATTTTTTCATATTTTTTTAAGCCCATATATTTAAAGTTGTTAGAAGCTAAATGACTTTATTGCTAAAATGTGCATTGTAATATATTTTTCAACAATATTGCATATTATTTGATTCTTTTTTTATATAAATATCGCACTTCTGACATTTTGCGATTGTGGCAGTCACTTTTGAACTGAAAAAAGTAGTCTTTATGATTTTTGGTGTAATGGTTCGCCTGATCAAACCCACTTTTTCAGGATTTTAAGTTTCAAAATGAGTTTAATCAATCGAAAGGGACATTAAAAGGTTTTGGAAACATTTTTTATGAAAAATTCAGAAAATTTGATAAAAACATCCTTTGTTGCTATTTATTGAAAAGATTTGATTTTGTTCAAGAAATGGAGGTTGTAATTTGCTTAATAATGTAAAAAATGATTACATGCTTATATTTAGCTGCGATGGACTTTGAACCTAAGGGTTTCAAAAAATCTGAAAAAAGAAGTCGTTTTATTTCGATATTCTAGAGAATCCTCCAAGTGTGTGTGTATATATATATATATATATATATATATATATATATATATATATATATATATATATATATGTATATATATGTATATATATTTATATATTCACGTATACACCCACACACATATCGACGCTCCGTACGAAGACTAGCACAGCTCAGAATTCTCAAAAACAGCTAGTTCTTTTCTAAGCCCTCTTATAAAACTAGCACTTTTTATATCCTCTAATAAATACTAATATTTTCTCAGAACCTTTGAAAAGGTGATAGTTTTTGTCTGAGAATCTGAAAACTCCTAGTTCCGTGGGAGGATTTTGATTAAAACTGTGGTTTTTAGAGAATTCTGAGTTGTGCTAGTCTTCGTACGGAGCGTCGATATGTGTATGTACGTCGCAAGTGCTCAGATTTGTCTCTAAATTACAAGGACTGTTCAAACATTACGATACTGTGTGTCATTCCGAAGCTGCTGTATATGAACGATTATTGACAGACATTTATTATATGTGTATTACAAATACGAATAATGGTACTGGCCTTATGGCGAAATAAAAATAATAAAATATGAACAAGAAATTGTACTTTCGATAAAATGATAATAATATTGCTGGAATATTATTGAAATACTACCCAATATTACCATTATTATTGTGAAATGATAATAATATTCCTGCAATATCACTACAATATTTTCCGTTCTCACGGCAACAACTAAAAACCCATAATAATATTATTGTGATGTCACTGAGATTCCTGATTGTAACCAAAATATTCCCCATAATATTCCTGTAGCTACAGTATCACTGCAATATTGCATATATATCACAGAAATATTTAATATTGCGTATAGTACTCATGTGATATTGCTGCAATATTTAGTGCTATGTAGTTGATCACTAGCACACGCACACGCGCGTGTAAGGTGAAGTACCCAATACTGAAAGAACGTGAAAAATTGAGATGAGTACTGGGACAAAACTTAACAACCGCAATTAATAGTCAAGTTATTGTCTCAATGACAACATTTTAAATAGATTCTCATTGTTTTCGACTTTGATTATTTAACCATATCAAACGCTTTCTGAAATAAGATGCAGATTACGTTATTCGTGCAACATAAAAAATGTGGTTCAGAAAATGCGCTTAATTTGATTCTAATGTCAATTTTTCACACAAATTGTTACAATGTTGACAATTGATTCCTAAGGTAAAAAAGAAAAAATCTTTTATCGTAGTACGAAAATCAAACTTTTAATGATGTGTAATACGTTTATAAACAAAATAAGCGACCGATTTTATAATAATAATGAATATTTATTTAAAAATTAAGTGTCGAAGTTTACCTCCTAATTATTCAAT
This sequence comes from Gastracanthus pulcherrimus, assembly GCA_949152435.1. NCBI lineage: Eukaryota > Metazoa > Arthropoda > Insecta > Hymenoptera > Pteromalidae > Gastracanthus > Gastracanthus pulcherrimus. The sequence continues at coordinate 65,993,775 of OX424574.1, forward strand.
AGATACCTAGTACCGGGGCAATATAGCAGCGTAATCTAACACGTATTTATTAATTAAAATTCATACAAGATAGTGTTAATTATGAATGTACGTATAAATAATAATTAAAATGAAACCTTTTAAAGGTGTTTTATTCATAAATACATTTTTCTAGTTTTTAAAAATTATGGCCTGAAAGTCTCATAATCGTGCTTTATGTTTGACTATTTGTTCGTCTTGCTTAGATTCTTCTTAACAAACTATGATGTTTCTTTCCAACATAAAATGATTCCTTATAGCATCTAAACGTTAAAAATTCAGTTTCCCATTATAAAGTATATTTTGAATTTCTTTAATTATAAGTTTATTACTGTCCCAGTACTGCTCCCGCAACATTGTCCAACTATACGTGCCAGCGCGTAATGCTTGTTCCTCCTACTGAAAAAGCTGAAATGATAATCGGATGAGAATCAGGTGATAATCATGTGCAAATCATGCCAAAATCGCGTATGATTCTCGAATGATTATCATTTTTTCTATTCCACAGAGAAAATTTTATATTTAAAGTACATATAAATGTAAATCCCAAAATTGACCGAATTCGATACGTGCAATAGTAGGTACAAAAGTAAGTAGTAAAACGCGTAATTTAAAAATTTCGTAATTGTAACAGAAATTAAATAATATGTGATTAAGCTGTGGACATATAATACGCCATTCAATAAATATTTAATTATTTATTATTTTAATAATTTTCGTATATTAATGATATTTCGAAGAGGAGCATAAGCAAAAATGAGAGTCACACCTCGTTACCGATGAGGTATATGGGAAGATATAGATTGTAGTCTAATTTCATCATAATGATCCTGCAGGTATTTCATTACTTTCCTGACATAAAAGATAAATATCTACAGAAAAAATTCTTCTCTATGACTGATCAAAAGCAAAACTGAGCTACTTATCTGACTATAACATCCTTGAACAATTCAAAGGGACAGCACAATTCTTCATCAACTTGAGAATAGATGTATACAAGTATCAAAAAAGCCAATTTTGTCTTAGCGTAACCATCTGAAATACAAAAGAACAAATTTTATAAAATCAAACAGACTTTTATCAAAAGATAATAATTGTATTTTTAAATATATGTTATACTTTTATAAAGGTTGTGAATCTTTTTATCAAATGTAATACTAATTATTTTCCAACCTTAATCTAGTTATTTTGTTAAACACCTTAAGGGGTAACACCACTGTAATAGCGAAAATAAGCGTTTTTATGGGTATTTTTTTAATGGAAAGGAAAGTTATAAAGAAATGATATTTGGATATATTATTAGTCTAATATTATAGTATATTTAAAAAAAATTGAGTAAAACAAAAATATAATTATTAAAAATATTCAGTATTCCATAAATTAGGAATTATTAGCTATTAGATTTACAAAATATTAAAAAAATTGAAATTTATAATCACGTAATACTTCGTAATTAAAATTCATTACATTTCTTGCAAGGAAGCAAAAAATGTATGATATTCTAGAGCCTAAGAATTTCAGTTGTCATAATTAGTACAATAATACCTGTAAAGGTTTAATATAGCCTGATCATTCTTATTTATTATGTGAAGCGTGTACACGAGAACGAAAAACCTTTTTAATTACCAATTAAACGGGATGTAAATTAAGCAAGAACTTCAGAAAATTTCTAATTTTTATAAAATGGTACTTTTAAAGGATAAGTATAACAAAAACAGTAACTCTGCAGACAACTTCTTTAGCAAGCAACGAATTGTTCCAAACAATTAAGAAACAATTTACAGTAACAATATTTTGAAAATTAATTACCTACAATAATTTAGGCATTAACAATTTCTCATCGGCAGGCACATGGACAGGCACTAGGCTTAGTCTGAAACTAATTCGAATTCTCATCTGCATGGTTGTGAATTTTCCAATTTTCTTTGACTCGGATGCCTCGATATTTTGCGAAGCTGTATATTCGCTTTGAGCGTCTGCTTGGAGGGGATAAATGAAGTGATCTCAGCGCTTATGCTGACGAAAAGTGACAAAAATGTTTGCCCGTAAATGTATTACTATATATATTGTCGATACAGATGACCTAACCTCGAAAGTCATTGAGAAGAAAATAATTTAGTCAACTTGAAACGATTTTCTTCTGTTTCTTTATACATCAAATTAATGCTGCACCTATATAAATTCATACTGTAAACAATAATTGGAAAACATAGAACAAATCTTTATTTCCTTCGTTATCTCAGTTTGAAACAAATTCCCCATATGATGTGTGCTTAATTCTCCAACATTAATGTCAACCCCATGTCAAGCCATATGGCGCATCAAGTCATGCTCACAGCGAATACTGTATCTTACGGCTCTCGCAGAGTACGCAGAAAATCGAGATACCAGCTGAGCCGGCTAAATCCATCTGATGGTTCTTTCATATATACAGTACGATCAGCTGGTATCTTGATTTTGCGCGCACTCGCAAGAGACGAAAGCTGCAGTACCTATAAGTATGCGACTTCACGAAATATCGAGATATTCGAGATTAGTTTCAGACTCAGCCTGGTGCCTGTTATACGTACTTATCCCTAAATGGAAGAAAAAAAGAAAATTCGAATTAGTATACACGGAAAGAAATTTGTTACGGCTATAGTATGGACGTGAGCGATGTACTTTAAGCAACGTGTATGTGTTGCTATTCACGCATGAACTCAAGCATTACTCGCATGACAGTAATCAGCGCAAAATAAACACGACGATCTTGCGCTTACCGCCACGAGTCGATGCGCTGTTACCGCGAAAGGGCTACGAGAAAAGCATCGAATACTAGCGCGCGGCATTCGCATGAATCTCTTGTCATCGTGGTACGAGCTCCCTTGCGAAAAGTAGTTAGGCCACGCGCCCTTGAGAATTCAGCTGTGAGCAGATGTATACATCTTATAGGAAAAACGATAAATGCATGAATATACAAAACTCGAGCGAATATGATGGTAAATTTTCTCTGCACACCAAGTCAACAACAACGCAGAATGCGCGCGAAAATCTCCCAGCTGCGAGTTCCCGCAAGGGGACGTGGCCTAATCTCTCATCGCAAGAGAGCTCATACCAGGAGGGTAAGAAAGACATGCGAACGACGCACGCCCGTACACGATACTTTTCTCGTAGCTCTTTCGCGACAATAGCGCATTGACTCGAGGCGGTAAGCGCAAGATCGTCGTGCTTTTATGGCGTCGAGTACTACCGTGCAGCTAAAGCATGATTTTAATACACTACTGGCCTTACTCTTGTACTAACTTTGTATAAAACAAGAGCGAATGATTAAAGCGCGTCGTTTCATGCGATAGGCGTAACAAATTTCTTTTGGTGTAATCAATCAGATCGGATAATTCAGTCGGAGTTTATCACTGTGAAGTCAAGGTCACCTACCAACGTGAAATTGTTGATACCTAAATTATTGTAGGTAATTAATTTTCAAAATATTTTTAGTGTAATTTGTTGCTTAATTGTTTTGAACAATTCGTTGTTTGCTGTTTTTGTTGTACTTAACCATAAAATGTACCATTATATAAATATTGATTGTTATCTGAAGTTCTTGCTTAATTTACTTCCTGTTTAATTGGTAATTTAAATAAGTTTTTGTTCTGTACACTCTTCACATAAAGTAATGAAAATGATATAGCTATATTTAACCTTTACAGGTATTAGTGTACTAATTATGACAACTGAAATTCTTAGGCTCTAGAATATCATACATTTTTTGCTTCCTTGCAAGAAATGTAATGAATGCAATTAAACAGATTTGCATCCAACGCAACTTCTGCTTCAACTTCCAACTTAATCAAGCTATGAATTACAAGATTATTTATTGCTGTGTGACATGGCAATATGGAAGCAATACGTAACTTTCTGTCGACATATGGATTTTCAGCAAATGATATAAAGACGAGAGATTACAATGTGCTGCTGTTAGCTTTTCATTACAAAAAGAAAGACATTGGTAAACTGCTTCTTCAGGATGGCTGCATTCACATAGGGAACAGATACTCCCAGTCTACTACACTTCACCTAGCAATGGATCAGGAGAACAAAGAAATCATATTGAAGCTCCTGCAAAAGGGAGTTTTCATTGACATAAAAGACAATCGCTCTGGACAAACGCCTCTGCACTGTGTAGCTGACAAAAGATCGACCAACATACTTTGACAGCTGCTGAACTTCAACACCAATTTTAACGTGTGTAGCAGCAAGGGCAGAATAGCTCTACAAATTATCTTTGATCCTACAGTGTACGAGTATGGAAGTAGCAGCGAGACAGTGCATCCTGACATAGTAAAAAAACTGCTACTGTCGGAGGCTTCAGTCAGCGGTGAGGATGGTTTTGAGTAGACACCCCTGCATTTGGCTGTTACATTGAAACTGAAAAATGTATTGCCTATGTTAAGTACTAGCTTTTGCTACGGAGGTAAACCTGCGCGACAACAAGGGCAGTACTATTCTGTGTGTTCTGCTTTCAACTAAATATTTTAACTCGAGCTGCAGCGATGAGCCCTAGAACCTCAAAACTGCTAAATAGCTGTTCATGTGTGAAGCCAAGCTTGACATAAATAGTTCATTAGTCACAGGTGCTAACAGATAGACGCGGAAAGTGAAGAGCGGAATAGATAGACCGAAAAGAGTCGGCCAATCTAAGCAATTCCGCCTTTTGACGAAAAGTGCGCACCTACTTTGGCTACGCGTAGGAACAAAAGAGCATAGAGTTTTGTTGTTATGCGAAGATTTTTTAAAGTTTACCTCAACGATCAGTGAACATAATTATAAATTATTATCATCGTATTATTTGGACACCATTATTCTGTGAAAGTTATCATGGCCATGGACGAGAATTTCAGAAATATCCATAAAACAACAATTTATATTACATTTTTATCTCCAGCATTACTGTGAGTGGTAATTGCGAAAGAAAAATTTGAATTTTTTTAATTGCCAATGTTACTGGTAATAATAAGGATTCTACTAATGGCACAAGTAATTATTCTAAGAAAGTTAATCCTAAGATAAATCGAAATTCAAGAGGACAAAGTAAACTCAATAATAAATGGAAAGATTTGGATGAACTTCTTATCGAAGCGTTTCGCAAACGGCCAGTATTGTGAAAACATTCACTGTCAGTAAAACAAAGAGGTTCTTATAATGCAAACGAATCCTGGTTAGAAGTGCAAAAATAAATCAATGGTAATTATTTATTACGAGGGTAGTTCAATAAGTCTTTAGAATAAAGTATAAAAACAATTTTTTTCGGGTACATTTTTTTTTATTTTTCAACATAATCTCCTTGGAGCTCTATACACTTGGTCAATCGCTTTTTAAGTTTTTTTAATCCTTCAGAAAAGTGCGTTTTCGGAAGTTCCTCAAAATAAGCACTTACAGAGGCAATGACGTCTTCGTTGTCCGTAAATCTCTGTCCACCGAGCCATTTTTTCAAGTTTGGAAATAAGAAAAAGTCACTGGGGGCTAAATCTGGTGAATACGGTGGGTGTTCGACCAATTCGAATTTTAGTTCTTCAATTTTAGCCATTGAAACGAAGCATGTGTGGACTCGGGCGTTGGCGTGATGAAAGAGAATTTTTTTTCTCGCCAAATGTGGTCGTTTTTTTTTAATTTCTTCTTTCAGCTGCTCTAATAATGATGCATAATACTCACCAGTAATTGTTTTACCCTTTTCCAAGTAGTCAATAAGTATAATTCCACGTGCATCCCAAAAAACTGTAGCCATAACCTTACCAGCTGACTTTACGGTCTTTGCCTTCTTTGGAGCTGGTTCGCCTGTGGAAATCCACTGCTTGGATTGTTCCTTTGTCTCAGGAGTGTAGTGGTGTATCCATGTTTCATCCACAGTCACAAATCAACGAAAAAATTCCTCAGGATTCCGACTTATGCGCGCCAAAAGAGCCTCAGAGGCGACCACTCTATTGCGTTTATTCTCAGCTGAGAGCAAACGCGGCACCCATCTTGCCGATAGCTTTTTCATGCCTAATTTTTCATGTAGAATTGAAACAACTGCACCTATAGATATCCTTGTGGCCTCAGCTAACTCACACACTTTTAATCTTCTATCCTTCAACACCATATCGTGGATTTTATTGATGATTTCGGGAGTAGTTGCTTCTACGGGCCTTCCTGAACGTGGTTCGTCACTTATTGATGTACGACCACGCTTAAATTCATTTACCCAGTTATAAACCGTTGCTAAGGCAGGGGCAGATGTGCCATGAACTGAGTCCAATTCATTTTTTATCTCATATGGAGTTAAACCCTTTAAATGAAAATGTTTAATTACCGCTCTGAACTCGTTTTTTTCCATTTTTCTTAACAAGCAATTTTTTTTTTCAATTGGTTATAAAAACACGTAAACTCAGAAGATGTGGACTGTGACTGCACCATATATCTAGTCGGGAGTGGTGCTGACTGAAAACAGATGATTTGGAGCGATTCGCGCGCCATCTGTTGGTCATTCTAAAGACTTATCGAACTACCCTCGTACATAATTATATTTTTAATAATTTATTAATTTTTATTTATATACTTTATTAATTCTTATTTTTATTATGTTGTAAATTTTAGTTCAATTTAATGTAAATGAAATTATGAGTCATTGAAAATATGTAAAAGATTGTTACGTTAAAGATAAGAACAAGAAGTGCAAATATATTCCAAGCGATTCAGGTACATTACCATCTTCATAGCAAAATAAAAGCAATATAGAGAAATCAAATGAATTTCGATTCTACGATTAGATTCTGTTTTTAAATGACACGATAGACACAAGAAAGAGAGTATGAGATAATATATTTATTTTTTGACGTCTTTCTACTAAGAATTTAACGTTTGTATCTTAACTGCGAATTAATTGGATAATATGCGATTTTAAAAAATCTTAATACAAGTTTATTTTTTAAATAGAACCACGCGCAACGTTAAAGAGTTTAACACTAGTAATGAAAATGAGATTGAAAATGACGAGAGTAAAGAAAACGAGATTGAAAATGTCACACCAGATACAGATCAAGACGTTACAGAGATCATTTCACACGCTGAGGAAGTTCTAGTGCGACTGACCGCAACAGTAGGAAATAAAAGGGTATTAGAAGAAAAAAGTAATTTTCAAGAATATAAGCGTAAAGGTTATTTCATTAATTAATTAAGTAGTATAACGAGATATTTAAGTAGAAAATTAATAATCTACCTTTCCTGTACCCACATTCACAAACAATAATTTTAATCGACGATCTCTTTACCCAAATAAATATTATCTCAACTGACTCTAATCTTTTCAAAATGGCGGACATTGCATAAAATCTCATGAAATATGAATTGACGTCTTTAGTATAAAAACCTGTTATAAACTTTTTTTGTCGCATGATTTTATCTCCTAACATACAGCTGGAGAGGGTAACAACCCACGGTGATCGTCTGCGTTCGCTAGTTACCTCGGCTGATGTCACCGAAAGCGACTCATCTGACCGCAGCAGGCGGGTATTTATTATGTCTGTTTTCTGTATTGATGGGAGGACACGACGCAGTATATCATCAACCACATCAACACGCTTAGTGCTGTTACCGTCAAAAATATTCGAAATTATTAAGTCATTATTGCAATTTGTATTATTATTAGTTTGTGTTGTCCTCCCACCTACCATTTTAACCCACGTGCTTCGTGCAGATGACGTCGACGCAGTATCTTGCAGTGTATCGTCGCTTTCGTCATTCAAATTATTATCGATATTATATATATTATTATTATTATTTACATTATTACTAATTACACTATTTATCTTATCATTACTATTTCTAGTTCTAATACTGTGCGGTGAAAAAGTTTTATTTTGCTTACTGGTAGGCAGGCCAATCTGGTAATTTCCAATTTTACTTAAAAATTCTTGATGTTCAATAATTTTCAAAGTTTTCTCTATATTATTATTATTATTTATTGCAGTTTCATGATTGTTGTTGCTTGCAGTCTCGTATGCAATAATTTTTCCTATGTCCTTTAATATGTCGGAGTTGTCACTTTCAATTTTATTAACTTTTTCAATTATTATTTTAAGGTCATTATCGTATTTCTTTGTCTCACTATTATTTTTGACTAGATTTTTCATTTAAAAATTAGACTTCTCAATGTTATCTACTCTTTCTATAATTGTATTATAATTAGCTTCGATCTTATTCAACACATTATTTGTTATATTTTGACGCGTTTCGTGTAGCTGTTTGTTTTGAATTTTTAAATCATTAATTTCATGACAAAGCACTTGCTTTTCATTTAACATCTCCTCCAGCTGGGAGTGTTGTTTTAACATCTTATTCTCTATTTTCTACATTTTGGACCCAATTGTCAGTGCTAGAGTATGTATCGCTGGTAACGAATCAAGCCTTTTAACAATTGCATCCAATCTGCTTTCAAGAGAGGACGAATGTCTAGTAAGTGCATTGTCTATGTTTCTAGATGTCGAATTGGCGTACTCCACCAAGCAGGAGACTGTCGTCCCTTTTTTAAACGTAGTAGAGTCTAACATACATATTATCGACGTATTAACATCATTTACGCTGCTGAAATTATTTGTTTTGAACGAATGCGATGCGTCGTCACCGTGGGTGGTCTCGACGCTCCTGACCATGACGACGCTCGGGGATTCCCCGCTATGCTCTGCTCACATGTTGGATGTAGGCGGGCTCAGTGACGTCACAGGTGATAGAGAGGCCACTCGGAGCTGGCTGCTGGAGGGGGCGGGGCGTTGCCCTGGCAACGGAGAGAGTGACGAGTTGGAAGGCGCGGCCTTGCTCACTAGATTGGCGCAGCTGTTACAGTCCTCTTATTGGCTAGAGTTGAAGCGGCTAGCTCTTTCTCTATTGCACTCATGCTGATATTCGTCGCGCGCGGAGCTACCGACTCGAGCAGCGACTTCTTCGATTGTATGTTGTTCTGGCATGCTACAGCTTTGGATTTGAGCTGTAGCGCACCTCGTTGCGCGTGTGTAAGTACTTCAAGTGGCTTACACGCTGGATGACATGTGATATTGCAAATGCAGCACTTACGTAATGAGTTGCTGGTCCTGGGGACCTCCCCGCAGATGGCGCAACTGTCGGCCATGATGGTAGTGGTGACGTAGATATATGTTCTGCGAGGGAAATATACTGTTATTGGACCAGGTTACAGTAGATGTCACCTAGGTAGCCTCGTTGTTACAGCTCAAGTCGGTAGATGGCGCCTAGGTAGTAGGTGGCGCTGCGACGAAGTATCCTGATATGTGTTCACTTCTGTTATGTTACTTTTGCTCCATGGTCAGCTCCCGCCGCTCTACCATTCTCATTACACCTAACCTCAAAACTGACCAGATGTTGTTGCCACTTTGATGGTAAAAAGCCGCGCAGGTTGGCCAATAACAGCTGTAATTATTTGTTGCAGCGCTAACTTGCATATAGATGTATGCAAGTGCTGCAACAAACCTGCCCACAGACACCGGAGACGGCAGAGCGATGTCAAAAAGGCAGGAGCCAAAGCCACGAGAGAGAGAGAGAGAGAGAGATAGATATCAACGGTCACGCGAATCTCGCTGGCGCGTGTTGAGAGAAATCTCCGCGTACACGGCCAAGTCGCGCGTGATCAGTGCTGTCAGAGGCGCGCGTACCCTAGTGCATTAGCGTTACGCAAGCGGGCATATCGGACATTCACGAGAGAGAGCTAGAAAAATCATCGAGTGCGCAAAATTATACATAGGTAGGTTAACAACGTGTAGCACGGGCGTATCGGAAGCTCGAGAGGGGAGTTAGAGGAGCAGTCGCATGCGCGCGATTATACGTAGGTAGATTAGCAAACGTATATTACAGGCGTAGTGATATGTAGTTATATCGAGCTTCGTATATATGCAACTAAAGGAAAGGTATGAGTATGTGGGTATTATTTATTTAATAATAATAGGTTATGAGTACGGTCGATTTAATAGATGTATAATGGGGTTTTATCCAGTAAGACCCGCGGTATATTAATGTAATGTTAGAGCATGAATAACGTGGGGGAGAAGGAATAGTCAAGGATGACTCAAGTTGTATAATATAAAATATGTATATTCAATAAATGGGAAAGGGGTGTACATGCGCACCGCGTGTGTATGTGCTCTCGCAGGCACGAACCGGGGTGTGAGCATACCGATTGAACGACAGAGAAAAAGATTGGAGGACGTAGCGTCGCCCTCAGCGGCACTTGCAGATGCCGCACGCAGTCTCTGCAGATCTCGTCGCAATCACGATACAGTGCTCGCACACGCTCACCAATATCAGGTACCGGAGCTAGTACTTGCGATTGCGTAGCATTCGTCTTCTCTGCTCGGTAGCCAAAGCGTCTCTCTCCAGTATATTCGCGATTCCCGATCCGCGCCCCTCCCCGCGGCCTACCTATACTCTCTCTCTTTCTCTCTCACCTTTCGTCGGTTTTCTCTTGTTACCTTTTCGCCGCTGATGATGCCTGAACAGCTGAAACGATTAATAGAAGTTTCATATGTGGGAGAGAGAGTATGTGCCGAGGTGCCATTACCCGTCACAGATGTGAGTTTAATTAATTTCAATCAACTAAAAATATTTATTAGTTGAGTTTGATGAATTGTGAGTGAGGTTATGTTGAATAATTATTGCGAATAATAATAAATTATCAATTTGAATTATTACGATAAAGTATGTGTTGTATATTTATTCAATTGCCTATATATATATATATATTAATTATTAAATTGAGGTTAGGGTTGTTTTATAATATATAAATATTTATTTATTATTTGGACGTTAGTAATTAAATTGAAAATTTAGTTATATACGTTCATATTCCCGTATATATGTTATTCGGCCAAATCCCCTTTTGAGATAATATTTATTTGGGTAAAGAGATCGTTGATTAAAATTATTGTTTGTGAATGTGGATACAGGAAAGGTAGATTATTAATTTTCTACTTAAATATCTCGTTATACTACTTAATTAATTAATGAAATAACCTTTACGCTTATATTCTTGAAAATTACTTTTTTCTTCTAATACCCTTTTATTTCCTACTGTTGCGGTCAGTCGCACTAGAACTTCCTCAGCGTGTGAAATGATCTCTGTAACGTCTTGATCTATATCTGGTGTGACATTTTCAATCTCGTTTTCATTACTCTCGTCATTTTCAATCTCATTTTCATTACTAGTGTTAAACTCTTTAACGTTGCGCGTGGTTCTATTTAAAAAATAAACTTGTATTAAGATTTTTTAAAATCGCATATTATCCAATTAATTCGCAGTTAAGATACAAACGTTAAATTCTTAGTAGAAAGACGTCAAAAAATAAGTATATTATCTCATACTCTCTTTCTTGTGTCTATCGTGTCATTTAAAAACAGAATCTAATCGTAGAATCGAAATTCATTTGATTTCTCTATATTGCTTTTATTTTGCTATGAAGATGGTAATGTACCTGAATCGCTTGGAACATATTTGCACTTCTTGTTCTTATCTTTAACGTAACAATCTTTTACATATTTTCAATGACTCATAATTTCATTTACATCAAATTGAACTAAAATTTACAACATAATAAAAATAAGAATTAATAAAGTATATATTTCATATTTCATGAGATTTTATGCAATGTCCGCCACTTTGAAAAGATTAGAGTCAGTTGAGGTTGGCACAAAAAATTCTATCATCAACTCCAACTATTGCCTCCACCTTTCTCCACAATCCGGAGTAGGTTAGAGCACTTTTTGGACTAAAAAAAATATTTAAAAAAAATCCCCAAATTTTCAGTACTTTTCTCCATAAAGTCAGCCATATTTTTTTTAGAGCATTTAATCACAATTCTAACCCCGGAATTCGAAAGATCACATCCGAAAACATTGGGATAAGTGGTTTTTATTGAGTGATTTCATTAATATCCCTTCGAGATTGACGCTCCAAAATGGACGAATAATTGTGTCCGTTTGGGCGTTAATGGGTTAAAGCCGTTGCGATGCGGCTCAAATTTAAATATGTCTGGCATAGGGGGGGCCGTTTCCTGGTCAAGATGCGGAATGGCGATGCCACCCACGAATTTTTAACAGCGGCAGACCTTCAAGCAATTTCAGCCTCGTATGAAACTCCACAAATTGCATTTGATACAAATAAAAAAACAGGAAACACAAATACAAATTAAAAAGATAAGTCGGCCATTCAAATAAATAATCAAACGGAGGCTGTCGCAAATGAATGACTATCGGCGTACATTGCTGGGGCGGGGGGGGGGGGGGGGGGGGGTGCACTGTAGGGGATTGAGAGCAGGATTTATCAATGTGTCCTCTCTAGATTGTCACTTTGATACACTCCGTCAACACCTTCTAACTGGTCCCTCCTACCACCTTTTTGGAATTGCTGAGACGCACCTTGCTCACAACATTGACGACAATCGCATGCAGATCAAGGGTTATTCAATTTTAAGATTAGATAGGAATAAATTTGGGGGTGGGTTAGTTCTGAATATATTATGTGTAGTGTACAACAGAGCGACCTTCCCCCCGTATTCGTTGCTCTAATTTATAGGCCACCGCATGTACCATTCCTGCAAAATTTTGACCTAATTAACAAGCTAGCAACATACACGCAGGACTATAGCCATAAAATCTTAATGGGTGATCTGAATGCGAACCTGCTGAAGACGTAGGCTGATGCAAGATTCGTTAGGCGAATAGCCGATGATTTAAATCTAAAAATAATAGAGCATGGTGCGACTCATCACCTCGAGGGGTCTCTCACATGGATTGATGTCATTATGACAGATGACAAAGACGTGGTGCTGAATGCCAGCAATCAGGCGGCGCCATTTGCCAGCAATCACACACCCATAGATGTGTAAATAGATTTTAAATTAAACAATAGACCCATCACCGACACTTTCAGTTACAGAGATTTTAAAACAATAGAACAGGAAGATCTTCTATCTTACCTGAGTAAATGTGACTGGGCGGCGTTTGATTGCTTGGACAACAACAATATGGACAATTTATTGAGACAGCTCTGCGCCAATCTCATGGGGGCAATAGATGAACTCGCTCCACTGAAGCAATTTACACCAAAAAATAAAGCTAATCCCCCATGGATTGACTCAGATCTGGCTCACATAATAAAAAAACGTGACGCCGTACGCAGACTACTTCAACGCACAAAAAATGGTAGTCTTTGGCAGGAGTACCAGTCTCTCGCGGTCGAAGCAGAACAACGCATGAAAATCGCGCGGGAGACTTACATGCAGAATAAGATTTTTGAAGCCCTAGAAAATAAGAAGGATATTTGGAAAGAACTAAAGGGCTTGGGGCTGCTGCCAAGGGCACGGGGAGGGGGGGTTGCATGACTTCTCGCCGGGTGAGCTGAAGTCGCACTTTGCGGGGGTATCGGTCTCCCAGAGTAAAGGTGACGTTGATTTGGATAGCATCTTGGACTCGGCCAGTGACGACGGCTTTGTTTTCAAAGACGTTACAGTGACGGACGCAGTCCTGGCTGTTGCTCATTTCTCGTCGTAGGCTAGGGGTGAGAACGGTATTCCCCAAAGCGTTGTAGCTAAGGCTTTCCCGTATGTGAGTCATCATATAGCGAGGGTCTTCAACTCCTCTTTGTCTGGTGGTGTCTTCCCTGGGGCTTGGAGGGGGGCTCACTTGGTGCCTCTACAAAAGGTTTCTGTGCCATCTACTCTATCAGATTTTCGCCCAATAGCACTATTGAGCTTTCTCTCCAAGGTGCTGGAGAAGATAGTATACGACCAGATTACCGATTTCATAAGATCCAAAAAAATACTGGATCCTCTGCAAACCGGTTTCAGACAGCATCACAGCACCCAGACAGCTCTACTAAAACTAACCGAGGACATACGAACTGGGATTAATGACAATAAGAAACTAATGACTATACTGCTACTGTTCGACTTTAGTAAGGCGTTTTACACTATATCACCATCTGAATTACTTCGCAAGCTGATACGCGTGGGTTTTTCCAGGAGTGTTCTTCTGTGGATCAAATCATACATTTTCGGTCGAAGGCAAAATATCATAACTGACAACAATGGGGAATCTGATTAGCTAACCACCAATCTGGGTGTGCCACAGGGTTCAGTCCTGGGGCCCTTGCTATTCAGACTTTATATCAATGACTTACAAGACGTACTGACTGGTGGTGATGTTAAACACTTGCTATACGCGGACGACTTGCAAACTTACACTCAAGTGACATGGCGAGATTTTCATGTGGGTATCAGACGCATGTCGGTTGTTGCGCGGACAGTATCAGAGTGGGCCGAAGCATCCGGACTGCGACTCAATGTTGGCAAAACAAAAGCGATCATCTTTGGCTCCGAGCACAACATCAATCGGCTGCAGGATCTTGGTTTGCCCGACATTGAGTATCAGGAAGGTGTACATGTGCCTTTCTCTGACTCGGTCACAAACCTTGGTGTTGTCATGGACTCTAAACTCACGTGTAAACTGCAGGTTGATGCAGTTGGAAAAAAGGTAAATCGTGCTCTTTACAGCCTACGATTTTTTAGTTCATGCACAACCCAGGCGTATATCTATCTATCTATCTCTCTTTTGTTCAGGCGCTGGTTTTAACAGAATGTGGAAAAAATTACTCTTTTTTCCTTTTATTTAAATTACATCCACATATACGTATGAATTTGTCGAACACCTATACTACTCGAATTTACACAATCATATTAGTAATCAAACTCGTACCTTTCATTCCTCTAACTCCGTCCTTTCTCTCTCTTTATCTCTTTATTCCCTGGACCGATGCCTCCCGATTTTCGTCGCCCGTCTACATCACCGAGGTGCACGTCGAAAACGTCTACATCATCAAGATTGCCACTCCTTTCCGATTCCCCGAGGTGCAGCTGCTGCTCAATCACCTCGAAAACCTTCGCAGCCGCTCGTCGTCAATGCCACCGCCACATGATCGCCTCGAAACCGTGGCCGCCGCTCCTCTCATCACCGCTGGTCAATACCATCACCGCTGCAAGATCGCCTTGAAGCCGCCGTTGCTATTTGACCTCGTTGTCGCACGTGCATCCACTCTCCGTGCACCAAGATGACCGACCAGGGCTGCGTCGTTTCGCTTTACTCCGTCACTCATCCTCTCTGCTCTCCACTACTGCCGAATCCACAATTTTTCCCCACGATGACTCTTAATTAATTTCTCTATTACAAGTATAATTCACAAAATTAAACTCAAATCACACTCAATTACACAAGAAAATATCGACATACACACGGATGTCTTTTCAGCACGAAGAACCAGCGAATAGTGACGAGCGGAAATCGTCCGTCGTCGTTGCCCCATGGGACGCGCGCCTCTCTTCGTTTCCTATAACGTCGGCCGACTCGAACTTCGTTCGTTCGCTTCGTTCCTGTATCTGCCTCCGCGAATGCATACTCTGTCTAATCCTTGTCTAAGCAGTGCACGCGGCGTGTGCTCGCTCCTACCGTCTGCGTGAATTTACACGTATCTATACCTATATATCTTTTGCTATTCTATAATGCCGCTACAGTATTACACTAGTTTCCGCGCTGTTAAATTAAACTCTTCTTTCTCGTTCTCTCTTCTTTTGCTCTTCTGTGCTCCAATATACTCCTCTCAGCACATCACCATGACGTTTTACCGTTAAAAAAAAATAAATAAAATCCCAAACCGTAATTATCCTGAATCATTAATACTTTGTATGCGTTGTGGCGGTGATATTGATGTAAATTCCAACTCTTTTAAACAAATAATATAATTAATAAAATTTATTGGGACGCAGGAAACGGCGTCACAAACTCCCCTCCGCTAGACCGAACCATTCCTCGAATGACTCGACTGTCTATACAATTATTCCCACATAATATCACATTCCACACGCCTATAAGTCCAATTAATTTTACTTACCGGTCCACGTGGACCTCATAATATCATTCTTGGTCTTCAGCCTTCCTTCGGTCCCTTCATACATGTAAAAACTTGATTACTTATATTCTCTGACTCAATTACTCACTGTTATATTTCAAATTTACTAATATATTTTTTTTCTTTAATCCTTAAATCTACCTTTAACTATATATATATATATATATATATATATATATATATATATATATATATATATCTTCCTATATTATATAGTTGTTTGTAAATCTTATAAGATTTACGCCCTCCTCGCCTCTCCTCGCGCCTCATTTTGCCCTCTTCATTCTCCTTCTCAAAACAAGGTAATATCGTTTCAAAAAATACGTTATTTTGATCTTATTTTTTGCCCTCCTCGCCCCTCCTCTTTGTATCCTCCTCATAGCCCTCCTCCCAGCCCTCCTCATACCCTCCTCATTTACTTATTTCTATTAATTATCATTTTTTATTTTTGTTTTTTTTTCTATATACATATTATACATATAAAAATTGTTTATAATAATAATTGTGAATGTTTATAAATTTATAAAGTGTTTTATTCATTATACATATCAGTGCAGTTTATTCCATTTTACTGATTTTCTGATAAAATACATGCTACCATATTTAGATTTATAAGACTTAAATTTTATAAAATACAGTTTTGGATTCATTAAAAAGTATAATACATAAATAAAATACATGCAAATTAATTTAGATTTATATGAGTGAAATTTTTAAGTTTTTCATAATATAATATAACAAGATATATTGTTAATTTAAAACAAAAATTAAAGTAATGTAAATTCTTATTACATTCAAAAGAATTATTTTTTTTAATTAGATTCATTAATATTAAATTTACATATATAGATTATTATATACGAATTAAAAAGAGCTTTACAATATTACATTCAAATAAAAAACAAAATTAAAATAAATATATATGTTAAAAAATACAATACTTAAAACTAAATATAAATAAATGTAAGTATGAGTTACATATATTTATTTATAAATGAATTAAATAAAACATAAATTTGAATGTATAAAAAAGCTTAATTAACAAAACAAAAAACGCGCCAATCTATTTACCTCCCGGGTGGTGTGAAAAAATAAAAACCTTCATAAAAACAAAAAATTTCATGATGCTTTGGGGGTTGACGAGCGAAGCGAGCAGGGGGTACCCCCCTAGTATATATATGAGACATTTCATGTCAACCGGATCATCAGTGTACCCAAAATTTGGGTTAACCTATCATGAGCTTTGAAGTCTCAAAATGTTCGTCTGGTCAAGACTTTCGAAAAAGTTCTGGTCTTTTCAAAAATCCAATACGGCGCATAAAATATGGCGCCTGAAAGCCACGTTCTCATGGCACATTCAACAAAACCGATAGTAAAAATGTTCTAATTTGTGACATATATAGAAGAAACCATCCTCTTCCACACTAACGGTGTAGAAAATGAAAGTAAAAATAGATACAATGATAAATCTACTGGACCCTTCATAGTATATCTTTTCAACCATCGACCTCCAACATATCTCCAAAATGTATGTAAAACTCATTCTGGGACTTTTTATTGAGAATGTTGAAGTAATTCCAAATTCAAAAATGGCGGATCCAAAACGGCGGACATTATACCACCACCAAATCCGTTGTACCGCAAGAAATGATTTTAGATCAGTTTAAAGGATCGATATGGGGGTTTTCGGGGCCACTGCATTTTATTTTAACCTCGATATTTCTAAATTCAAAGTGGCGGATCCAATATGGCGGACATTACCCCCACTTAACTCATTTTACTACAACAATAGATTTTAGATCAATTTAAAGTATCGATATGGGGGTTTATGAGGTAAATGCTTCTAAATGTATCATCGGAATTAGTATTTGTGCATATGATTCTTATATTTTTCCGGTCTATTAGATTCAGAATTATCTGTCTGCCGTTTCTGTACGTACTTTTTTCTATTGTTCTGTATATATATGCCTGCGGGGATGAAAAAAAAAGGTAGAATTTAGCCAAACTAATCAATATTTAATGACATTTTGTGCACTCTTATTAATTCTGGATCCTTGTTCGTGGAGCTTTTACTGGTGATAAATGGCTTTCGCCAATATCATAAATTACTGTGTTCCTAGTTTCGTTGGCATTTGAGTAATGCATGACTTTTAATGTTTCATCATTTTCTGGGATAAACTCATGCCCCATTTGTATGTTTGTGACAGTTGGACAGTTTTTAAATCTCTTTGTTAGGAATTGATGAGTTTGTTCGTGATCTTTTTTGGTGTACAAGAAGAATTTTATATTGAATGATCGCCCATTAGCCCATGAATAAAGAGCTTTAACATCTAGAACGGCTTTATTTTCTGCAGCTTGTAAGCTCGCTCTTGTAGCTTATCTCTTTACTATCGCTCCAACTCCATTGCAACTACCTTTTCCGTGTGCTGTTGCAAAACAGTGCCATTCAGCATCAACGCCAAAATCTCTTTAAAATGCTGTTTAGCACCATCAGTAGCATATATAACCTTTTTTACTCTGGGACAAACCTTGCGAATTTCAGGTATAAGCTTTTGCTGCATTATGTATACTGCAGTGGCATCATGAGTAGTACAGTCGGACATAAATGCTGTACTGAAATACTTTAGCTTGCCTTCAGATTTATAATAAACGACAGCAGGAAAAGTCGTACACTGATCATTATTAAAATGAAATGCCTGTGCAGCATCTTGGGCTGTAAAAGCATAGTTCTCTGAAAGGTTATTTTTCTTCTCAGAAATAAACTTTGATTGTTCCTTAGCGATGAAGTGATGAGATATCAACTTTTCTAGGCTAGAACATAAAGTTTCAATAAATTCTTGCGATGTTAGGCATTGTTTTATCAAAGTTTATCTATCGGTTGATTGCCACTGCTGAAGATGACTTGAAGAATATTGTGCTCATCCATAATATTCTCAACGTAATTAGAAAACTTTTGAATGTCTGGACAAAATTTGCATTGATTTAAATAACAGCTTGGTTTGGGATCCTTACATAGAACGAAATTCAAACAAATTTTATAATTCTTCAGAATATTGTTTGAGATTTTTTCTATATTTACTGCATCAATCATCGCCTTGAAATTTTGGTGTATCGTACAAACACATACGTTGTGTGTGCCAGAGGATCCTGCAAAGATACAACATTTTGGTCTCAGTTCCGTAAATTTGATAAGCCCAATCGGATGTTCAGGAAACTGTTCTTTATGAAGGTTCTTAATATCAGTAAGTAATAATCTTTTCTGCACTTTTATTTTTTAATCTACATTTCAATACTGACGGTATCTTTTTTATTTGGCATAATTCTGCTGTTAAGATCATTTTCGTAAAAATCTTCAACTTTCTGAGTAATTTCTGCAGGTAAAGTTTTTCTACTTTTTGCAACAGGAGAAGCCAAAACTCTATCTGATTCTCTTAACTTTTTGGTTTTACGAACCATTCTGTAAGACACATCAAATTGATCCATAATTTTACGTATAGCCCAGTGTTCGGGTAAAATAGTAAGAATACTCATACGTAATGGATCGTTCTCCGGCAAAGATTGCAATTTGTTTTTGAGTCAGTATCTGATTCAAAATCAACACTCATACTGATGGTTGGTGATGACAAATCATGTAGTTTGTTAAAAGATTTTCTACATGAATCACGAATCACTGAAGAGTTCGGATAATCAGGATAGACATCTTGAATTGTTTTGCAGATCTTCCTAAGTGATTTGCTGTGTTCTTTATTAATAACAAATGCATTGACACATCTATCGGTACTGTACTTTTTTCGCAGGAGAAGACATTGTTGTAAGATATGAAAGAGCACAACCAAAACAAAAGAAATGTTAAAACGAAAGCAAAAAATTGAAAATATAAAAAAACTATAAAGAACAAAATTACTGCTAGTACAGTTTAACAAGGAGTCGCCGATAAAGTAAGACTTACTCAACATCTATCCTAAATGGACTACTGGAGAAAAAGTCGCCGACGAAAAAAGCCGCTGATGGACTTGCACACCAACTATCCTGAAAAGGACTGTTGAAGAAAAAATCGCCATTGAAAAAAGCCACTCATGGACTTGCTCACTAACTGTGTAAACAGGTATTAAGCCTACACATATTGCTTTCCCCCCGTTTATTGAGTTATGAATTGCGTGTCTGAGGTTTAAAATATCGAAAACGGGTTAGGTGCGGGGTAATGCCCGTCATATTGGATCCGCCATTTTGAATTATAGATTCTCGATGTTAAAATAAGATTCAAAAACCTCGAAAACCCCCATATCGCTACATTAAACTGATATTAAACCATTTCTTGCGGTAAAATAAGTTAAGCGACAACAAGGGCAGTACTATTCTGTGTGTTCTGCTTTCAACTAAATATTTTAACTCGAGCTGCAGCGATGAGCCCTAGAACCTCAAAACTGCTAAATAGCTGTTCATGTGTGAAACCAAGCTTGACATAAATAGTTCATTAGTCACAGGTGCTAACAGATAGACGCGGAAAGTGAAGAGCGGAATAGATAGACCGAAAAGAGTCGGCCAATCTAAGCAATTCCGCCTTTTGACGAAAAGTGCGCACCTACTTTGGCTACGCGTAGGAACAAAAGAGCATAGAGTTTTGTTGTTATGCGAAGATTTTTTAAAGTTTACCTCAACGATCAGTGAACATAATTATAAATTATTATCATCGTATTATTTGGACACCATTATTCTGTGAAAGTTATCATGGCCATGGACGAGAATTTCAGAAATATCCATAAAACAACAATTTATATTACATTTTTATCTCCAGCATTACTGTGAGTGGTAATTGCGAAAGAAAAATTTGAATTTTTTTAATTGCCAATGTTACTGGTAATAATAAGGATTCTACTAATGGCACAAGTAATTATTCTAAGAAAGTTAATCCTAAGATAAATCGAAATTCAAGAGGACAAAGTAAACTCAATAATAAATGGAAAGATTTGGATGAACTTCTTATCGAAGCGTTTCGCAAACGGCCAGTATTGTGAAAACATTCACTGTCAGTAAAACAAAGAGGTTCTTATAATGCAAACGAATCCTGGTTAGAAGTGCAAAAAGATATCAATGGTAATTATTTATTACATAATTATATTTTTAATAATTTATTAATTTTTATTTATATACTTTATTAATTCTTATTTTTATTATGTTGTAAATTTTAGTTCAATTTAATGTAAATGAAATTATGAGTCATTGAAAATATGTAAAAGATTGTTACGTTAAAGATAAGAACAAGAAGTGCAAATATATTCCAAGCGATTCAGGTACATTACCATCTTCATAGCAAAATAAAAGCAATATAGAGAAATCAAATGAATTTCGATTCTACGATTAGATTCTGTTTTTAAATAACACGATAGACACAAGAAAGAGAGTATGAGATAATATATTTATTTTTTGACGTCTTTCTACTAAGAATTTAATTTACCAAACGAACAATTTTCGGTGTACAGATGATCCGGTTGACGTGAAACGTCCCATATATATATATTTATGTATAATTCTATTTACTCACCTCTATTTATTTAATTACCTTAGATTTTTACTGACCTCACCTATAGTTTAATCACTTTCTACTCTTTCTCTGACTGTCTTATTTATTTTTCGCTGTTTCCTAATTACTTTCCTCCCGACTACTTTCTCTTCTGTAAATCTGAATCAATACTGCCTCTCGGGTCTCGTACGATATTCCACGTAGTCCATCAATCAACTGAAGGGCTTCACGGATTTGGCCTCGCTTATAGATCACCTCTGCTGGTGGGTGTACAACTGGAAGAAAGCGTCGAGAAGTCTCAGGTTCAGCACGATGTACCGAACACCTGCCTAATTCCTTTTTTCTTCTTTCTCTCATATTCTTTCTCTTTCTTTACGTCTCTGTTCCTTATTTAATCTTTCCTTTCCGAACTCTTATCTCATCTTTTTTGTCTTGCTTCATATACTTTTCTTAAATTCTCTTCTTCGTGACGTTTCTTTTCTTCTTCTAATTTTATTTCTTCTTTGCGTTTCTTTATAATTTTCAAAATTTGTCTTCTGCGTTGTACTTCTCTCTTTATTTTTCTTCTTGCTGTCTTCTCTCGATTCTCTGCCTTTCTTCTTGCTGTCTTCTCTCGATTCTCTGCCTTTCTTCTTGCTGTCTTCTTTATTATCTCTGGCTTTCTTCTTGCTGTCTTCTTTATTATCTCTGCCTTTCTTTTTGCTGTTTTCTTTATTCTCTCTGCCTTTCTTCCTCTCTTTTTGTAGCTATTTATCGGGTTTTACTTGAACTTTCTTCTCGGTTTATTGGGTGAACATGATCTCCACGATCAGCACTTCTAGTTCTATCCTGAGGGCCGTTTCTTACTCTAGCACCGTCAGGATATCTAGACCGACTTTCTTCTTCTCAATGCCGACTCTCCTGTCCAAACGTTCGTTCGACGTACTCGCGGTGTGAGCCGCTACAACGCGGACACACAGCTAAATCCACGCCATGACGTCTATAAATAAAACAAAAGACACGGCAGCGGGAATGTGTCCGTGTTGCCAACAGATGAAACAACTGTGAGGAAGAGGATCGACTTTTGGATCAGTTGGAATTGGAATTAACCAGCCGAACTTAATCCCGCGATGTTGCATGAGTTAACTTTCTTCAATCGACCGATTCTAATGTTCCTTATTTTTCTTTTCTCTCCGTCCTGCGCGAGGATCACTAATTTCAAGTCGTTGCGAAGGACCAGGTGGGGGAGTCAGTGACTTTGGTGGCGATGGTAAATGCAAAGAGACATAATCATTCAGCTGTAACTGTCTTTGCGGATTCAACTTCTTCGTCCTTTTCCTCAATCTGCGCGAACTAGTAGTCTGGGTATCACTAATGGATGGGACTACGAAATTGGATTCGGTGGTGGCAGCGCCCATGCTTCGTCATCTTTCACCAATCCCACGACAGAGGTCCCGTAGGTCCGATTTCCACGGGTAAAGCTCGAAATTCACCATTGGTATTCTCTTATCGTCGTGGTATAGGTTTGACCGACGCGTATTGGATCGGGGTTTTCACTCGTGCCCTTTGAGACACAGGATCAACTCCCTAATCCCGAGATGTTGACCCTACCGCTGCATCTTGGGATGTGAGTGAGACACGAAGAATACGGTTCCTCCACCGCCGATCAGAGGGTCTAGCAAATTCACCACTAAAGTAGACGGAGCAGAGGTCAATAATCCAGAAGGAACCGAAGAATCACTTGGAATCTCTTCTGAGTCCATGTACTTCTCCAGCTCGACCTGTGTCTTACGACTCTGTCTAGTCTCTTCGTTCTCATTTTTTTTTCATCATCTACTTCCATATTCTCCGTCTGTACCATCTCTTGATTATCTTCTTCATTTTCGCCTTCATCTACCCTATCATCTATTTCCATCTTCTCTGTCTGTACTAGCATAACTTTCTCTGTCTCATCTATTCTTATCAACTGTATCTGGGGACGACGCAGAGGATCCAATCTACGAGCGATAGCACCACCCAAAATAGCCTCTCGCAACTCTTTAACTTCGCTAAACGATGCTGGATCAAAGCAAGCCTGTCGTTCTGGATTAGACGACAGACTCCGAATCTCAACTACAGCCGTTGAAAAGATATTTTTCCCCAGCTTTTCTTTATTTTCTTGCCCATTTTGTTCTTGTGTCCTTTTGTCTCTCTTCTCTTCCTTTCTTCTTCAAATCGAGCCTCTTCTCTCTTTTCTTCTTCTGATACCTCGTACCAACTCTTTTTTTTCCATCTTTTCTTCTTTTCTACCTTCATTCTTTTTCTCTTCTATTTTTTTTCTTATTCTCTGACTCTAATACTCTTCCTTCTCCCTTGGAGTCTTCTATCATCTTCTCTTCTTTCTTGGCTGGATCAGACATCTTTACTGTATCCCTTGGCTCCTCGAATTCCGGATATGGAATGTGGTATCCTCCAAATTTATCTCCTTTCTTCTGCCAAGATTTGTTTATCAGCACTATCTGATTTGCATAAATTATTTTGTAAAAGTGTACGGGGGGGGGGTATAGCATCTCAGCTCATCAACGTGTACTTTCATTATTCTACGGTTAGATTGGTCTCATTACCCTAATATATACGTTCTAGGTAGCCTAACTACCACTATCTCGTGTGGCTCCTCAAACCTATCCCCTAATTTAATAGAAAGCTTTTTCACCGCATCTGATAAATAAAGTATTTTCCTCATGACCAAATCTCCTAACGAAAAATTTTACATCCATTTTACTCTTATTATAATATTTCTCCTGTTTTCCTCTAGCCGCATCTATATGTTTTGCCACTAAATCCTTCAACGCATCTAACCTATTCATCCTGTCTACCAATATTCTGGATCTATCTTCATAACTGGAAATTCTCTTCCACTCCCCTTCTCAAGCTCTGCACTGGTCTTGGGTGACGTCCATAATTTAAGAATGCCGAGGATACCTTCGTCGTCGACTGGACTGCGGTATTAACTGCATGTCTGAACTCATGAATGTGTACGTCTCAATTCCTATGATCTTTCTTTATGAAACTTGCGATCATTGGCTTCAACGTTCGATTACTGCATTCTACTGGATTGGATTGAGGATGATATGGTGCCGTCGTGACGTGTTGGACCCCATACTCCTTTAACGGATTCTTCAAGTGTTTGTTATCGAACTCCTTGCCATTGTCTGTAAGGAAACAATCAGGCGTTTCCCATCGGAATAAGATTAATTCTTCAAAAGCTTTCGATACTGATTTTCCATCTGTTTTTCTCAATAGTTTTACTTCAATTTAACGCGTAAACATATCTTGGAAAACTATCAAGTATTTGAGTTGTGTTTTACTTGAAGGAGATTCCATTAAATCAGTAGCTACTATAGCCTATGGTTTCTCTACTATTCGCTTTACCATTAATCCCTGTGTTCCTGTCTGCGATACCTTATATCTCTGACATACGTCACATGATTTTACAAATGAACAAACATCATAATAAACTCCTCTCCAGTAATACTCCCCGACTACACGGTCATAGGTTTTCTGCATATACAAGTGTCCTTATGACGGTGAGCATCTGACATAACTCTCTATATTTTCTAATGGTACAACTAGTCTCCAATCTTCCTCTCGGTTCTCTACTGGATCCAGTGCCGGGTCTCTTCTATATTTATAAAGACATCCGTCCTCTACCCTCCAGCTTTGATATTTATATGGTAACTTCTCGACTTCTTTAATTAATTTTAAATATTTCTCATCTTTAATCTCTTCAAATCCTGCTGTTACTCCTTCTTCTGTTTCAAACATCCGAGAAAGAGCGTCTGAAACATGATTTAAAGCACCTTTCCTATGTATACCATCGAAATCCCACTGCTGCATTTCCAGAGCACATCTCGCTAACGTTCCAGTGGGGTCTTTCAAATTACAAAGCCATCTTAGGACCATATGGTCTGTTATGGCCGTGAATTGATAACCCTCTATGTAAGGTCTTAACTTCTTGATGACCCAGAGTACTGCTAAACATTCTTTCTCGGTTGTCGTATAATTCTTCTCAGCTGGTGTTATTACTATACTAACATAGACTATGGGGTGCTGTCCATCTTCACCTTTTTGGGTTAATACGGCCCCAAGGGCAAAACTGGTACTATCATATTGCATCGTAAATGGCTTGCTAAAATCTGGCCTTGTCAACACAGGTGCCTCGGTTAATGCTTTCTTTAAGGCTTCAAACGCTTCCTGTTGTTCTTCGCCCCACACCCATCTTTGACTTTTCCTCCATAGCTTCACTAATGGTATTTTCCACTCGGAATCTTTATCTATAAACCTAGAATACTACCCAACCATACCTAAAAATCTATGTAACTGCTTAACTGTAATAGGAGCTGGATAATTAACTACAGGCGCTATCTTCTCCGGATCTGGCCTGAGTCCTTTTTTATCCAATAAAAATCTCAGATATTGCACTCTTGAACAACAAAATTCACACTTTTTCTGATTCACTACCAACCCTGTCTCCACTAACTTTTCAAGTACTATTTTAAGATACTTTATGTGCTCTGCAAACGTATCCGTTCCGATAATTATATCGTCTAAATATCCAAACAGATATGGTTCGAACGTAGAGCCAAATAAAATAGCGATCAGACGTTGAAAAGTCATGGGAACAATTGTAAAAACAAACGGCATGCGTCGAAATTGCCACAAACCTAATCCTGGTACTGAGAAATCCATATACTTTTTACTCGACTTCTCCATTGGTATCTGAAAATATGCTTGTCTCAAGTCAAGTTTCGTCAAATGCTTGGCACTCCTTAATTTGTCTATAATTGAATCCATACTTTGCATTAGGTAAGCGTCCTTTCTCGTTACCTTGTTAAGGTCACAGAAATCGTTACAGAATCGATAGGTTCCATCAGGTTTCTGGCCCATAACTGGGCTACTACTATAATCACTCGCAGATCTTTCTATAATACTCTCATTAAATAATCTTTCTACCTCTTCCGTGGCGATTTCCATCATTATATATATATATATATATATATATATATATATATATATATATATATATATATATATATATATATAATTCTATTTACTCACCTCTATTTATTTAATTACCTTAGATATTTACTGACCTCACCTATAGTTTAATCACTTTCTACTCTTTCTCTGACTGTCTTATTTATTTTTCGCTGTTTCCTAATTACTTTCCTCCCGACTACTTTCTTTAGGAAAAATACGTTGATGGTTAATATAAAAGAGTCTAATATTTTCAGGGTGTACATCAGATGCTTCTGATGTAGCTTTTAAACAAAAACTTTTGAAAACGATTGCTGAAACAACGAAAGTATCTGACGGCATAAAAGTTACACTCATTGAACTAGGTGATGTGTCAAGAAAATTACCATACACAAACCGAAGAGAATTGGAATTAAAATTATTAAATATTGCATTTGAAAAGGAGAAAGACCTAGGAATAATTTAGAGTAACTAACGAAAATTGTAAAAGTTTGTATTTGATAGTTATTGATTTACGTTCATTTGAGCATCTGTTTATAATTAATTACGCGGTATAAAAAAATTGCTGAAGATAGAAAAAAGCAGACCGATTATTTCACTATTTCTATAATCGGCACAGTTACTTTTAGTCAAAAGCATATTTCTTACCTCAAAATAAATTTAAATACCGTTTAAATAGAACAATAAGTTTCAAAACTTAGATTATTATGTTTATTGAAGCCTGTTGAAAATCTTCACCAAAATAATATCATCAGCTTGATGAAGCTATGCAAATGATATCTAATGTGTGTGTATTTTATATATTGTCAAATTATATTTAATGGTTTCAAAAAAAGGAAAAATCAGTATTGTAATTAATACAATGAAAGTTGTTAAGCAAAATGGCTATAAGATATTAAATATATTAAATTCTTTATATTCTATTAGTATTACTAATTAGTATTATTGATATTTAAAATTGTGACAAATATAAATATTATTGAAAGATATGAATGAACCGATGCATTATCAACAGAAGATAAGTAACCGACATAAAGATACCGCAAACAATCTGCAAAGCGAGAATCTTTTTCAACAACAAAACCAACAACAGCAACTGCAACAACAACAGCAACAAAATCAACAACAATAGCAGGAACAACAGCAACATTACCCACAACGACAATAGCAACAATAGCAGCAACAGAAACAACAAATAGTAACAAGATATAGCACAAAACAATTTACAAAGACTTAAGTAGTTAAATAATTAAAAAATGGATTTTTAATTTCTTGATAAAATACAAAAATTCTTTATTCATAAAAAAAAACATGTGACAATATTTATAGTCTTAATAAAATCATAAACAATAAAAATGATATTATAATGCATGTAAATGTAAGAAGTATGTCTGCTAATTTTGATAAAATAAAAATTCTATTAGAGAGTCTAACTAGTAAACCATCTATTGTTATATGTACTGAAACTTATGTACAAGTTAATTACAAACTATATGAATTAGAAGGACATAAAAATTACTATAAAGAAAGTAAAATAAATCAAAATGATGGTGTTATGGTTTCTGTTGATGAAAATATCGTACATAAAATCAAAACTATCGAATGTGGAAGGATTGAAATAACATATATATGTATATATATATATATATATATATATATATATATATATATATATATATATATATATATACTAAATACTCTAAACAAATACCCGAGAGTGTTAAGAGTGTTGTTGGACGCCAGGAGAATCGCGACCACGTAGCGGCCGTCGATGTCTTCCTTTTAATATTGCTTCCATGACCCCGGTTAGTTCATATTCTTATTGTATGTATCGTCTATATGTGATTAGGGACCAAAATATTTTTGCAAAGGACGACAAACTATTCACCGATACGTAAAATTAAAAAAATTTGTTGTTTAATTATTGACTTGGTTTATAAAATAATAGGTTTAAACTTTCATCAATCGTTTTCCATAAAGTTGGTACGCGAAGCATCGCACATACATAGGTCAACCTTGGAAAAATCATTCAACCGCATTCACAGAGCTTAGAGATTCATAGTGACGTGAGTCATCACATCGTTATAAGTTAGATGCTGAGTAATTATGCGCTTTTCGCCGAAAAGCGCTTTACTATATTATACTTGTACATTGTTTTATCATCTTTCAAGTTTCTATAACGTGGCCAGAGTACTAACTAAAGCTAGTATTCAATAATTTGACGAAACTATTATATGAAATATTGTTCTGCATATGTGCGCGTACTTACTTTTGCGCTTCAGGTGAACATAGCCCTTTTTTTTGTAGAGTATAGAACGAGGGAACGGTCCGTGGCTTGGATTCGAGAGTCAATACGCCGACACGACTGCTGTTCAGTGTTTGACTAGAAAATCTAAACCCTGTTGTCTGTGAGGGTATATAGTCTGATTTCCTCTGTCTGTAAGGTATATTTTTTGTAGGGGTTCTTGATTCTTCATACAGCACATTTTCAAACGCGGTGGTGGGTTACACAGATTGACTCTGATTGTCTGACTCTTTTCCGTTTATCTATTCCGCTCTCAGCTTTCGGCGTCCACCAGATAGCACCCTTAGTCAGGTGAGATTTCTTATTGGCTATGTCTACAATTAGAGCGCATATGTATGCGCACATGGGTGCGCGTATGGGTGCGCATACAGTCTAGTGAGAATACGAGAAAACGAAAAATCTGTTGGTACTATCAGTAGTATATCTCCGAGCATGGTCATCCAAATGATTTAGCAGTCTGACCTTTAAGGAGATGTGAAAGTGAACTAATGATCCCTACCTTACCGGCATCGCTTGTATATTCTTTTCTCCGCAATAAATAAATATTTCTGAAAAACGCCATAATATCCCCTTCGCATTCTTACCCATAACCTTCAGCTAAATTTTCAAAATCTTTCATTATTAACTCCCGCAGAGAAATGCGTTTGAAAATTTAACTATAGTTGTATATTTTCAAACGCATTTTTCTCCAAGAGTTAATAATGAAAGCTTTTGATAATTTAACTGGGGGGTGCCTGGTAAAAATACGGAGGAGATAGTATGGCGCTTTTTTAGAAATATTTATTTATTGCAGAGAAAAAAAATATAAATGTGATGTCGGTAAGGTAGGGATTATTAGTTCACTTCCGCATCTCCTTAAACGTCAGACTGCTAAATAATTTTGACGACCATGCTCGGAGTTATACTATTGATAGTACCAACAGATTTTTCGTTTTCTCATATTCTCACTAGACTGTCTGCGCACCTATGTGCGCATACATATGCGCTCCAACTGTAGATACAGGCATTCTTATTCTTTCAAATCCATCAGTCTTTATAGTTATAGCGCACATGCGCACTGCCTGTCGATGGCCCGTATGGAAAATACTGTGTTAGCAATTAAACCTGTCAAACCAGCGCCAACCAAACCCGAAAAGAAGAGGAAGAAATATTCAATTTCCCTATAAGGCTGTGTTTCCAATAGAAATTTGTACGCAATCAGTTGTTAGCAACCAAAGCTAAGGAAACAAAAGTCAAAATAATTACTCACGGACAACAGGGTGATTTTCCATATCATACACTAAGGGTATGTCTACAAGACATCAGGTTGAGCTCTTCGGCGAAACTCAACGCTGATTGGTCAACACATAGCCTTGTTTTGTTGTGTCCATCGACATGCTGAACATAGTAAAATAATGAAAACAGAGTTGCCAAAAGTAAATTACTAGCGTAAAAAATTTAAATTATAATAAATAAATAATAACAATAATTTTAATTAAAATAACGTAAATAAATAAATAATAACAATAATTTTAATTAAAATAACGTAAATAAATAAATAATAACAATAATTTTAATTAAAATAACGTAAATAAATTATAATAAACTACCATTATTAACTAAAGTTCATTCTTGAATAAACTAGTGAATAATAAATAAACAATCAAGAAGAAAAGTTTAAAAACATTAATAGCTAATTATTGCTTATGACGTTAAATAACAATAAATAAACATCAACAGGATTGAGCTGGAAGGGTTTGTTTCAGGAGCTATTTATACACTATAGAAAAATACCAACGCCAAACGCATGGAAGAATTACCAATCTCTCAAAATAGATATTCAAGGTCGAACAAGTGGAAAACTACTGACTCTCTAAATATAGCTCTCAAGGTCAAGACAAACAAGCTATCTAGGAGTAGGAGACTCTGCTTCTCGCATTGGTCAGCCCCAAAGGAAAGATACCGACACAAACAAGAAGAGGGGAAGAACAGCACATTCTTTCTCTTCCATTGGCTGGATGAATAGAAATTTCCCTAATCAACTAATAACACTCACACTTACACTTACAGTCAAACTCAAAATTAACCTCAAATTTGTAAAGTTATGTATTGACGTACGATGTTTTTCAATTACCGACCTAGAATGTTTCTTTAGCCGAATTAATACTAAGTTTTACATTATACAGAAACCTTTAGCATGTGGCATGTATATTTCAGTATATAAGTATGAGTTTAAGTGTAAGTGAAAATTCTTTCATTGGCAGAATTACTACTAAGTATTACTTTATATATAAACCTTAGTATGTTTGACATGTATATTGCAGTATATAAGTTGGTGCGTTTGATTTGATTGCTGGGACCTAGGTCGTTTCGGTTCCGATTCCGCTGTCTTGAAAACAAAAATGCAGAAACGGTTTTAACCCTTATGAAAAATACCTGCAGGAAATCCTGGAGTAATTCCTGCAGGTAATTCTGCCGGAAACTCTGCAGGAGACCTGAAGGATTCCCTGCAGGAATTCCTGCAAGAATTTTTCTAGAATGGGAAATTGTTTATATTCTATAATCTAATATTGTTGAAAATAATTGAAAAATGTGCCTACACTAGGTGTTACCACCCAGGTGATAACACCAAAACTAAGGAATTAAGCTTCTTAAATCCTAAATTAAAAATAATTTGTTTGTTCAACAATTTGATAAATAAACGTTAAGAAGCTTAATCCTTGAGTTTTGGTGTTATTATCTGTATGATAACACCTAATATAGGTACATTTTTCAATTATTTTATTGTTTTCAACAATTTTAGATTATAGGATATCAACAATTTTCCAATCTAGAAAAATTCGTGCAGGAATACCTGCAGGAAAACAGTACGAAAACGGTGCAGGGAATCCTGCAGGGAATCTTCCAGGTTTCTTGCAGCGTTTCCTGTAGAATTCCCTGCAGGAATTCCTCCGGGATTTCCTGTAGGTTTTTTTTCATAAAGGAATGAAGTACGTGGATATCTAAATGAAATTTAAGTTAAAGTTAAAAAAATACTTTTGTAAACAAATAAATGTACGAATTTATCAGTTTTTGCTTTTCTGATTGTTTAGTTCCTATATTTTTATTTTAAGACAACAGAATCGGAACCAAACGACCTATGTCCCATGTCCCTCCAATCAAATCCAACGCACCAAGTATGAGTTTAAGTGTACGTGAAAGTGTAAGTATAAGTATAGGTCTCGACTATGAATGCGGATCTCAGCACTACTCCGGTTTCAAGATCCGTGTTTCCGAGTCAAAACTAGTTTTCCATTGATGTTCTGAAAAATCATGGTATAAAGAAAGATAAGGTGTGCTCCCTAGAAGCCATCCCAACTTCCGCCATTTCTGGTAGGAGATCACCTTATTTCAACTATATAATTGCAGTGTTGACAGTGACTATTTCTTTATACATATTTTCAATTCCGGATTTATACTAATATAAAGCTCGTAAATTCTGGTATTTTCAAAAGATTTAGTACAGTATTGACCCTTTGACCCGATTGTAGGATTATTATACTGGGGGGCTTTAATCTACTAATATCTCAGTTAAAATTTGAACTTTATTAAGCTTTCATATTTTGAAATTTGCAAGTCTTCAACAGTTTAAATCTTCATTGTAGTTTTGATCTAACCCGAAGAGTTACTCAGTTTCTTAGTATTTAACATGTTTTGATCAGTTATTCGTTGATTCTTAGAGAATGTTATTATGGTACACTAGGACTTCTTGAAAATGAAATCGACTTTGTCTTACTTATTGTGTATTTATATTTTCTGGAAAGTTCCCTACTAAAAAAAATCGCGCGAACAATCATGCGATTTTGACCAATATCGCGCGATTAATGTATCTTTTTCCAATGCAACTAATGTGTAAATAATTTTTTCATGAAAAAAAATTATTAAGAATGCAAAACTTATTGGTGTAAGGCCCATTTGTGTGTTATTGTCCGACTGGTAGCACCCCTTGCTTCTCCAGATACCTTCTCCAGATAAAAACTGAATTGAAACTTTGGTACAGTATCCCCCTCTCAAATAAAAATCCAACGTAGTTTACATCATGAAAATCCCGATAGCCAAATAATTAACTTCAACCACTCAAAGGTGTTGAACAACCTATCATTTAACAACAAAGACTTTCCCAATTCTTCTCGTACGTTTGAAGAATCTAATACTTTCTCGTTCTTAGAATGTAGTCATCTAAACAATTCTCAAAACTGTTTAGACAATTCAGGAACTCATAGCACCTCAAATAATAATATAATTCCTAACTCATTCGAACTACCGCTTCTTTCTCAGAAATACGTGAGATTGCGAGAACAAGCCGCCAAAAATTTCCTCCCAATTTTAAAAAAGCCGTTTCTTCATCTCCTAATAAACTTAAAACTAGCCCCACTCCTTCACAACAGAAATCCAACCCCCTCCCACTTCCCCGTCTACCTTTACAACTGTCCATTCTAAAAAGTGATCTCTTAAAAGGCCTCTATTAATAGTAATGTTCCAATCTCCCCTGCATTGTCTATCATCTCTCGATTTCCCCCTCTCAAACCTGCTAACAGAGAAAAAACATCTGCTCAAGCTGGAATTCTTGATAATTCATCTTCTACATCTCAGAATTCTAAAAACGGTAAAAAGAAAACAAATGACAAAAACTCTCCGAAGCCAAGGAGGAAAATCTACACGCCCTCTCATTCCCTCTCAAAACCCCTCTCATTCAAAACTTTCGTTTTATAAAAAAATATAAAAACAGATTTTATAACCCTAGACCGGAATCAGAACCCATTAATGACCCTTCTAATACTCCATACTCAATTCTGCCTTAAAAAATATCACCAATAAAAACAAATACGATTCTTTTCCGAATTTGAACTACTGTCATTCTACTGACCCAGCTCTCACTACTCCAATCTCCATTATAGAAGTAAAAAATGCTATCTCTAAATCTAAAGCATATTCGGCTCCGGGTCTTTTTTCATTTCTTTTTCATAACACTACCCAAAATAATCTCAGGAAATTAGATGTGGCTATTAGGAAAGCCCTAGGGTGTGTAATTACCACACCCATCAACATCTTACATCATCTTGCCAGCACTCCTAATTGAAATATAGAAGATTGATTTTAGCCTCTAGGTTAATTTGTAGATTATCGTTGCTCCAGAATAACTATCAGCTTGAATTCTTCAAAACCATGAAGCAAAGCTATGATAAACAACCAAGCAATTGTAACTATGCTCCCAAATTTGCACTTTTATATAATTCGTGGAAGAAACTTCATAATTACAACCCTGACATTATATCCTCTCCTCAATCATTTTTTGTGAGGCCCTGGCAGTCCTACACGTACTCAAACATATTTGCCACCTCGACAACAGCTTAGTGGCTATTTTGACTGACTCTTTAAGTATCCTATATTCTATACAAAATCCTGGCCATAACTCTAATATGCATCCTTTAATTGCGGAAATTAGTAATTTGATATGGTATTTTTCCTCTCTAGGTTTTGTGATTAAGTTGTATTGGATACCGTCCTATGTGGGAATTTCGGGTAACGATTCCCTGACTAAAATGGGAAAGGATAGACAAGAGGTCGACTTCCCAGCATTTCATATAAAAACCTTTACCATCTGACAAAAACACCCTCATTGAGGTGTCCAAGTTCGTCACTAGCTACGGGGATGTACGCAAGGGTGTTGAATACGTTTCTTTTCACAGGAAATTCTCCCTTCTCCCTTAGTTTCTGAACGTTAGCTTTTGTAGGCAGGGAATCACTATGATAAATCGACTAAAAAGTAACCTTAATAAATCGCGTTTTCAATCAACATTTGCGAAATTTCAAATAGTTTCGATCATCGTATCATTAAAGATATAGCTAAATTTTTAATAATCAATAAGATTCATATCTGAATCTGATTATCATACTAATTTTTTATTTAACCTCATTATTATTAATGCCACCTTCTTAGTCTTGTTGCTCGCTTTGCCATGATTAGCTAAGCAACATCATCTCAAAATGATTATTGTCCATCTTCTACAGCTATCTCCAAGCTTGGACTCTTCCATCAGGCCGACAACAACATCACTCTGCTTATAGAAGACTTGAATGGAGGGCTGCTTTTCGACCTAAGAAGATATCAATATTAACTTCAAGATAGCATCCCTCTACAGTATTGTTTCAAAACCTGTCTTCCAAAAGTTTCATCGAGGGAGAGCAGTATGGTAATAGGGACGTACTAGAGAAACTTTAGATACCCGCAGGAGAAAGAAAAGAAACGAAAAAAAACTGTATCGGACTGATGCATCCCGCTATCTGCAGCTGCAACACGGCATCAACACAATTACATTACCTACAACGGTAGCACGACATTACCACGCGTAGATCTCACAAAAAATGACAAACGTAATATACAGTCAGCAATGGAATTATTAACGGATTATATGAGCGAGGGCAAGATAGAAGATTTTTGTAACGAGTTGGTTTTTGTTAATATTTTGGGGGATTTAATAAAGCAACGAATAGACCCGCGTTTAGTCGTAAAGGGAATCCAGAACGGTCGTTTTACAACTACGGAGGACAGAATTC
This sequence comes from Gastracanthus pulcherrimus, assembly GCA_949152435.1. Classification (NCBI taxonomy): domain Eukaryota; kingdom Metazoa; phylum Arthropoda; class Insecta; order Hymenoptera; family Pteromalidae; genus Gastracanthus; species Gastracanthus pulcherrimus. The sequence goes on from OX424574.1 coordinate 66,029,163, forward strand.
CGAAATTAACATTTAAGGATAATATGACAGAGGATAACACTCAATATCATTATATGCTGGAAAATAACGGTGTAATGGCAGTCGCAAAATCGAAAGACAACGTGACTAACTCCAAAACAAATCACCTCGAACCGCAATTATATACACCGTTAATATACAGTTTTTGTAATAGCACGTCGCAAAATACCATTGCTGCACACAGAGAGAATATCAATAGAGACAACTTCTCGGCAGATTACGCCTTTATCAATTGAAGACGCTTTAGAGCTGATACCAAAATATAAGGGATCAAATATTTCTGTAACTGCATTTGTTCGGTATAATATAAATATAAGGAATTGAATATAAATAATTAATAACAATATACAATGAAATTCACTATTTATTCGCCGTATATTATAAATCCCTTCGTAGCAACTAATCCGTATGAAGGCTAGAATGAATCTGATGTATGTGTCATTCATTCTGAGCTCGAACGAGCCGCTCTCGAGCCGCCAACAGTCACCATCGCAAAGACATACGCGAAAGTTATCGCGTTTATACATATAACAACATTTTGAAAGCCTTTTGTATTTGCTAACGGATTCTATCTGTAACAATTTAACGGATTCTATCCGTAACAATTTAGAAGAGTAGAAAAGATCTCGCAAAATTAACAAAAATGAGACTGTACGGATAAGCTCATAAAGTCTCGTTAAAAAAGTCTTTCTATTCAATGTATGAGATCGGGAAATTTTTAGATGACATATTCGGATCCGCGAAAATGTATCATTAATTACAAGGGGAACTAGCTAATTTGAAACAAGAACGAAGAGAGAGCGTGCTCCATTTTTCAAGCAGACTACGCGCGGTCGAACAAGAAATAATAGCAGCCGCGAAACGGAAGAAGCGAATTACAGCTGAATTTCATTTTAATTTGGAACAGAATTTAGTAAAGTTTATTTTAAAGGGTCTACCTATTTTCTCTGCCGAAAATTAGGCTGTTTTTACGAACTTTTTCTCGGGTTGATAATAAAGTTATTGACATAAAACTGGTTTGGTTTAATAAATATACTCTTAAAATACATAAAAAAAATTTTATTTTTTTATTTTTACAGTTTAAGTATACAAAAAGTTCATATAACCATAGCTCCTCTAAAAGTAGATATGCGTATTCTGTTGATAAAATCTTTAAGATGGGCCATCTGTAACAAAAAAATTAAAAAGTTTTAGATTCAGTATGACTCTCCCTTCGTGGCAATCCTCGGATTTTAGTGTATATGCAAAAAATTACAAAATGACGGATATTATTAAAAAAAATTGTCTTTTTTTTACTATTTTTTGCAAGAAAAGAAGTGACAATTGGAAATTTTGATATACTTGAGGTTTGCTATATAGGTATAGGTGTACATAATATACCATTAAAATTTCATAAGAATCGGTTCAGTAGTTTCGTAAATTTTATCAATAACAGGTGTAAAAACGTTGTTTCGAAAAAAACGCGATTGAAACTTTTTTTATTAAAATTCGTAAACAAATCTTACTTACGACTAATCAGCGATGCCTGTACCATACAATATCCGTTCTGTAATTTCAAAATTGATCATATACTTTTGAAAAATGAAAAAAAAATCGATTTTTTCAAACTGAGAAAGTAGGTAGACCCCTTAAGGGGACTACGACGGGTTATCAAATCTTGAATTGGCGTTGTGCATAAATTAGAGGCCGCGACGACGGAGGCAATTGAAATAGAGACTTCGCGTGCTATGAACAGAAGGAAGTGTCGAGTACTAGGAAAATAATTGCGGATAGCAAGCAGAAATAGCGGGTAACAAGTGTAAGATTTATTGATAGCTATCAGGTAGATACCTGCCAAATATACAATAGAAGCGGGCATACGGCACTCAAGTATTGGCATATTCAACAAGCGACGGGGCGAGAAACAGCGTGCGCGCCCGTCAGCCGACATGAGGACGCTTGGGCGGGACCACTCCCAGAGGGTTGTCACGCACGACCGACGCAATGGCAGCAGCGCCATATAGGACAGATAGATATCTCCAGAGACAAGAGGCTACTTTTGCAAATACTAATACTGAGCCAATAATCTGTAGATATTGTAAAAATAAGGGTCGTTTAATAGAAGAGTGTAGGAAAAAGAAATATAGAATGAAAAATGAGGCGCAGCAGAGAAATGCGCAGGGTATCCAGCAGCAGGACGCGAGATGGCAGATCCAGTACAATCCGCGTCCGCCAGCAACTTTCGAACCGAGAAATACTCAATAACGGATGTACATTTAAATACGAACGATATCTCGCCAACATTTACTTTGAATTACCTTTTAACATGCATGAATATTAATTTATTGAAAGCAAAAATTTGTCAAAATAAAAGCGTAATTGATACGATTGAAATTTTAATTTTGAAAGGAATAATCAAATAAGTAATTCATACAATTGGAAAGGTAATGCTTTATTTACTATATTTTAGAGTACAATTTCATTTAGTTAATAATGATTTTCCAGTAAAAGAAGACGAGTTTTTATGAGTGATTTTTTTATGAATTCGAAGCAAATATTGACTATAAAAATCACAGGTTGGTAGTAGACGAATATACAATACCGTTCGTAAATTTAGAAGAAAGCGAGTTCGACGAAAAAGATTTATTTACGCTAAACCTAGCAATAAAAGTATCAGGTAAATGCAAAGAGTCCGAGCACGGCCGCTCACAATTACCGCAGCCGGACGGAGTAAACAGGGACAAAAAGCACAAATTCTGTCGATTAAAGGTACCTCACATCCAACATATGAGTTTAATGATACTCATAAAAGCCAATCAACACCTACAATACCTCCAATCTTTACAAAAAAATGTGGGAAGACACTGAACAAAAATTCTCAGCACTAGTTCTCAAATTGAAGTGCAAAAGCGCCTTCAATCAAATTCTAATTCTAATCAAATTGAAAATCCATAGAATTTTCAATCAAATTCTTATAAAATTGAAAATTCACAGAATTTCTAACTTCTTCTAATGAAATAAAAAATCCAAAGAATCTTCAATTCAATTCTACTTCTTCTAATCAAATTGAAAATCCACAGAATTTGCAATTTAATTCTAACCAGATTGGTAATCCAAAGAATTGTCAATCCAGTGTTTATCAAACCAAAAATTCACAGAATTTTCAATCTAATCCTCAAAAGGAAAATCCAAAGAATTTTCAATCTATCTCTAACCAAATCGAAAATTCAAAGAATTTTCAACCCATGGGTCCGTCTACTATTTTTTTCGAAAATATATGTAGAACTGCTTTAGAAACTAAAATTTCGCTGAGAAAGTTCGTAAACAGGTCGAAAAATGCGAAACAATGGAAGGGTCTCGAGTGCGCTGGGCGTACACTTGGCGCGTCAAGCATACAGCTGCTGTGTATACCTGCTTCTCCGTCCCCTCTTTATAAATTTTGGGTAGCTGCTCAATGCTGTTAATATTTCGAAATAGTATAGTGTAAGATTCCACTGAGAAAGGTTGTATACAGTTCGTATATCTCTCTAGAAATTGTTATTCTGTTGTGAAAATGCGCATCGAAAATCGTGTGAGATGGATAGAAAGAATACGAGTTTCCGGAATACAAGTGCAGATCGTAAAAAAATGATCATTTCACGGCAATCGACATACATACGAAGACGACACAAGCCATGCAAGTGCATCGGCTGAAAAAATTTCCAAAACAGACCCAGATTTTGAAGCCAATGCAGACCAAAGTGTGCGCTATAGCATTGTAATTTGTAAATCTTGTAAAAAGGACATAAGGTTTTCTAAACGTACAGAAAAGCGGTTAGGATTTCTACTAGCTGTTCAGTGTCAGTGTAAAAATGTTACGTATATTCCAAACAGTCCGCAAATACATAATACGTATGGAATCAATCGAAGATTTGTTCTTGCGATGCGGATATAGGCAAAGGTTTTTCTAAAAATGGTTATTATAAGATAGTAGAGCATATTTGTATCGCGGCAAGTGCAGTTACTCAAATGGTCTTTAAAAAAGCAGCCCGCGAAGAGTAAGAAAAAAATGAAGACAAAGTGAAATATCACCTTACAGTTTTTGGAGACGGCTCCTGGGTGAAAAGAGAATTTTCTTCCCTTATAGGTCTTACCTCTTTAATAGGAAAAATTTACGGTAAAATAATAAATCTTTTCGTGAAATCGAGTATATGTAAAACATGTGATCAATGAGCGGGCAAAGAAAACAGTGAGGAATATGATGCTTGGTATGAGACACATGCAGGTTCTTGTAGCGCAAATCATGAAGGCAGTGTTGGAATGATGGAGGTAAAAGGCATTATTGAAATGTTTAAAGGATCAGTGGAATATTACAAAGTATACTACAAATATTATATTGGCGATGGTGATACGAAAATCTTCAAATTGCTACAAGATGAAGAGCCATACGGTGATGTTTTGAAAGTGGAAAAAAAAGAATGTCTTAAACATGTTAAAAAAAGAATGTACAAACGGGCTAAAGATATAAAAAACCAAATCACTCAATTTAAAAAGACGAAGAAAGCTTTGGAAAAAAGAGGCCGAAAAAGCTGCCGCGAAAAAGAAACTGTAGCATCTACGAAACATAAACCTGCATTAACAACTCCCAAGAAAATTGAAAAAACTGTATCACTTACAAACAACATAATGAAAGATCTCTCTGAGTGTTACCAATTAGCTGTATTACGAAATAAAGATTGCATTGAAAATATGAGAAAGGAAATATGGGCAACCTTTAACCATAAAATTTCCATCGACGGTAATCTTCAGCATTGGAACTACCCAGAGAGGGTGGAGTCATGGTGCAGGTTTCGCCAGGCCGAAGCTAATCATACTTTGAACAATTTTAAGCATCCTCCAGCTTTCGACAAAGAAACGCAAGAGCTATTAAAGCCCGTTTATGAGGATTTATCTTCTGATGATTTGCTCGCAAGATACATCGGTGCCAACACTCAGAATAATAACGAAAGTTTCAATTCATGCGATTGGCAACTGGCTCCGAAGCATATGTTTGCGGGCAGAAAAATTGTTGAGATTGCTGACATTTTGTGCTGCATGCACGTTTAATGATGGATTTCAACCTTTGTTAAATATATAATGGAGACTATGGGCGTCTCAGTTGTCATCGAAGCTCAAAATCTCACGTGAAAGCAAGACGAAGCGGGTATTTCGACTTCCACTCGGCGCACCGATGAAGCTTCTAAGGAGCAAAGGGTGGCTATCAAAAACGCTCGATAAACTGCGAAGACTATTTACTAATAATAATATCAAATTAATAGTGTGTTTAGATTTAATTAAGTACCCTTTACAGGAGGATCGGAATAGAATAATTCAGGAAGCACATTGCCCAATAATAGGCGGACATAGGGAGGTAACAATAACCTATAAACGCATTAACAGGGGTGTCTGGTCCAGTCGAGGTTTTTTCAAAATGCTTTTTTTTTCGGAGATAAAATTTATTTTCCATTACAGAACTTTTGGTACATGTAAAAGTACATCTAAAAAAGAAAATTCAATGTCGATAATGCGATTTTAATATCAACATATATAGATATAGTTACCGCAAGCGGAGGGTCCGGCAAAATCAGCGGCAATTCCCCAGTCCTTGGAAAAAATCTGAAACATACGATTCGGGAAAATTTCGTTAGAGTATGAATGTAGAATGCGCATGAACCATCGTTTGGAGAACATTTTTTTTTACAAAATGGCGGCCAAAAAATGAAAATAGATGAAAAAAGTCGGCCTTAATTTTGCAATAACTTTTTGCACGACTGATAATTTCTTATAAGTCGAAGTTCGTCCACACAGAAATTCAATTATCTTTCATTTAAGCCGTCGATGAAGTCAATCGGTCGAAAACTCTTTCAGCTACGATTGCCGCCGATTCGAAAAACGTGGTTTTGAGAAAAACGCATTTAAAGTTTTCGGGCCACTCCGTTCTCCATTCTATCTGCTTAGCGCGCACCGCTCCTACCTAGAGTCAAGGTCGAAATTGATGCTATAACTTTGGAAATGTATTCTCCATATGTATAGGAAGGTTTTAAGGCAATAAAGTCGATTTTTTCGATCGGCTGAACCAGACTCCCCCTTAAGAATCAGTTTTATTGGGAGATTCTTAAGGATGACGTACAGAATTTTATTCTCATATGTTTAGATTGTCAGTTAAAAGAATTAGGTAGAGTAAGAACGCGATTGCCTATGGTAATTACCGACTCGCCGGCGACGTGCATGGACAAATTGACTATGGATATAGTTGGGCCACTGCCAATAACATCGCGTGGAAATGAGTATGTGCTAACTTTTCAGGATTTACAATCAAAACTCGCGATTGCTGAACCATTAGTAACTACTAAGGTAATATGCGTGTTTGGGGCGTCGCGAATGATACTCACAGTTCAAGGTACCAATTTTCTTAGTAAATTAATGAAAAGAGTAGCTAGACGATTTCGCATTAAGCAGGTAAAAACAACGGCTTTTCATCCGCAGTCAAACGGCTCTCTAGAACGATATCATGCGAGCTTTATGGGGTATATAAAGTTCTTTGTACATAATAATAAAATAGATTGGCACGGTTATATTGATTTCGCTACTTTTAACTTCAATCGGTATTCGAAACTACTCGTCACACTCCGTACAAGATAGTGTTCGGATAAATCGCGCGCCCACCGTTGAGCGGCGACTTAGACACGGATGATATGTTGCCGACTTTCGAGGGTTATATTACGGTACTAATAACGTGATTAAATAGCATTCAAATGTCTACAAAGGAAAATATGATCAAAGCGAAGAAGCGCTCAAAACAATATTATGATCGCACAGTGAATGAAAAAACATTAAAAATAGGAGACTCAGTATGGTTAGAAAAGGGACCGAAACCTCATAAATTCGGGGATGATTATACAAGGCCATACACTGTGTTTGATATCGAGAAAGATGGGAACATAAAAATCCAGCTGGGCAAAAACGCGTGTAAAGTAGTGCACGCTAATCGCTTACGCATGTCATACAAAAAATATTTGCGGTTTGTATACACATACCTAAATTAACGAATTGTCACTGACACATAATTACATAATAAACTTTTTAGCAGCTCTATTTTACTTTTATGCTTTTAGAACAGTATATGCCTTGCTTTATCATTGTTTTTGTATTACGCAATCGTGTAAAGTGCTGCAATTTCGCAAACTATCCACTTTTTGTGTTAACCTTACATTCTCACTATTAATTTCTGTCGCATGACTCAATTGATACACAAGTGTGTTTAAAAAAAAAGAAAATAATAACTTAAATGAACATTCGCAGATGAAACATAACTTGCAACTGGTTCTTGTCAAAGCATACACTCTACTTTACGCAAGATTTAGCCACGCGATATGTGCATATGATGGTTCACAGAAAGTTTCGAATTTAACGACTTATTCATTAATTGATATCGGTGAATGTGACATACCAGTTCCCGAAGTAAACACGACGAAAATATACGTACGATTACTACAGTTAAATGCATTTTCAAGAACACGAGTGAGACTTTGTAAAGTAGAAATTAAGAGAAATGCAGAAGTACTGCAGCGCGTTCTCACATAGAAAAGACAACCCACGGGGCAAAGTAAAATTCTTAGGCGAGATATCGGCGGAAGAATGCATGTGTATCGAGAACATGAGATTGATAAGTAACTTAAATATAAATAGGACTTCCGTGCATCCAATGACTTTTGTGGGAAAAGTCGAGCAATCGGGGGACTGTAGTAATTCGGGGACATATCCGGACCTCTACGTTTTCGACGATGTGATGGTAACGGGCTATGTAACAATAACTTTAAGAGAATATGAGACGTCGGTAAATTTAAATTCTAATTAGGTTATTTTAAAATCGGGCACACGATGCGCACTAAATCAGGACCAGTGTATAGACGTAGAGGATGGATACGCCTTTTGGGACCCCGTGCCGGTAACGTCTTGTGAGCATGAAAAATATACCGAATTATACTCGGGATACGTAAGTAAGATAGTAGAAAAAGGTAATGAAAGATTTCCGGTATATATGAAGGAATCTAGCGAAATAACATTCGCATTTACATCAATAGGAACAGTTCTAGTCTACTTATTCGAATTAATACGCACAGAGCAACCAAAATTGTTTTTTCTAGAAGGACCGTCAACAGAAAATTTCAAAACAATACGAGTACCTTCAATAAATAATTTAGATATTTTTGCGTATATCAGGGATCTCGCCTTGCCGTGTCTATGTAGTCCGACATCGAACCAAGTTCAAGGCCTTCAGTGCATGTGGTATCGCGGCGAAAACTATGGATTTTGCTGCAAGATCTGCGCACGAGAAAGCTTCATCTGCCCGGTCTACCTCGACCATGAAGGTCAGGTAGAGAATTATGTGGGCGAGGACGTTGATGAGGGAATCGACTTGGAGAACGCCGACAATGAGTCGATGCAGGGCGACGACGACAACGACGACGAGAGGTCCAGCTTCAGCGAGGACTACTTCATCGAGAACGAAGAAATCATGTACCTCCATTTCTTTTCTCTCTTTCTCCTTAGCATTTACTCCCTTTGTCTAAATATATAATATGCAACGGAAATATGTAAGAATATATATATATATATATATAAAAGCAGAACAAAAAAAAACAACAGTTGTTACATCCCGCTATCTGCAGCTGCGACGCGGTACCAACGCAATAACATTACCACCAACGGTAGCACAACATTACCACGCGTAAATAGATACCATCTGCTGGTAACCATGCGCTACTCTATCAACAAGTAACATCAACACAATGACATTACCACGCATCACAGCACATCAGCACCACCTGCAGACAGGTACCATCGGCAACTAACTACACGCGCTACCTTACCAATGAACAGCATCACACCAACGACCCGAACCGTCTGCCGACCAACCAGGCCACTAAAACGACTTACCAGAAGCTCTGCCACCGGCAGCACTAACTCAGCGATACGTGCCAATCGCCACACATCCCATGGAGCGTCAGCTGGAACGACGGCATACCACTGATCGATCCCACCTTTCTAGCAAGAACAATAAACGACGGGCCAACGCCACCGCTGTGCCGGAAAACCCCACACACGTATCCTCCCCGCCCTGCTTTCTTGCGCCGATCTAAAACTCCCCCTCCTAGTCTTGTCCTTACAGCCCGTCTTGCCTTTTCGCACCTCCACCTAGGAGTCGAACGGGCCAAACATATATAAAGAACTTCATCCCCAACTCCCTAAGAACCTTCCAGAAGCTTCCTATTTGCGTCACCAAGTCCAGAATCCAGGGTATATAAGCTAGCCAGTACCCAAGCGCAGCAGCTCTTTCCAATGGAAATTTCCCAGAGGACGTATCTCAGCCCGACGACTAACCGACTGTATTTTCGACTTAGCATCATTTTGTAATTTCCGACTTAGAATACTCGTAACTATAATTTAGAATTACTTCGATTGGAACCTGTATTTGTAACTTCCAGTGTTAATAAATAAATTGATATTAACTGAAATACCTTCTCATTAAACTTATTTGAATTTCCCGCGTGCGCCGATAATCCCCTGCATTCGAGGCGAGCACGAGAGGACGAGTAGAGAACGGGTCAAGCTGTCCCGATCTCCGCCGTCCGCAGTGAACGAGTTTCCCAGAGACTACATAATGATAAGCTGCACGTATCTATTTCACTATTCTGTGCTTCCAACCTTTACTATCCTCTTTATATTTCTACATGTCGCTGGTTGTATCTGTCGCGGCGCATTTACATTTCGCTTGCCACCCGTCCTAGTGAGAGTCCACATAAGCGTCTTCCCGTTCTGTGCTGTGCTGTCAAATTTTAGAAGGGAGAAGTCTATCTACGTCTATGTCTATGGTGTTGGTGCCGTTTTGCAAAACTGTGCAGATATCTATGTTTTCTGCTAGGACATAGCCTGGGGCTAATCGTTAATACCTGCAAAAGGAAAACAAATATATGTTTCCATGAAATTTATGAAAATATTTTTATTAAAATATAAATAAAACAGAGTAATTTGTGTTTGACATTATGAGGCCAGAAAAACTGCAAAGTATTGTTAATTTGTTAAAGCTACAACAAATTTCATTAACTTTACTAATGAATGTGGACGTTTTAAAATTAAAAAAGAAAGGACTTAGAAGGTGGTGATTAAAGCCACACTTGTATCATCATATCACAAATTACATGAAAACATAAATTTGTTTTCCTTTCGCAAGTATTAACAATTAACCCCAGGCTATGTCTAGCAGAAAACATAGATATCTGCACAGTTTTGTAAAACGACACCAACACCATAGACACAGATGTAGATAGACTTCTCCGTTCTAAAATTAGACAGCACAGCACAGCACAGCACAGCACAGTACGGGAAGGCACTTATGTAGACTTTCACCTAGGTAGAGTGTCCCAGGGCCCAGGCCTTCAAGTATCTGAATAGGGCTCGTAATTACCAATCATTAGCTCTGTACGACTTCCGGGACGTAACAGACCTTAGAGGATTAATTCTGATTCTCGTTGTTTGCTACTTTGGAGCGAGGACCCTCTTACATCTAACAATACAGTTCTATCAAGCTTACTATTGGTATTGGGTACATTCAGGCTTACAGCCAGGAATAACCATACGGAAAAAAAATGGCAGATGTGGAAAGTAAAGATTTGTTTATTGCAAATTTATTACCATTGTTATCATCTGTCGTCACTTGATTATAATAAATCTTTAAGCTCAATTAATTATCGAAATAATTATCTTTTAACTTCTTTTTTCAATATGACCACAAAAAACGTTTTGCGCTGTCGGAAACAGTAAACCCAGTTTATAATAGTACTAGTTCACAAACCTAACCCGTTTTTGAATCGGAAAAACGCCAAAAGAAGCAGTTGGGTGTGGGTCGGCAAATTTACTTGGCTGGAATTCATAGTTGTGATTCAAACTCATTCTCAATCTTAATCTCAAATGACAACTTAAATGGAAACAATTTCTTAATAGAAGTAGCAAAACTTGGTAATTCTAAAAGTTCGTGGCTACGTAAAATATCGTACCAGAAAAACTATAAAATAACTAAGACGCGACCCCAACCGAGATATGGTGTCAAGTTAAGTAGCCATATTTGAGATTGAAATTGAGATTGTAACGTAATACGCCATGTTAAATTCGTGTTCCTAGAGATAAAGGCGCAAAAGTATAAATATGTAAATCGCGTGTAGATCGTTGATTTAAAACGGTTCTTTCTTACACCATGATCATTTGAAACATCAATAAACTGGTAAGCAGTCCCAGATTTAGCTTCATAATGGTTCCTCCCCTTTTCCCAGTGCACATCGTTTATACCACCTGTAATAAACCAATGACGCGCGATAGTATCTGCCTTAATCCCTGGGCAATCGGAGATAACAGATGCAAATGAGCTGTCTCTTATGTTCCGACGTACACTTAGAAAAGGGGCATCAGTCCCTTTCACTTCTCCCTCCTTCGTTATCCGCTCTTTCAGGCTGCGACCAGGTATTACCACCTCTCTAATCCACCTTCTAACCTAGGCTTTGAGTATCCAGTACGATCCGCACAGAACATAGTCACTTCGTACTTCATCGCGTCATGATCATATTCGTTCGACATCGTAATGCAGCCGTGATTATACACGCCCGTCTCAAGCCCGGAAATGCAGAGAGGAGGTATTCGTCGTGTTTACAGTATCTTTTGTTAACTATATAATTGGACTTGGTTAGAGGGCGTCAGAGCGAATGGTCGTGTGCGCGGCAATTCGGCAAAAAAACTGATTTTTGAGTGAAAATTCATATGTATAGTGAAAGGAATAGTCAGAAAAAGTAGGGAAATAGATATAGGGCGAAAGTCCGAGGCCGAAGATGGCACAGGGGTCTTTTTAATCGGCATTAAATGAGCCCCTCTCCAGGCAGCTCTCTGGGAGACCGATACTCCTGCAAAGTGCGAGTTAAGCTCATCAGGCGTGAAGCCATAGAAGGACTGTGTACAGAGAGAAAAACTCCGCTGTATTAGCGTTGTTGCGGTAAGTCAAATCAGCGGTAGGATCACACCGCCAGCGCTGCTGTAGAACAAAGCAGTTTTACCTTGACTCGCTCCCCAAACACGAGTAGCCGAAATGACAGATATTTGAGGTTAGCTTTTCGAATATTCGGATTCCGTACCTATTAACTTATATTTTGCAAAGATTAATGGTTAATATGTCTGAAATATGTATTTCCAACGTAAATTATTGATTTTCATCATAAGAGTTTATGAAAAATTTGCAAAACTTAGTATATTAACAGTAACCTGTTTCTGAATTGCAAAGCTATAACTGCTTTGTTCCACAGCCGACACTGCTTGGTGATCATGTCATTCTACTGCTTGAGCCACTAAGGCTGTAAGTGCCGGGGTCTCCGGCAGATGTAGCCGAGTTTTTCTCTCCGTGTGCGTAATAAATAGGTTGGTACAAATTTTAGTAGGAAAAGCGGAATTAGGTAAAGAACTACTTATTCCTTACCGACTTACAATATTTATCTATTATTTTTTCTGGTTTTTAATTTAACATAGTTTATTTCAATTAAATTGTATTCTAAATCAGTTATTATTCAACATTTACTATCTTTTGAATTCTTTTATTTACTGTTTTAAAAAATTATTTCAATATTATTACATTCTGCCTCGCTGCGAGTCACAATTTGCCGAACCTTCGAGGAGTGTAGACATCTCACTGCCTACCTTCGCTTATCAACTCGTCTACAAGGGCTTCAAACCAGATAAGTTTCACATTCCCTTTTTCCTACCTTGAAAAAAAAAAAAAAAATTTATTGTAATAATTTGTGCGTGATATAGGGAAATTGATATTGTCCTTTCAGTTAAATCCATATATTAGTTATATATCTTAGTTTTTCTAATTAAAATCGATACATCATAGATCACAAATTGCAAATATTTTTCTGAAAGGAGAATTTCAATACACATCAAACAGGCCTATCTGGTCTTAATAAATCGCTTTATGAGATGTTGAGTTCTAGATATGACAAACTTTGAAAATAAGTCATAGTGATAGGTGCATTGCAAAAATTTGATTAAATAAATTAAAAAAAAAGAAAAATCTTAAAAAAATATACAAAAATAAAACTTGATCTTATTTAGTCTATAGCGCATTGTAGTTTATCTTATTAATCACTTGCGTTTGCGTAAGTCATAAAGGTTTTGATTGTAATTATAGAATAAGAGCCATAGCAAAACGGAAAAATCTACATACTACAAGGTTTTGTGATTTAAGATAATTACTTTTTAGTTAAAATATTTTACTAGAGTAAATAATAAATAATTTTGATTTTGGCTCTTAAGAACCCATTTTCAGTTCAGTATTATAACTTTAATTTTACTAGCCATTAATCATTGCTTGGCCTTTTCATTAACCTACGTATTAAAATTTGGTATAGTTCATAGTTATGTGTTCTCTCTGTATATCAATTTTATAAATACAAGCGACCGTTGACACGCTCAAGTTCGTTTGGGCTTTGTTTGTATTGCATCATGGCGGGGCTATGTTTCGTTCTTAGTTAGTCGACTTTATTTAACATAGCCTTACGGGCGGAATACTATATCATACATTTGTAATTGAAGACCTTATACACAGAGCCTTAGCATTATATTCTTATCAAATCTATAAAACTTTTAATTAAATATAATACATTAAATTATTTAATTTTGAATATATACAGTCATAAATTCTTACATAAAATTTAAAAAAAAGCTTTTGTTATATAATTAACTAATTTTATTCAAATTTTTATATTAATTCTACATAGATTTTTCACTATCTAAAACATCAAAATTTCAAACATTTTATTGTATTCCGTTGATTAGGTATAAACCATCAGTATTGTTCAAATTTGTATATGTATCTGTACTATTATTTTGGTAAACCCATAGTTTTGCTTGCTCTTTGTATGATATTTCTAAATATTTACGACTACTGACTCGCTCACGTTACAGCATATTTAGATTAGCCATTGTGTTGTATTTAGTTTGTAACTATTTATTTACTCTTAACGTAGCCTTGATGGCTGAATAATTATTTACCTAATTATAATTAAAGAATATTATACTTGAAATTCAGCAGAACAATGCACTTTAAAAAAAAAACAAAGATTTTTTGTTGTTTTGTGTGGTTGTTTAAATAATATTCGTTCAGATACAAAAGCCTCAATATTTAATTAAAATTATTTTATTTTAACAATATAATAAATTTTCTCTTTTTACACGGGTAGTTTATCAACATAAATTTTTTTGGAGGTTTTGGATTTTGATCCTTCTACGTATTATATTTTTTTAACATTGGGGATTATTGACACGCTGAACACTGTTTGGGCTTTAGTAACATTTTAAATTAAATCCAATTAGTGTATTACTCGTATTCTTACAATAAACATACTGACTTATCAGTGATTTTTGACTAATATATCACTTGTATTTGCGACTCTTATTTATACGAGTATTCATATAATTTAGGTAGTATTTACTAAACGATTTTTAGCTTATATTTAAATATTATAGTACAATATTATATTCTCTTTACTTAATATTATTGTTTGTATATTATGCGCACATTGTAGTCATATGAAAATTATTTTTAATGACGAACCTTATATATGTAACTAAGACTACATTTGATCGATGATTTAACGTATAGTTCGGAATATTATTCTTGTTTTACATTTATTATGTGATACATCGGTATTGCAATTGATATAGTCCACAAGTATTATATTAAGATTAAGATTCAGTTACTTTCTCACCCTCTCATTGAGTATATTGAAGGCCACATTACTTATCAATAGTAATGTGGCCTTCAATATTTTTATGCTAATGTATATATGTCAAATACAAATCTAATATATGTTTTCGTTTGTAAATCTGCACAAATTAATAATTTCCATCACTGTTAACCTATGACTACTTATCTTACTCATATACATATCATCGTGTGGATCTACATTTAAAATTGAATTTATGTCTGGCGCCAACTTATAGATAATGGATCGATATTTACCCATCAGGTTCACCGAGCTGGCCCTGAGGGTAAGAACCGCACCTCGCTTTTGCATATCGTCAAGTTGCCGTTCTGATTTCGCTTAACTTCAAGCCATAGTACAACAAAATTCACATAGATCCATCACTGAGGCAATGCGAATGGGTACATGCAGAGATTAGTAGAGAGATTGCCAATGCAATGTTAAAAAGGTGAGGAAAATTTCAGCGTGGCGCTGTCTGGCGGCTGCCGCCCGTACTATACACATAATTTCAGATAGCGAGATGGAGGTGGAAGCACGCGTGAAAAGCGGCGAAAGAGAATGTGTGTACGGCCAGCGGAAGCTGGCGGGCGCGACGGCGCCGCCTTTACAATTCTGTTTTGGTTCGCGCCTACTCGAAAGGTTTATTTATTTCTTTGAGTTTTATATTATTATTACCTTACAACATTTTATACTAGCGTTTATTATTATTATATTAAAGAGTGTTTCAAAGCTTAGTTTTTCCGATTCTTTAAAGAGCGTAAACATGTTTGATAAATACTTGCATTACGTTTTAATGCAAAAGATCAGTATGTGTTATATTTTATTGTATGAGATATAATAAAGATTATATTTACAAAATAATTCATCAACAACACCTGTTCAATTATTTACTATGAATGCAATTTTATTTCTTTATTAGTTTTATTTTATCTATTTCATACTTCAAATATGACAGTGAAATATTCATTATTGCCCAAACAACTTTTTTACAAATAATATCAGCTATTATTAATTTTTAAAGTAATATTGTAATTTTCACCGTTAACTCATATTGGTTGTCAACAAATGTTTTTATGCGTGTGCGTATATATATAACAATAAATACATGTTAATATAAGATATATAATATACGTATATACTAGGGGGGTACCCCCCTGTTCGCTCCGCTCGTCAACCCCCAAAGCATCATGAAATTTTTTGTTTTTATGAAGGTTTTCTATTTTTCCACAAAGAGGTAAATTGGCGCGTTTTTTTGTTTTGTTAATTAAGCTTTTTTATACATTCAAATTTATGTTTTATTTAATTCATTTATAAATAAATATATGTAACTCATACTTACATTTATTTATATTTAGTTTTAAGTATTGTATTTTTTAACATATATATTTATTTTAATTTTGTTTTTTATTTGAATGTAATATAAATTGTAATCTAATTTTGGGATCAGAAATATTTCTGATTGAGGTATTATATAACAGTTACTACTCAATAAGCTGAAAAGTTTGGGTCATTGTATAATTGTACATTATATAATTTTTAATCTATATTTTTAATTTGTTTATTACTTTCCTATAATTTTATTTTTTATTATATTATACTATTTTCAAATAATATTTACATTAAGTTGTCCTTAACCTTCAGCCAATTAAAACAAACCTTTTTTATAATACTGAATATTATTTGTAAAGTTATTACATTTTAGAAAAACCAAGAAATTATTGATGAAAACAAAAAATCAGAAAATCAGTAAAATGGAATAAACTGCATTGATATATATATATATATATATATATATATATATATATATATATATATATATATATATATATAATGAATAAAACACTTTATAAATTTATAAACAATTATTATTATAAACAATTTTTATATGTATAATATGTATATAGAAAAAAAAACAAAAATAAAAAATGATAATTAATAGAAATAAGTAAATGAGGAGGGCATGAGGAGGGCTGGGAGGAGGGCTATGAGGAGGATACAAAGAGGAGGGGCGAGGAGGGCAAGAAATAAGATCAAAATAACCTATTTTTTGAAACGATATTACCTTGTTTTGAGGAGGAGAATGAGGAGAGCAAAATGAGAATTTTTAGAATTTTTTTTAAATGCCTAAAAACGAAAAATGTAGTTTTCAGAAAAATGGCTGTAAAAATTGAAAATTGCATATACAACAATTTTATTAATAACTATGAAAGTGTAAAAATTGTACATAACTTTTGCGTAAAAGCTGCGGGTGGGGATAAATGTACCGAAAGATAAATTGGCAGAAGGATAAATTTACCGAACGGTTGAAATTATCGAAAAATTCAATACCTATGGATAAATACCGATGGATAAAAATGACGAAAGTTAAAAGTGCCGAAAATAAGAATCCCGAAAAAGAAAATGCCGAAAGTTAAAAATGCCGAAGACGAAAATTTGGACAAAGACGTGCTTTTATTAGAATATGCGCCAGTATTATACTAATGTATTAATTGTTGCTACGTCGTTTCTTTTCAGTATTAGATATTTTTAGATTTTACCCGTTGCCATTCGACATTTCAGCATTTTTAAATTTCGAAATTTTTATCCATCGGCATTTTTACCCGTCGGAACTTTCTTTTTCGGCACTTTTGTTAAGGGGTTATATCCCCTAATTTTTTTTGTATTTTTCCATTTTTTTTATTGGCTTAAATCTTGCCAAAACAATCCTAGAATCAAAATCTACAACGCCCAAGTACCGATTTAAACTCAAAATTTTTTTAAATCAATTTTTTCCAAACAGTTTTTTTATTTTCTTCTTCAGAATTTTGATGCTCCAAAATCACAATTTTTGCTTATTTTAGCGATGCTCGCTTTTTTGAATTTCGCGGCTTTGGAAATTAGTAGAAGTTACCTACGATCGATATCGTGTTTTAAATTTGAATTATAGAGGTCGCTACAGGACATTACGACGGTTACAGCGTCTTTACAGCACGTGTTTACTCACACTTGCCCTGTGATTAGTCGATCAGCCGTTCTCGTTGTTTACGTTGTTATTTTAAGTTTTGCTTTACTTTTTAACTGTGAATTATATTTACAAGTACTTAATTATGAGCGAAAAGGTGTATAGTGGCCGCAAAGGCAGTAAAACAAGAAGTACAAGTACAAAACGGAGTAAACTTAGTAATCGACAGTAGTACTAAGGCCACCATGGCGAGACGTCCGTATTGATTTTTCCCCTCCCCTCCTTGGTGGTAAGGCCACTATGGCGCGTCGCCACCAGTATTGATTTTCCCCGTCCCCCTCTTGACCTATATTGGAGGAGGCGCGACATGCGGGTCCTGCGTCAAGGTCGCGGCTGAGCGTTGTAGTCGCACACGTGATAATCGCCAGGGCAGGATATATATATATATATATATGCACACATATATAAATAAATAAATAATAAATATAAAAAATGATCAAATATAAAGCATAAATAATTTGCTTTTTCCCCTGAGTTATCTATGAAAAATGAGTGTGTTCTACGTATAATATGGTATTGTGGCCCTGAGAAGGGCCGTTTTTTACGATTAAATTATAATCTTTTGTAGCTGTTTTTCCGGGCAAAGAGTTAGTATTGCTAGAATATTTCTCTTGTATTTTTTCCATTGTGAAGTGTCTGCTGCCTTCTTATCTCCTTCTTTTTTATTCTTATCCTGAAGAAGAGAAGATTTCTCGCCTTTGCTGCTGCTGCTCTGTTCTTGACCCATGTTGTCCGGGCTTACGTATGTGAATGAGGTGAGAAAGTGGTATACGCGTATTATGTATCGAACATTAAAATTTTTCCAATAAATTTTTACATTACTCTAGGATTGTAGGGTAAATAATTATTATTATTATCAATGATAACTTTCTTCCGTACGTCGTCATTGTGATTGGACCTTTGAAACCGCTCAATTTTTTTTTTTTTTTTTTAAAACATTCCTTGTAGCTATATTTCTTTACACCGCTGTCAGCAGAGCGAGCAGAAGCGAGTTTACCAGCGCACATCCCCATGACTATCTTATGCTTTGGCTGGGGTACGAATAATCACAGACATCAAATTACAGTTACATTTATAGGAAGTGGGTGTGAATACATTATGAAAAAATATATAACTTATGATTGGTGTTTATTATTAATATTTTTTATACAGTCTTCATATAATCTTTCAAGTCATTCGCAATAAAAGGTAAATGAAATGCAAGAATTTCGGATAATACAATTTAGATATACGCTTTTGTACAGATCGGTGTCGTCGACGATTCTTTCCATAATAAAACCTTCTATGTCGGCGTTATGTATTGAATAGTATTGTTTGAATGATTTAGGATCATTAAGAATGTTATTTACATTTTCTGTTGGTTCTTTATCGAGTTTGTCTTTCAAATATTCAAGCACATAAAAAATAAGCTGTTATAGCGTCAAATTGGTCTTTCAATATATTCCAACTAGCTTCATCAAGCGTAACATTTTTGTACGAAGCACTGCCGTTGATTAGCTTGTTAACGTGGTGGTCCTAGCCAGCGCTGTGCTCTAATCCTACGCAGAGTCGTGTTAGATTTGTTGAGAGCATACGTCGTCGACAGTAAAAGATTCGGCAATTTGCTCGTCACTTCCCGTAATTCGTGCGCTTGACAAGTAGCCATGGTTATTTCTTTAACAAAAAAATAAACTGAGAATTTTACACCACTTGAACACAATTGGACAAAACTGCTTGTAAAGTGCAGCCACGAGAGACAATGTGGTCGCTTTGCCCTGCGTGCTATTACTGGACAGAAAACTCTATCGTCGACGCATGAGGGTCTATGATGGTTTTCTCCCCACACCCCCTCCCCTCCAACGTGAATAATAAGAGTGGGGGAGTATGGTAAAAGAAGTCAGGTGCTACTCATTTTTCACGTAGACTATACAAATTTATAATAAAACTGTTAACGGACTTTCAAAGAGGTAAAAAGTATAGTATTCGTCGGACGTTAATTTAAGAAAAATTAAATTGAAAATAATAATAATGAATGGCGTAGGATGTAGGACATGCAGGTCGAAAATAATTTATTAAACTTGCATTGATGTATGTATATTTATTCAACCATTTATGGCTACAAATTCAAAAGACAATCATGTATTTAGTTTGTTAAGTGCATCTTAATCTAGAGGTACAAGATTGATTACAGAGGCCTGAACCTAAAGAGCGCTCGTTCGTGAACGTAAGGGACCTTTTACATTTTTTATAAAACCTTATAGCTAGTGCGTCATTTTTTCTGGTGTCTTGTGAGAAGAAACGACAAAATTTGTCGAGGTTCGTACCCCGACACATGTGATGCAAAAACATTATGGTATACTGGCCACAGCACATTGAATCAACGCTCTGAAGTGTTTTGGATTACCATCGAAAGTTTTTACAGTTTTTACGAAGGCGTTCAAAATGGTGTTTTGAAACCGGTGGAACACCATAACTGTCAAAGTATGTCCCGATTCGATTTTTGTCGATATGTATAGCTACCCAATGAGTTCCAGGCTTCGTGTGATCGTCGGTATTGCAGACTATGGCTGCTGGTGCCATCATGATGCGTGGAATTCGATCAGCCGCGTATACACCGATTGTCCTGGCATTCAGACCCTCGAGGGCTCTCATTATCTCCCTTGTATTCATGTTGACATTTCTTTGTCCGTACTCTCGTATTCCGAGCTGGCACCGTCTACCTCGTCTTGTCCCTCAAAGCGAGAGCCAAATCTTATGCGACAGAAGCTTCTCCCCCAGACGAGATCTTGAAGAGCGTGATAAAATAAGTCACTGCTTTTTTCCGGTATATTTTGTTACTGTTCCTCGGGTAGTAGTAGTGAATAAAACCACTCTCGTAACAGATGTGACCTCTGCAGAGCACAATACCCCTTTTTATAATCATTACCCTGGCAGTCGTGAAAAATGCACACATGCTTACAAGAAAACTTTCTTTGTAAATCGGTGAAGCCTTCGGTCGTATATTCCTCGATATTTACGACGGGGCGAGCCATTATCGATTGAACGTATCGTGCCTTTTCCGACCCTCTGACGTATATTTTAGTAGCATTTTTTGCGATATTGTAAAAATGATGGTGTAATTTGCTTATGGTGATATCGCCGTCGAACCATTGTATACCATGCATACGTAATGAAATGTAATCGTTACTGGTCTTTACGCTGCTCGGCAATTCTTCATAGGGATGAGGTGGTCTGATTATCCAATGGCCAGTGACATGATTTTGTAGAGATACAATAGACACTTCTTTCGGTAAAAATTTATTGTCTTTATCTTTGAAACCTTGGATATCTATTATGTAATCCATGATGATGATGACACGGCTCTAATCACAAACGTTTATTTTACACGCACTGGATAGTGGTAACACGAGGGTAGTAAGTCGACTAGTTTGTGGAGGGTTCGTTTCACAGGTTATGACCTTCTAGCCCCCCTCCGCTACAGTGTACGCCCCCTTTCAGTAGCGCCTCAAGCGTTGAAATCCGTAATAATTTACCTGTTTGAATCGATTTCCAAAATGTTGTCAAATTCAGCGTAAACGATACAATGACCGTCTTTCGTTATAAAAAAAGCCGTCGATAATTTCACCATCAAGATCTTGTAGTTCCTACGTGTAAATGTTTTGCCTTTGAGAAACGCGTTTCACTTTGAAAATCTCTTCACTAAAATTTTTTTCGAACCCTTTCGCAAAGGTCCCCTTAGTCCGACTGATGCGTACATCGTCGCCGGCCTTGTATTGAACGTATTTCGATGATTTTTGTTTCTCGTCTCTCGAAAGAGTGCGCCTCTGTAGGTATGCCCGAGCTTTAGCAGCGTTGCACAGGTTTACATCCGCAGGTTTCATATTTATAGAGCTGTGCAGAGTATTATTGTACGCGTAAACAATTTTTTGTACCGCATCGATGTATCGATGAGTGTTGTGGTGCGTAAAATATCGCCACATGCGCTCCTTTAAAGTACGATTGAGCCGTTCGACCACGGCTGCTTTGATGTCGGGATTTCGAGCGGCACGAAACAAAATGTTGTGTTTCTTGAGAACCCTCTGCAGGGCACCACCCACAAATTCTTTTCCCTTGTCTGTTTGCAAGCAGACGGGTACGCGCCCGTTGGCTCTTTTGAGAATCTTTTCGAATGCCGTAGCCACAGCTTGAGCACTTTTATCGCGTAGCGGCTCTAAAAATGCAAACTTGCTGAGCACGGCAATGACAACCAGCAGGTAGCAAAAACTATCGTTATCGTTTTTGAGTGACGTCAGCTGTCACAAATCAGCTTCCCAAACGTCATCCACATTAGACACGTTGTAGTGCAGTCTCGGAAATTTTTTACGTATAGGCCTGTGAAGTGTGTAAGAATCTTGATTGCTCAACCACTCGTAGATACGCTCTTTCTCTTTTCTATTGTGCACGACCGATTAACCACGTACGTTGACACGTATTAAATTTCGAGCACCCGCGTAACCAGCCTCGTGCGCAGCGTCGTAATATTGATTTTCGTATTTAGACATTTTAAGCGGGCAGTTTGAGCCACCTTTTTTTTACCGCATTTCTCGTTTGAGGAGGTGTAAATACTGACTCCTTCATTCTTCGTTTCGCCGTATTTAAGGGCGATGTCAATCTCTTGGCAATTTTTAAGACGTCAATGTTTCCAATCAGCCTACTAGAGGTGTCACTGCTACCGATAAATTTTGCAAATTGAAATCTTCCGATGGGAGGATCGTAGTCGTCTCCGTCTCGCCGTTTTCTCTTTTTCGAAACATCTTTCATTAGATCAGCGATGTTTGACTGAGGAATTATCTTACCATCGACGATGACACTGCCTGTATTATCCCATTTAAGACGACCGGGCTCGGTCGTACGCCAGTGCTTGAGCAGCAAACGGGCTTTTTTAACGTATACCTTGGGTACACTTTCGAGAATATCCTCTTCCGAGAGTGGTGTCTTTGTAGCCTCGACCTCGTCGACGCTGCGATTAGTTTCTCTGTCCGCGGCTCGTTCACTCTCTTTAAAGAATAAATATCGTCGTAAAACTTGTAAATAATGCTCGCACTTTTCACGTTCATTGTTAAACTTTTTCGAATTGAGTATCGCCTGCATCTCCGAATCTAGTCGCGATAAATTATCACCGATTGCTTGTACGGTATTTTCGTTACTGGAAGAAGTATCCGACGTCAGAGACTGGGATAGCGCTGGTTCTTGTGGTGGAGGCTGCGCGAAACGCTGTATCCTTGACTTGTTAAATATTTTAGAAAAAACAGTGCTTATGAGTGGTTCCAGTAAGAGAGATAAAAATAAACCGCCGCTCTGAACGATTGTGCGTTTTCTTAACCAATTTTCGCAGAATTTTTTTGTGCTTTTTCATTCGAGATTTTTCGGAATATTTAAGTTTTACCACACCGTGCAGTACATTCAATGCACACTCGCAAATGCACTTTATGAGATTTTTATCCGACGTGCGTATCAAGATGGCACGCTGCTGACTTTCTGCGTGGCACAGTGCGGTCAACACAGCCACGTGTTTCTTTGAAAAGTGTTTCCCGGCTACACAGCGCAGGCGCGAGTCACGGGTATTTCTTCGCTGTGGTGGTGGGGGATTACGCCCCGATGTTACCTCAGCCATAGTCGTTGACAGACTGTTTTTCAGGGTCTCTTCTTCTAACCTTTTATCTATACTGTTTAGCGAGCCTTGGGTACATATGCGTATTGCACTTTGTCGTCGGGAAATATACACGAACGAAATCGAAATTCATCCAGAGGGTCCTGCTTTAAATTCAAAAGTAAGTAACTATGCGGTCGGCTGCAGGCATCGATATACGCCTCTTGTAAAAATGTTGGGTCTTCGTGATAGACTTGACGCGCGAGATACTGTATTTGAGCGTGATCTCGCGGATACGCGCTCCCGTTCATCAGCCGCGCTATCGCCACCGCCGCTGGTCGTTGGGTAGTTCGAATGGTTAGTATCTTTTTTATAAAATTAACAAACCAGAGACTTTTTACTCACTATTATTTACTCACTAAATCCGCAAGAACCAGCGCTATCCCAGTCTCTGACGTCGGATACTTCTTCCAGTAACGAAAATACCATACAAACATTCGGTGATAATTTATCGCGACTAGATTCGGAGATGCAGGCGATACTCAATTCGAAAAAGTTTACCAATGAACGTGAAAAGTGCGAGCATTATTTACAAGTTTTACGACGATATTTATTCTTTAAAGAGAGTGAACGAGCCGAGGACAGAGAAACTAATCGCAGCGTCGACGAGGTCGAGGCTACAAAGACACCACTCTCGGAAGAGGATATTCTCGAGAGTGTACCCAAGGTATACGTTAAAAAAGCCCGTTTGCTGCTCAAGCACTGGCGTACGACCGAGCCCGGTCGTCTTAAATGGGATAATACAGGCAGTGTCATCGTCGATGGTAAGATAATTCCTCAGTCAAACATCGAAAGAGCCAACGGGCGCGTACCCGTCTGCTTGCAAACAGACAAGGGAAAAGAATTTGTGGGTGGTGCCCTGCAGAGGGTTCTCAAGAAACACAACATTTTGTTTCGTGCCGCTCGAAATCCCGACATCAAAGCAGCCGTGGTCGAACGGCTCAATCGTACTTTAAAGGAGCGCATGTGGCGATATTTTACGCACCACAACACTCATCGATACATCGATGCGGTACAAAAAATTGTTTACGCGTACAATAACACTCTGCACAGCTCTATAAATATGAAACCTGCGGATGTAAACCTGTGCAACGCTGCTAAAGCTCGGGCATACCTACAGAGGCGCACTCTTTCGAGAGACGAGAAACAAAAATCATCGAAATACGTTCAATACAAGGCCGGCGACGATGTACGCATCAGTCGGACTAAGGGGACCTTTGCGAAAGGGTTCGAAAAAAATTTTAGTGAAGAGATTTTCAAAGTGAAACGCGTTTCTCAAAGGCAAAACATTTACACGTAGGAACTACAAGATCTTGATGGTGAAATTATCGACGGCTTTTTTTATAACGAAGAGCTTGCCCATGTGGGTTCCGCGCGCCTGCTAGCAGACCAGCAATTCAAAATCGAACGCGTCATCAAAACGAAAGGTCGCAGATCTAAAAAACAATTGTTTGTAAAGTGGATCGGCTATCCCGACAAGCTTAACTCTTTGATAAACGCGTCCGACGTTCAAGCGCCTTAAAACATGAATTACGTGGAACCCTTTTATTTGGTACTTCCAAGTAGTAGTAGCGTTGTCTACTATCCCGATAACGCGACTATATGCTTTACCACGCACATGTGCCGCGAAATAAGACTAACGGGTTATTGGCACGTGGGGCTAGCCGAGATTCACGTACCGTGTACGGTTATGCATATTCAAGAATCCGAAGCTTCTTACACGTTTAAATTGAGCAGCTGACACGCAAAGTTTCCGAAAACGATGAATTTTACAAATTCCCGCACGGTATATACGAGAGTGTCGATCAACTTGCGGCGGAAATAAATAAAGTGCGCGATGCACGTGAACATCAAATACTCACACCCACAGAGTTTCAGAAAGGCTACTATACTTTGAAACAAACTTTCGCATGCAAAGAACCTCACTATACGAAATTTAACGAAAAAATTTCGACGCATTTTTGGCTTTGAAGATTTTACACAGAGACAGACAGGAACTTTTGTCACATCGAACTCTGGTGTAAACGCTAACGTAGGCAGCAGACCAGCTTGTCTAGGCCGAGCTATACCAGACCAGCTGTACGTTTACACCGATATATGCACCCCCTACACGGTCGGCGATACACAAGCAGCTCTTTTGCGCATAGTAGCTTTCGAAAGTTCAAAGTATAAATTCGGCACCAACATGGTAAAACAGTTTGCTCCGATACACTATATACCCTTGCTGCATCATTCTTTTCAAAGTATCATTATCGATACAAGAGACCAACTTGGTCATAAAATACCATTTGAGTACGGAACTCTGACGGTTACGTTTCTTTTTAAGCGTAGCCAATAAACCATGCCGAAATGAGTCATTACGTGAATTATTTTAACACGCAGCTAGGCGGCGGCAGTGGTGTCAAAAACGTATTTGTAGGATCAGCGTACCAGCGAGGCTCGGGTATCGGTAGTTTCTTAGGTTCGATTTTTCGACAAATAGCCCCTTACATCGCTAGCGGCGTAAAGGCTGTGGGAAAAGCGGTCGTTCGTGCTGGTTTTAACGTGTTGGACGACGTCGCGAATTACGGCTCTAATTTCAAAGAATCCTTTGACACACGTTTCAAAGAGTCTGGTAAGAATTTGAAGAGAAAAGCAGCAAATAAAATATCCGAAATGATGAAAGGCAGTGGATATAAGGCGCGTGCGTCCAAGCGTAAACGACAGTCGAGAAAGAGTCGTGTAAATGCGCGCAACGTGCTCCGCAAGAAGAAAGCTGTCGGAAAAAAAACGCAGTAGTAAGAAAAAACCGTCCAGGCACCGGAGGACCAGAAATTCTGTCAGAAGTATCGCATTTTCGGACCGAAATAAGTCTGAATAATGGCGTTTCTACACGCGTGCAGCAGAGAGGGTATGAAGAACGAGCTGGATCTCTTCACTCTACCACTTACACAGACAGCCATCGAAAGCAGCTCTTTTCTTCACTATAAGCCTATATCGTCTCTCAGTGACGAAAGTGATTCGCCTTTGGAATTTCTAGTTCCCAGTTCAACGGAACATTACATAGATCTCGCGCACACCATGCTACATTTGACCGTACAGATTTTACCATCGGAAACGGAGTTGGAAAATGCAAAGGTTGCACCCGTCAATAATTTTATACACTCTTTGTTCGATCCGATTGACATATTTTTCAATCAAAAATTAGTTTCCCCGCCAAACAACGCCTATCCTTACAGAGCATATATAGAAACACTGCTAAATTACGCTTCTCCGGCATTACATTCACATCTGACTTCTGGATTGTGGTGCGGCGATTCACCAGGATGTATGGACGCATCGCCGGCTATAACCCGCACCACTGCAGGCGCCAACATTGGTGCTCTCACTGAAAAAAAAACAACAGAAAATGTAAATAACATTCTTAATAATCCTAAATCATTCAAACAATACTATTCAATACATAACGCCGACATAGAAGGTTTTATTATGGAAAGAATCGTCGACGACACCGATCGGTACAAAAGCGTATATCTAAAAATTGTATTATCCGAAATTCTTGCATTTCATTTACCTTTTATTGCGAATGACTTGAAAGATTATATGAAGACTGTATAAAAAATATTAATAATAAACAACAATCATAAGTTATATATTTTTTCATAATTTATTCACACCCACTTCCTATAAATGTAACTGTAATTTGATGTCTGTGATTATTCGTACCCCAGCCAAAGCATAAGATAGTCATGGGGATGTGCGCTGGTAAACTCGCTTCTGCTCGCTCTGCTGATATCGGTGTAAAGAAAGATAGCTATAAGGAATGTTTTAAAAGAAAGCAAAAAAAACTTGAGCTGTTTCGAAGGTCCAATCACAATGACGACGTACGGGAGAAAGTTATCATTGATAATAATAATAATTATTTACCCTACAATCCTAGAGTAATGTAAAAATTTATTGGAAAAATTTGAATGCTCGATACATAATACGCGTATACCACTTTCTCACCTCATTCACCTACGTAAGCCCGGACAAGATGGGTCAAGAACGGAGCAGCAGCAGCAAAGGCGAGAAATCTTCTCTTCTTCAGGATAAGAATAAAAAAGAAGGAGATAAGAAGGCAGCATACACTTCACAATGGAAAAAATACACAGAGAAATATTTTTTATATTCATTATTTATTTATTTATACATGTGTGCATATATATATATATATATATATATATATATATATATATATATATATATATATATATATATATATATATATATGCATATATATATATATATCAATACAATATTAAATTACACTGATTTAGCCCAAAATGTGGGTGGTCTTAAAGTTATGAAACGCACTGTATATTGGAGGAGGCGCGACATGCGGGTCCTGCGTCAAGGTCGCGGCTGAGCGTTGTAGTCGCACAGGTGATAATCGCCAGGGCGGGATATATATAATAATAGTAATTTAATATTGTATTGATACTTCAACTTTATAATCTTGAAAATAATCAAATTTCTCAACATTTTACGCTATTTAGACAATTTAAAAATTTTTCGTAGTATTAAAATAACGAAATATCGTATTTTAGGCTGTTTCATAACAATAAGACCGCTATTAAGTTTTTTTAATTTATTCCTGTGCTCACAATATATATCACTACTTGTAAGCGCTGATGTATTATTTTTATTTCAATTTAACAATTACCGACAGTACCACTCAGTAGGTAAATGCTTGGATGGTAACTATAGTCATAAATATAAACTGAAACCGTTGGGTAATGATAATTTAAATTTCCGTTAAACGCGTTGTCTATTTTATAACGCAGTAAGTGTAGTAAGTTCAAAAGTAGTCTTAAAGTTTTTAATTTGCAGTTATTAGATAATAGGCCGAGGTACATGCTTAACCGAAGAAGAAAAAGGAAAGATTTTAGCATATCACGAATGCGATACGAGCATAAGAGAAATCTCTCGAAAATTGAGGAGGTCAAATTGCGTAATCTTAAATTTTCTTAAAAATCCTGAAAACTATGGTAAAAATAAAAAGGGCGGACCCAAAAACAAAGTTTCTGCTCGTTTAAAGCGCAGAATTATTAATGCAGCAAGCAATTCGAAAAAAAGTTTGAATAAAATTAAAGAAGATTTAAATTTAAATATTTCACGCTCAACAATATATCGTACAATTAAAAGCGCTAATCACCTTGTAAGGCAATCATTACAAAGAGCTCCTTGATTACTAATTCGCCATAAAGATGCTAGATTAAATTTTGGGAAACTTAATATGAATACAGACTGGAATAAAGTAAATAGAACAATATTATTATATTGGTATATAATATATTATGCATGGTTTATTTTTATGAATATTAAATTCACTGTTACTTTATTTTAAGGTTATTTTTTCTGATGAAAAGAAATTTCATTTAGATGGCCCTGATGTCCATCATTCGTATTGGCGAGACTTAAGAAAGGAGCCTGAATATTTTTCCCGTAGAAATTTTGGTGGTGGTAGCTTGATGGTTTGGGGAAGATTTTGTATCTCACATAAATTGCCTCTAGTTTTTCCTTCATGTAAAATGAATTCACAAGAGTATATTAATGTACTGAAAGATCACCTTTTGCCATTTTTAGATAATAATGAAACAGAAGATTGGATATTTCAACAAGCATCAATTCACGCAAGTCGTGAAACGAATGTGTGGTTTAATAATAACGATATTATTGTTCTAGCCTGGCCAGCGTATTCTCCAGACGTTAATCCGATTGAAAATTTGTGGGCTATTCTTGTTCGTAAAGTTTATGCTGAAAATAAACAATATGGTAGTATTAATCAAGTAAAAGATGCTATTCTAAAAACTTGGCAAGAAATTGATGAAAGAATTTTACGAAATTTAGTTGAAAGTATGCGAAATCGCATTTTTGAATTAATAAAAAACAATGGAGGTACAATTAATTATTAAATTAAAAATTACAGTCTTTTGTTACTATTTACAAATAAAACATATTATAATTAAAATATTGTACATAACGAATTAAATTCTATAGTAATATATATCTCAAATACACAATAAAAATATTGTACATAACGAATTAAATTCTATAGTAATATATATCTCAAATACACAATAAAAATATTGTACACATAATATTAAGCTCTAATAATAATTATAATGTTTTCATATGCAGCTTTAATTACAATAAATTACATTATTAATAAATCTTATTTTTTTAATTCTTTTCCGCATATATTTTTTGTTTTAGAGTTTAGAAATAGAAAATTTTCAGAATTTTAAAATATAATGACAAATCATAGTTTAAATTAATTTATTGTAATATACAGTAGAAATAGTAATAAAATAATATAACTTTACAGTGGTCTTATTGTTATGAAACAGCCTAAAATACGATATTTCGTTATTTTAATACTACGAAAAATGTTTAAATTGTCTAAATAGCGTAAAATGTTGAGAAATTTGATTATTTTTAAGATTATAAAATTTATGTATCAATACAATATTAAATTACAGTGATTTAGCGCAAAATGTGGGTGGTCTTAAAGTTATGAAACGCACTGTAGGTCAAGAGGGGGACGGGGAAAATCAATACTGGTGGCGACGCGCCATAGTGGCCTTACCACCAAGGAGGGGAGGGGAAAAATCAATACGGACGTCTCGCCATGGTGGCTTTAGTACTACTATCGACGCGCGCCTAACCGCCATTCGTTCGAAGGCGATTCGGAGCACGTTAGTACCTCGGCTAAGAAATTGAAAACTACTGATTTAGACCGTGACCGCGATGTTGATAATAATTTCGGCTACTGTTTCATCAATTTTTTCGCTGTATTTACTGCTCTTTCTGAATTAGTAGTATGCAAAAACTGTAATGGTGACGTGCGGTTTTTAGAGTCGAACAAGCGTGGACTAGGCTTCAAAATTATTGTGTTTTGTTCGAACTGTGGTGATGCTGATATTAACAGCTATCCTGTAATAAATGGTCGTGCTTATGAGATCAACTGTGCCGTATTATTTTAGCTATGCGCATCATGGGCATAGGCATTAACGGTATAAAAAAATTCTGCTCTATGATGGATCTTGCAAAGCCTGTATTTCAAACAACGATTCATTAACAAGAAACAAAATTATAAACAATTTAAGTCTATTTTTTTCGTCGAAAACACGATTTTTTGTTAAAACAATCGCTATATCGCGAAAAAAAATTCTAAAAATATAATCATGTGTAAATATATATAATAATCACTAGCAAAACTCATGTAGATAATAGAAATTATTTTTTTTGTTATAGGTGGAGTTGGACGAGACTTGTACTGCTCGCTGCGGAAGACCTTTTTGAAAAAGCGGTTCACGGTAATCACTGCACAGCCGCCATTTTGTAAAAAAAATATCAATAAAATTTTTTTTTCTCTTCTTCAAGAGTTGCTTAATCCAATGTTATATTATTTGTATACCTTTAAACTCAAATGTCCTTTAAAAAAAATATTTAACAAAGCCTTGTTTTTTAGAACATAAGGGGGATATAACCCCTTAATCGATTACTTTACCCATTGGCACATTTCTCCTTTCGGCAAATTTACCCTTCGGTAAAATAAATTCGGCATTATTATCCGTCTGTAAAATTATCTTTCGGCACATTTATCCCCACCCGAAATGCTGCTGTAACTTTTTTACGTTTAAAGTGGTGGTCAAGGGACAGTTCTTCCTTTAACAATATCTGCGTTTGTAAAACAAAATTTTGATTTTCAATTCTATTTTCAGTTTATAATAGTATATTACGCAACTAGGGGTGAAAATGGGTTTTTCCAAGCGAGGATAATGATTGAGCACGAGTGGAAGTCGAGGGCACCGAAGGCGTACACGACTGTGCAAAATCATTATCCGAGTCTGAAAAAACCATTTTGCCTCAAGTTGCATACCGTATTTTTTATAACAAGTGCATAAAAATGGTCTATTTTCGGCGCCTATAAAGTGGAGCGAAAATAGAGTTTTCTGAGCGTCAGAAATGAAGGGTATCGAAAATACTCATTTTCGCCACCGAAATAAATAAATAAATAAACAAATTGATTATGTATTTTTAGGTTAATATGAATCCTAAATCATATGATATTATCTTTTTTTCGGTAAATTTGAACATTGTATCAAAACGTAACGCAAAAATTTTTTATTTTACTTTCGCAAGGTTTTGGGAGTCAAAATGATCGGATTGGAGTTTTTGAGATTTTGTTGTGTTCAAAATGCATATAATTATAGATTGAGTCTGGGATTTTGAAAAATAAAATTATTGACCAAAGTTACAGCCTGATGAAGTCTGCAACAATTCAATTCTGGAGCTGAAAAGGAACAATTCTAGACTTGATAGAGTTGATAAAAATCAAACTTATATTTAAGGAGATAAACCGTGCACAGTATCAACAACATGTATTTTTTGTTGGCACATCGACTGTTGTTAAAAAATCTAGTCGATTTTGCATTTCTCTATTCTTTAATGTGTTATTGAAGTAATATTCAAACGCATTAACCGCCCAGTGTTTTTCTTTAAGAAAAAATGCAAATTATAAAAATCGAAAAAGGAATTTTAATTTCGCTAACTGAAAACACATTTTTTAATGTAGGATTCTAGGAAAAAAAATCTACAATTTCAATTTTTATTTCATGAAATTTTGATATTATTTTTGACACCACAATACAATCTTACACAATAATTTTGAGCAATTTTTTACCTATATAATCACTACAGTATGCCATTATATGGGTGGGGAGAAATTTGCCGAAAGATAGTTTTGATGAGGGATAATTACGCCGAATTTATTATACCGAAGGGTAAATTTGCCGAAAGGTGAAATGTGCCATACGGTAAAGTAATCGATTAACAAATGTGCCGAAAAAAGAAGTTCCGATGGGCATAAATGCCGATGGATAAAAATGCCGACAGTTAAAAATGCCGAAATGTTGAATGGCAACGGGTAAAAACTATAAATATCGAATATTGAAAGAAACGACCTAGAAACAATTAACACATTATTATACTACAGTGGCATATTCTAATGAAAGCACTTTTTTGTCCAAATTTTCGTTTTAGGCATTGTTAACTTTCGGCCTTTTCTTTTTCGGAATTCTTGTTTTCGGCATTCTTAACTTTCGACATATTTATCCATAGGTATTGATTTTTTCAGCAATTTCAACCGTTCGGTAAATTTATCCATCTGCAAATTTATCTTCGGTATATTTATCCCCACCCCCATTATATGTTTATTTATCAGTTATTTATACCTATTTTCAAAAAGTCACTTGCGCATCTACTTATTTTCGTACATTGTAGAAAAAATTTGACATTCTTACTTCAGCGCAACAAATAAAAGTTAGTAACATTTATATTTTTAAACATTTTATCAACCGTATAAAAAATCCAATGAGTTTATTCATTGTAAAATGGTTTAAAAAAGATATTATGTAAAAAAAGTTTTATAATGACATAAAAATTGAGCCCAAAATTCTTCACAAAAGCTGCTAACTTTTATTCTAAACATTATAATTCATTTACTCTGATAGTTACAGAAAGATTAATTAAAATCTAATGCGCGTACAACTTTTTAAAGTTAGAAAAATCAGTTTCGAAAAAAACACGTTTAAAGATATAACTTTGTATGTTATCTAATGTTAATTGTTTTACTTGAAGGCGTATAACCTTGTTAAAAAAAACGAGTTATAACATCAGACAACTTTTAAAACATTCTTATAATTACAAACAATAAGAAAACTCAATAAAAATTTTTTGATATTTTGGTCAAAAAACACCAGAATCCTACCTTAAGGGGACGCCGGATATCTCTGTCCTTGTCTAATTGAGTTTTCATTAATAATTTTAAGAGAAATCATATTTTTCTTTAAATAATAGTTGTCCCCGCTTCGTTTTATAGTAATCTACATATATGTCCAAGCTGGGTTCATATGATTGTTTTGTTTTCGAGAAAACTTTGACACACTAAAAGGGCCAATTACGTGGAGATTAACCTTTACATACTAAGTTTGTCAAAGTTTTCTCGAAAACAAAACAATCATATGAAACCAGCTTGGACATATAATTAGGTTACTGTAAAACAAATTGGGGACAGCTATTATTTTGTCATTAAACAATTAACTTTGTAAATAAATAACGAAAAGTTTGTCAAAGTTTTCTCGAAAACAAAACAATCATATGAAACCAGCTTGGACATATAATTAGGTTACTGTAAAACAAATTGGGGACAGCTATTATTTTGTCATTAAACAATTAACTTTGTAAATAAATAACGAAAAGTTTGTCAAAGTTTTCTCGAAAACAAAACAATCATATGAAACCAGCTTGGACATATATGTAGATTACTATACTATAAAACTACTTATATTATATATTACTATACTATAAAATTACTATAAAACGAAGCGGGGACAACTATTATTTAAAGAAAAATATGATTTCTCTTAAAATTATGAATGAAAACTCAATTAGACAAGGACAGAGATATCCGGCGTCCCCTTAAAGTTAATAAAAAATTTCTATTTTGAGTACCTGCTGCTCTCCTTCGTAGACGATGTCTCGTCCACCTGGAGGTCACCCTGACAGCTAGACATCGTCGACATGGGGTGTTTGGTATGTTGCGATGATTTTAGTAACAAATATTAAAAAAAATATTAAAAAATATTTAAAAAATTTAAAAAGATTGATAGAAAACCAAATCTTGTAGAAAATAAAAAATGTACTAAACAAAAATACCTGTCTTGTACGTAAATGTTAAAAAAATGTAAAAAAAACTTTTATAACGTTTGGTGCGTTGCTCTAAAATCTTGCACCTCGTTGGATTCTGCATTCTTATAGCTACTAGATCATCGACACAAAATTACAGAAGTATTTACTGAATTGAAATTATGTTTATTAAAATCTTGATTAAAATTATACACATATTTTTTGAACCTATACAGAACAGATTAAATAATTATTTCCTTATTTGCTAAAATGGCCAATTTTTGAAATATATGTATTCAAAATTGAATCGTATTTCTTCTATTAAAATAGCATTGGTAATTGCCAGATATATAAATTGGAATAAAATTATGTCTTTTTATGAAATCGTTCATATTTTTCATATATTTGAGGTATAAAGATAAAAAAATTGTTTTTTCAAAATTTTCAACATTACAAAGCTTTCTCTTGGAGAAAGCGAAATCATTTAGTAAAAATAATTCGATTTTATATGGCCCATGATAAGTTTAGTAAATCAGTAAATTTCCAAAATGGTAGCTTTCAAGTATATCTTCCACCTCTTTATTTGTGCGTACACTGAGAGAAGATCGGCGCGCCTCCTACACTGGGAGGTTAGGAGCTGCACAAAAATGGGCTATCAGAGTCTACACTTTCAATCGGAGTAGCAGCCACTCCGATCGTAGTAAGAGACCCACCGGCCTAGCGTAGCGACTGCGCAGGGCAGTCGGTATAGCGGTTATCATCTATAGCAGCGTATCTGTTACTCTTTTCGAACGGTGCAGGCAGACTCGCAGAGAGAAGCCGTCATTCTGTTGTTCGGCGTGATTTGCGGTGATGTATCGAGAATTACTGTTTGTGATGTGAAAGTGCGATTAATTATAAACTCTATTAAAGATTTGCGATCGATAATGGAAGCATTTTTTGATAAATATCGAGTGATGTTCAAGGAGGACATACAATAGTTATTTAAAGCAGGTAAGTTCATTGGATAACCTCAAATATACTTCCTTGTCACAAGCGGTGCGTGAATAAATTTGCAATGCACATGATGCTCATTCATTTAATAATAACAGTAACTTGAGGTTTTTGCGCTTTTTCTATTGACATTTTCTTTTTATTATCATTTTTATGTGATCAATATATTACCCTGATAAGACAAAACGTTATTAAGACGTCATTAAGACGTCTTAAAAAAGACGACATAACGTCTTTTTTCAATGTCCAAAACGACGTTATAAAAACGTCTTTTAAACGTCATTTTGGCCGCGGAATTTTTCCAAAAAATCTTTTATAGAAGCCTTTAAAGACGTTCTTTAAGCATTAAAAAAACGTCGTTAATACGTCTCCATAACAGTGAATAACGTTTTTAAGACGTCTTTAAGACATTTGCACGCCTGACTCGACTCTCTGCGACTCGGGCTCGCGCCAGTACTTCCGGTGGTTCGTGCGTGACAGCGCGCGCGCTCCTTCCTTCCTTCTCTTTCTTTCTCTCTGCTCTTAACTTCTTTGCCCACACAAACACACACACTCTGTTGCTCTTTTTTCTCTTCTGACAATCAGTCGTCTCATCTTTGAACAGCTTTTCATACACCTATACTTACATGCTCGGCTTTTGATATACTTTCCATAAATCCACTAAACGATCGGTAGGTTTCGACCGCTTGCTCTCGCTCCGCGGTTATCTTTAGGATGTACATGGAGATTGTCGCGCTGCCGTGGACGAGTTGCGTACTAGCGGTTATTGTGCATAAGTTTTAAGTTCGTTGACTGGGAAGCGATCGGCTGCACCGAAACTCACATCGAAATCTCGCGCGCTGTCACGCACGAACCACCGGAAGTGCTCGCGTGAGCCCGAGTCGCAGAGAGTCGAGTCAGGTGTGCGAGAAAGAGACAGAGAGCAAGAGAGAGTGAGAAAGAGAGAGATAAGTAAGCGGTGTGTGAAAACTGAAGCGAGCGGCAGCAGTGTAGCAGCGACGACGAGGACGTTGGAGCGCGCGACGTCTGCGGATACGGCGACGGTTACGTCGAACAGTCTACGGAGATAAGCTGCTCAACAGTCGACGGTATCAGGATGTCGAACAAAACGGAACAAGTCCTGATTATCGAGCCTTCAATTATAATAGCAAGCTAGTAAGCAGATATTTTGTAACATTGAATGTAACTTAAGTTTAAGCATTAATGATTAAGATTCTTTAGGTGATTTATTGTATAATCGCTTTAAAAATTAATAAATATCCTCTTACATCTTTGAAAAAATGATCATTTATCTTGTGTACCAAGTCATTCAATAAATAAAAGTATAATGATTGATTAAAAATTTTTTTTTTCATATATATATATAGACGTCATAAAAACGTCCTTTTGTCGTCATTATAACGTTTTATGGACGTATATACTAGGTTGGAAAAACGTCTTTAAGACGTCTTTATAACGTCTACAGTTATTCGTTTCCTAGAGCTTCTATTAATAAAATACTTTTAAATGACGTTAATAAGACGTTTCTGGAATGTTACTTTCAGATATAAAAATGTCCTAAAGACGTCTTAAAAACGTTATTCACTGTTATGGAGACGTATTAAAGACGTTTTTTTAACGTTTAAAGAACGTCTTTAAAGGCGTCTATAAAAGATTTTTTGGAAAAATTTCGCGGCCAAAATGACGTTTAAAAGACGTTTTTATAACGTCCTTTTGGACAGTGAAAAAAGACGTTATGTCGTATTTTTTAAGATGTCTTAATGACGTCTTAATAACGTTTTGTCTTATCAGGGTAGTTTACTACCCTACTCGAAGAAATCGTGCGTGCCAAAGTATGTCTGAGTTATCTAAGTTTGCCGAAATTTAGCAAAGTTCTCCAAAAGTGTGCCAAAATTTGTCATATGTGTGCCAAAACGGCCAATTGGAAGACATTTGGCGTACTCTGGCAAACTTTGTCAAACTCTAGTAAACTTTGGCAAACTTTTGACATTAAAACCATTTCCACTAGGGTAATACATTATAATTTACTAGTATAATTAAGAATTAATTATAAAATAAGACATACTTTTTATCAATTCTATAGTATAATATGAAAACAAGGGAAGTCGGATGGATAGTAAACGATTATACCAAAATCAGTAGTTGCGAGAGATATTTGCATGCTCCGCAACTAAAGACGCGTTCTTAGTTTGCGCGAGAAGCGCGGATAGGCACAATATACACCATATACATTGAACCATTCGTAACCATAACCCTGTTTTAAATAAAAATTTAATTATATTTTACAACTTCATGACAGTATAAGCGCTATTACTTTTATCATTCAGTGGTTTATTGTAAAAAATACATTTAATGACGTACATTTAATGATTCAATTTATAATTTGAAAATAAAATTTTAGAATTACAAATAGAGCAGTCGTTGACGAGCCGTTGGTCAATTACAGCAGTAAGTATTGGCCAACGTCATTGGCGAACCATTGGCGAACAGGCCATCTCGGTTGGTCTATCTTCTACCAGGGAAATTACTAAATAAAAATGTAAAAAAATTACCTTAACACTTGAAAAACATTCAGGAATCAAATGATCTGAATAATAATTACATTTTTCTCATAAAACCGGAATTAAATGGATTTGAATATTGTCATAGATTTTGTACATCGCAACGCAAAAAGTAGCTTAATGATATACAATTAAATTACTTTAAGAACTATTTTTAGTACATAGAATATAAAAACAGTATTATTTTAAATAAGAAGCTGCTTTATTTTTATTCTTAAAATAATCATAAAAGATTTAAAAGACTTTTAAATCAGCTGATTCAAAATCGAACGAAAAAAATGTCACGTCTGCAATGCTTGTTTATGTAGTGAATATTAATTAAATCAATAAAATAAGAGATTAAAATGTAATATTTTATGTACCTTTCACATACAATTATTTATGATACCTAAAATCCTTATATTTATCAGTAAAATTGCAAAAGTACATCGATTTGTCGCGTCCGCAATATTTATCCACAGCACGAGTTTTTTTAAGGGGACAGATACACCTTAAAATTTTAAATTAATTGATAATACATTTTACGGTAAAACTAAGGCACTTATCATATATTACCTGATGTTTTCGGTAAATTTGAATATTTTATCAAAATATAACTATACAAATTTAAAAAAAATTAATGAAGGTCGTTAGGTCCATTTGATTGGCTATAATGAAAACCTCTATATTTCTTCGGCTACCGCAAGGTTTAGAGAACCAATGTGATCGAATTGACGCTTTCAAGGTTTTATTATGTTCAAAATACGTGTAGCTAGGGTATGGGTATGGGAATTTGTATTTAAAAATTATTGACCAAAGTTATAGACTATTTAAGCGAAAATTCTTCGTTTTTTAAAAATTTTATTATGAAATATGGCTTAAATTGACTATAACTTTGGTCAATAATTTTTATATACAAATTCCCACACCCATACCCTAACTACACGTATTTTGAACATAATAAAACCTTGAAAGCGTCAATTCGATCACATTGACTCTCTAAACCTTGCGGTAGTCGAAGAAATACAGAGGTTTTCCAAATTTTTTAAAAATTTGTATAGTTATATTTTGATAAAATGTTCAAATTTACCGAAAAAAATCAGGTAATATATGATTATTGTCTTAGTTTTACCGTAAAATGTATTATCAATTAATTTAATATTGTAAGGTGTATCTGTCCCCTTAAACGCCGCAAATTTAAATCATAACCTCTAATTATAACTAATAAAATTTCATAATAACAATACTAGACGTGATATGTTAGTATTTTATAGTCATGTAATGTATTTTGAGCGACTTGAAAGTGAAGATAAAGAGAGAATATATGCAGCACAAACGAAATAAAGATTTACACGAACAAAAAGAAAGGATTAAGCAGAAAAATAAATACAATAAAAATAAAATTTTATTGTCTTCTCAGAGGTACAATTAATAATATTTTTCCCCACACCTGCAACGAAAGTACCACTTTTCCTTCCGGGCGCCTGGAGAGAATTGTGTATTTTCGGTGCTGGTGTGAGGAAAAATAGTATACACACCATGGGAGGTAAAATGGCGACTCCATAGTACGTGTTTGCCAATTCTTTACCTCCCTAGATGCGTAATATACTATTAACCTTTTAAATTATTAATAAATACGTTTATAATCATTTTAAATATTTAAAGAAGTACAATTTATAGTTTTTAGATCATTAAAATTATAAATTTCTGACATATTTGAGAAATTAGGCATGTGTTTTAGGCTTGTTTGTGATTATATTTTAGTAGTTTATAGTCTTAAGAAATTGTGTAAAAAAAATAGAACTGTGATCCTAAATTAATTTTACCTGGTTTTTAATGTAAAAAAGTCAAAGGTTCTAGAGATTTACCCATATGTACGCGAGAATTAAGCGAACGCGCGCTTTCAACCGGCAACCGGTGCTTTCGGTGAATTCGATCTATCTAGACCTATACACACTTCTCATCTTCTCCTTCAAGCGCGCACACGCACTTCCCCCTCCGCGCTGTGATCAAATTATGTGTATAGTTCGGGCGCTCAGCCACTAGGTTCGCTAGCTCACGACTGACAAGAATCGCCCCGAATCCGCCCATGCTCACTGGCAATCTTTCTACTAATCTCTGGTACATGCCACAGGCAAAGAAGATAGACCCCAATAGAAGCGCAAAGCTGGGAAACAAAGTGAGGCACCCCAAGAGCTAGTAAGCACTCCGACCACGCGCAGCGCGACAGTCGTTTTCCAAATATTTCCAAACGCCATGTATATAGAATGTAGGTAACAGGATAACGCTCGGCCGATAACATACCGGCAATATCAATAAAAGTATGTATTTAAAAACAGTACACTGGAAACCTGTCAGTTATCGTTGGCAATACTTAAAAAATATGTAGAAAACCTAAAAACATATAGCAAAAGAAATTATACTTAAACTACAAACCTAATCTACAAATGGGGGAGCAATTTATATATTAGATCCATTATTTAAGGTGATGCTAAAGCCACCAGACATCGACAAATACGAGGAATCACTTTTCTTATTTTATTTTCAATTTTGAGTAAATATCTCTATGAAACGTTATTGTTCTACTAAAAAACAACAACTTTCCATAGAGATATTTTGTAAAAATTAAAAATTGAATGAAAAAAGTGGTTCCCCGTATTTAACGATAACGAAAGGGTTTAGCATCACCTTAACACTCGTCGGCAGCGATAGTCCTGCGGATAACGTATCTGGCTCCTGATTTTTTTATGCAGGTTCAAATCAGCCCCAGTTTTTTTATTTATTTTTTATTGTAGTTACAATATAAATTATATTTTTATGAACTTAAATAAAAATATTAAATTATTACTATTTTGAATAGTTTTCCAGACCACCCTAGAGGTACTATTTTCATTTTATTTAGAAATTACTATATAAAAGAATTTTAAGATACTTGTTTATAATCTCACGACATGTATAAATTATATAGAATTATTCAATAATCTTTTTATATAAATGTTCTAAATAAAACCGCGGTGTCCGTCGCCAGTAGCCCTACATAAACCACGGGAGCTTTCTCCCTTCCTCCAGGCTCCTTTAACCTTTTCCACCTACACCAATGTGTATACATGATCATAAAAAACTCTAAAAGTACCTATTTTAATATTCACAATGTTTTTAAATATACCCATGATGATATATTTAAAAAAATGTTTCTGATAAAAAACTGTAACTTGTTCACCTTTTTTATGATGAAGTATATAATAAAATAATTGAATTTATGTCATTATGTCTTTCACCCACAGATATGTATACAAAACATAAGTTTTTTAATATATTCTTTTAATTAAAATATTTGTAACATTGGTTTTTTAAAATTATCCGTGCAGATTAACTATTGATATTGTACTATTGCTTCATTTTTGTTACGGTACCAAGAAAGTATACAAATTTTTTGAGATGCAAAAAACTTTAATAATATAACAACTTTTTATTGAAAAATTATGCATAATTTAGAATAGATGTTCAAAAACTCGATATAAATAGTCAAAAACTTTCTATTTTAGGTACCAAATAAGTCAATAAAATTTTGGAAAATAAATACAACGGGAAATAAATTTTCATATCGGCATAACTCTACCAATTATTATATTAAATACATTATACATTTAAATGAATATACACTTTATTTGAAAATACTTATTTTATTAACATAAATAATAAAGAATACTAATGTAATATACATTTCGTATACACAATAATAAATTTAAAAAAAAACAGTGCAACGGATTTGAACCAGCAAAAAAAAATTAAGAATCAGATACGTTATCCACAGGACCATCGCTGCCAACGAGTGTTGAATAATGCATTTGTTATATAAAGTGCTCCCCCATTTGTAGATAAGGTTTGGAGTATTGAATATAATTTGCTTTACTATATGTTTTTAGGTTTTCTACATATTTTTCGAGTATTGCAAACCATAACTGACATGTTTCCAATGTACAATTTTTAAATACATGCTTTTATTGATATTGCCGATATGTTATCGGCCGAGAGTTATCCTGTTACCTACATAACGCTTAAAAACATTTGGAAAACGACTGTCGCGCTGCGCGTGGTCGGGGTGCTTACTAGCCCTTGGGGTGCCTCAGTCGCCCATAAGGCTTTGCGCTTGTATTGGGGTCTATCTTCTTTGACTATATGGCCAGGCGTAACCAATAAAAGGAGACAAAAAAAAATAGGCATAAATCAGCTGTTGACAAATAAATTAGATTCTTTTAACAAGCATAATTGTTTGAAATAATTATTGTAAAATATGAATGAACAGAAAAAAACAAATATAATATTTCATCCAATTATTTCATCCATACAAAAAATTGCACTTTATGAAACGAAATCTGTAAGTATTATACTTATTATACAATGTTTAAAGACAAGTTTTTCAAGAACATAATTTTGTTTTTAATATTAATATTCTCTTTAGCATTTTTACCTTATGGGTTCAAATAACACGTTAACTCGTTTTCGAGTCCTAAAAATTGACCGAATGGAACCAGGAGAGTTAATTGTTATGGATGATAAAATAGAATATACGCAAGATGAAATTAGAGATCTTGTCAAAATGATTGATGTGGGAAATAGAAATCGAGCTAATCAACGAGGTTCTGTTAGTGGAGTGGCGAAAGTAGTTTCAGCATTTGGTATAATTGGTAAGATAGTATTTATTAACATTGGTTTTTTATATGATCATTGAATGGTCATCAGATTTGCATGTATTATAATTGCATGTAGATTGTGGATTGATATTAAAGCTTAACTATCTGTCTATATTTATGCCTGCTTATTTATTTAGTTGCATATTTTATATAGGGTAAAGGCACTAGTAGTTGGCCACCTCCCAGTAGTTGGTCACTTTGGCTATTTTCTTTTAAAAAATAAACCTGTAGACAAAATATCGCTAGATTAATAATATTTTAATGATCTATGCCATTTAAACATTTAATTCTCATGTTAAAACAGTTTAAGAACCATTAAATAATAATTTTTTTCGATATATCTTTGTTGATATGTACTTATAGGTGGCTGACTACTAGAATTTTTTTCATTCTTGTCGAATTTTAGTTATCGGCCAGGTCTGGTCGATAACCCATGTGCAAAGCCACTTTTAATTGTAATGATCATTATGATTAATTAATATTTAATTTCATTCTTTTAATATTTATCCAATCTTCTATAGCTAAACTTAAATCATAGAACTATTAAAAAGAATAAACAATGTTTTTAAAGCGCAAAGTATTGTCTTAAATTGTACTGGCCGACTACTAGCGATCAAGCGGCTGAGTATTAGATTTCAGTGGCCGAATACTAGCGCTCTCATCATATTTTATTAAAACACATATTATAATAATTCTGTAAATATTTTAAGCAAAAATAAACATTTTATCAAAAACTAGAATACATTTAAAGTGTAATAGAACCGGTAATTTATAATCAAAGATGTTGAAATATAGTTATATACTTATTAAGTAGGATATAACAATGTTTCTGAATTTTTTGCAATAGCTTGAATACAAGTTTTTCCTTATATGGCTGTGAGAGTGGGATCTTTGGACACTTTTCAACTTACAAGAACTGCATCATTCTTTATTGCTATGTTCAAAAAATTTTTTCAGTAGCCATACTTGTGTATAAACACCCTGCAAGTGACAGCAAAATACGTAATTTTTTGTTGGACCCAACAGTAATTAAGTATATCTATATATTCATATATACATATATACTCCATATACTAAAAATCCAAAAAAAGTGGCGCCACTGGTATCCACACAGGGTACCTATAGTTACAGACTATACATTGGCATAGCTAAATAACCTGATTAGGAGCCATTCACATATTACATAACGCTTCTAGGGATGGGGGGGTCAAGCTTACCCTGACAAAATGTGACAAGGGGGAGGGGAGTTTAGTGTATCGTTACGTAACGCTATACATATTACAAAAAAATATATAAATAGATCACAGTTACTTTAAAAAGTAATGCTAAGGTACTCAAAAGTGGCTTTTAATTTTATTAATAAATAAACCGTTTAACTCTTAAATCTCAATATCCACGTATAAAAGTATAATCAATAAATTATTTTAAATGAGCCGCATTCTATTCCAAGATGGTGGGAGGAGACAAATCTCCTTCTGAGCCTGGTGATACTTTCTATAAGTGTCATTCAAGAATAAAACCAAAGTTATTTTGAACACTCAAAAAAATTTACATATGCGATTGAAAGACTTATGATTGGCCCGGAACATAAAGGCCTAAAACTAAGCTTAAAAATTGATGAAAAGTCCTTGAGTGATTCAGCAAAAGTCTTAATTACACAAATAAAACTGAAAAGTACTGATGAAGTAAGAAAGGAAATTTTAGCAGAGGTATCAAACAAAACACAGCACTGTATAATACTACGTTTCTTAACGATGCGGCTGAATTTGATTTATTGAAAACTGAAAATACTCTACAGAAAGAACTAATCAAAGAGCTTCAAGAAAGAAATCGATTTACTGA
The DNA here is from genome assembly GCA_949152435.1 of Gastracanthus pulcherrimus. NCBI lineage: Eukaryota > Metazoa > Arthropoda > Insecta > Hymenoptera > Pteromalidae > Gastracanthus > Gastracanthus pulcherrimus. The sequence goes on from OX424574.1 coordinate 66,073,433, forward strand.
AAGAACTTCTTGATAATTATAAGGATAAGAATAAAAAGAATTCATATGCTGAAATTGTTAACTACAGTAAACCTCAACCAAAATGTGTACCGAAAATTATTGTAAAGTAAATTGACTCGATTGACAGTGAAAATAACGTTAACATTAAGTAGTGTGTAACAAAGTTCATTACAAAGGATAAAAGAATTCAGGCAAAAAATATTCTAACGAAAAAAGATAATGAAGTTATTGTTAGCTGCATGGATATTGAAAGTGTCAAAATAACTGAAAACCTATTGAAACAGAAACTAGAAGAGGTTTGTAGTATAAAAACTGAAGAGTTAAATAGTCCGAAAATAAAAATAGTTGGCATTGATAATTATTCTAACGTGGACAACAGCAATATAGAAATTGATGTAAATATGAGAAATTTCAGCAATGTCTCAACCAAAGGTCGTGTTCTTCACATGTATGAAAGTAAGAATAATCTTAGCACGTATTTATAGAAGTTCCAGCGGAAATTTACAGTTATATCAGGGAGAATAAAAATAAAATCTTTGGAGGTCATAAAAACTGCAAAGTCTATGATCTAATTAGCGTTAGACCTTGCAATTCATGTGGTCGATTTGGTCATAACAAGAATTGTACTAATGAACCGTCTTGCCTTAAATACTTTGGAAAACACAAGACTAATGATTGTAAAAAGAATCTTTAATGTGTCTCAACTGTATATTCAGCAATACAAAATACAAAACAACATATAACGTCAAGCACATGGCATCTGATGCGACATCTTGTGTCATCCCAGAGATTAGTAAAGAGATTGCCAGTGAGCATGGGCAGATTCGGGGCGATTCTTGTCAGTCGTGAGCTAGCGAACCTAGCGGCTTAGCGCCCGAACTTTACACATAATTTGATCACAGCGCGGAGGGGGAAGTGCGTGTGCGCGCTTGAAGGAGAAGATGAGAAGTGTGTATAGATAGATCGAATTCACCGAAAGCACCGGTTGCCGGTTGAAAGCGCGCGTTCGCTTAATTCTCGCGTACATATGGGTAAATCTCTAGAACCTTTGACTTTTTCACATTAAAAATCAGGTAAAATTAATTTAGGATCACAGTTCTAATTTTTTTACACAATTTCTTAAGACTATAAACTACTAAAATATAATCACAAACAAGCCTAAAACACATGCCTAATTTCTCAAATATGTCAGAAATTTATAATTTTAATGATCTAAAAACTATAAATTGTACTTCTTTAAATATTTAAAATAATTATAAACGTATTTATTAATAATTTAAATGGTTAATAGTATATTACGCATCTAGGGAGGTAAAGAATTGGCAAACACGTACTATGGAGTCGCCATTTTACCTCCCATGGTGTGTATACTATTTTTCCTCACACCAGCACCGAAAATACACAATTCTCTCCAGGCGCCCGGGAGGAAAAGTGGTACTTTCGTTGCAGGTGTGGGGAAAAATATTATTAATTGTACCTCTGAGAAGACAATAAAATTTTATTTTTATTGTATTTATTTTTCTGCTTAATCCTGTCTTTTTGTTCGTGTAAATCTTTATTTCGTTTGTGCTGCATATATTCTATCTTTATCTTCACTTTCAAGTCGCTCAAAATACATTACATGACTATAAAATACTAACATATCACGTCTAGTATTGTTATTATGAAATTTTATTAGTTATAAATAGAGGTTATGATTTAAATTTGCGGCGTTTAAGGGGACAGATACACCTTAAAATATTAAATTAATTGATAATACATTTTACGGTAAAACTAAGACACGTATCATATATTACCTGATTTTTTTCGGTAAATTTGAACATTTTATCAAAATATAACTATACGAATTTTTAAAAAATATGGAAAACCTCTGTATTTCTTCGACTACCGCAAGGTTTAGAGAGCCAATGTGATCGAATTGACGCTTTCAAGGTTTTATTATGTTCAAAATACGTGTAGCTAGGGTATGGGTATGGGAATTTGTATTTAAAAATTATTGACCAAAGTTATAGTCAATTTAAGCCATATTTCATAATAAAATTTAAAAAAAACGAAGAATTTTTGCTTAAATAGACTATAACTTTGGTCAATAATTTTTAAATACAAATTCCCACACCCATACCCTAGCTACACGTATTTTGAACATAATAAAACCTTGAAAGCGTCAATTCGATCACATTGGTTTTCTAAACCTTGCAGTAGCCGAAGAAATATAGAGGTTTTCATTATAGCCAATCAAATGGACCTAACGACCTTCAAAACATTTTTTAAAAATTCTTGTAGTTATATTTTGATAAAATGTTTAAATTTAACGAAAAAATCAGGTAATATATGATAAGCGCCTTAGTTTTACCGTAAAATGTATTAGTGTGTTTGTTAAAAAGTTGAACAATTCTTGTCCCTCCTGTTTTACACGGTAACAGGACATTATATGATTCTCAAAAAAATAGTACTACAACCGGACTATCGTAAGCAAGAATCTGCAAATTTTTCAGAATATCAAGTATTTTCTATGCTGAGTAAAAAATAAAAAACTGCAATATGTCTTGTCCGTCCCATGTCCCAAGCCTTAATTTCATCCGAATATACCAAGAAATTTAGTAATACAGTAAAATTTAACAAAAAAAAATATACAGAGGGTTAATATAAGTCTTAGTTAATCCAAAAATGATGCGCTACCTTTTAATGCGTGTATTCTGTTGATGTATGGTCGTTTAAAATGTGTCCCCTAGTTTTGATGTCTTGTCTGTCCCAAGGGCTTTATTCAAAGAAAGTTGTATTAAAATATTCACAAATTAAAATGCAACCTATTCCTTCTTATAACTCTTATATACATTTAGTAAAAAAAGTTCACATATACTTATTTATTAGTATTGTTTTCTACGAATAATTAGTTAATGTTACACTTCTTCTACCGTACCTTTATTATATGTCTTGTCTGTCCATCGAAAAATTCTTTAACGGAGCGTTCAGTTTAAAAAATAAATATTTAAATCTAATTTGTCGCTTAAAAAGACAGAGGAATTACTTCTTTCATAATTTCACATACATCTGGTGCATTTAAATAAATGAACTACTAACAAAATATGTACGGCATATATGTATTGTCCATCTAATGTTTACGTTAAATGTACTAAAATAATTGAAGGCGGTAGCATCGAATACGACAAATAGGTAAATAAACAACATTTTAACCTATTTAAGCGTAGATCACAATCGTTCATATTCTGTAATGAGCGATGCAATTTTTAATTTCCGCTAAACAAGAGATACTTCATGTAAAGTAATATATATCGAACAATATTCAATGAAAGTTATACTCTATAAATTCAACATTGTAATATTTTTTTAACTACATAAAAATGTTTTTTTATCTCGACCATTTTATTTTTCTTTATTTGTATGATTAATATTATTACATCATATTTTTTATTTTCGGTTTCAAAGACTTTATTTTTTTGAAAATCACATTTTTAAAAAGTACCAATTTTTTGACAATCACCCATTATCAATTAATTTAAAATCTTAAGGTGTATCTGACCCCTTAAGCAAACGCTCGTTGCGGATAAATATTGCGGACGCGACAAATCGATGTACTTTTGCAATTTTACTGATAAACATAAGGATTTTAGGTATCATAAATAATTGTATGTGAAAAGTACATAAAATATTACAGTTTAATCACTTATTTTATTAATTTTAATTAATATTCACTACTTAAACAAGCGTTGCTGACGCGACATTTTTTTCGTTCGTTTTTAAATTAGCTCATTTAAAAGTCTTTTAAATCTGTTAGGATTATTTTAAGAATAAAAATAAAGCAACATCTTATTTAAAATAATAGTGTTTTTATGTTCTATGTACTAAAAATAGTTTTTAAAGTAATTTAATTGTATATCATTAAGCTACTTTTAGCGTTGCGAGGTAAAATAACTATGACAATATTCAAATCCATTTAATTCCGGTTTTATGAAAAAAATGTAATTATTATTTAGATCATTTGATTCCTGAATATTTTTCAAGTGTTAAGGTAATTTTTTTATATTATTAATTAGTAATTTATAGTGAGGATTACCGAAAATATATTTGAAATCGGGCATTTGACGTACACAAAATATGATATTAAAGTTTTTAATTAATTAGTACAATTAATTTATGACAGAAATGTAATCTAAAAATATGAAAAATAATTAATTTAAATCTTAAACAGCAGTATAAGCATGCAAACAGTTAAAATTTGCTTAAACATGTAAAAAAAGTAATTTAAAGTTTATGACATATAGGTTAAAGGTTCTAGAGATTTACCCATATAGCGACTTTATATTGTACATAAAACCAAGATACATAAATCGGTAGAAGACGGGACATCGAGCTCCTTTATTTAAATAAAACTATATATTGTTAATAAATTTGAATATATTTTATTCAAATATTATTAAAAGAATCCTTTGTTTTAATTAAGGGTAATTAGGTGTCTTTGAATGACAATACTGGAAATCTGTACATTTCTTATGCTACTGCAAGGTTTTGAGAGAGAAATATATCGGATTAGATTTTTAAGGCTTTATTGTAATAAAAATACACATAGTTATATTATGTATGTAGAATTTAAAATAAAAATTATTAACCAAAGGTATAGTCTATCAAAGTGATAATTCATGTATTGTTTTAAATTTTATCATGAAATATGATTTTTAAAGACTATAACTTGGTCAATGATTTATATTTTCAAATTTCCACATTCATATGTGCAGAATCTAACCGTCCTGACTTGCGAAACCTTGCGGTAGCGTAAGAAATATACAGGTTTCCATTATTATCATTCAAAGGGACCAAATGACTCTTAATTTCAGAAAGTATTTTTTCCGTATTATTTTCATAAAATATAATTACTTTTCAATAATCTATCTGACGGACGCAATACATTTTTCCATGTAAGTTCCCTATTGGTGGTCGCGGGTCGTGTTCTTTCGCGTCTGAATTTTTGGCTCCTGCTTCAAGTCCGACTTATTTAATTATTTTGTATGAAATACGTTCATTGTTTTTTGTTATCACATAAAAGGTATACAGTATTGAATTTAAAAATACGTTTTACTATATTATCTTCATCTGTTTTGTTGAATAATTATTATTTTACAATAATAATCTTTTTAACTTGTAACCTCTTTTTATTAAAATGTATATTTTTTAATGGGAACTCGACCATTAATCTTGATCATTATATCGAAAATTCCTTAACAATTCTTAATGTTTATCATATAATTCAAGAACAGTTCAGTACATGTTAAATTTAAAAATTTAACAAAACTATAGTCAAGAAAGTGAAACAATTAACGTTTGATAGCAGATCACATACAAATTTTAAACGCGTTTTTATAATTTCAACAAAGTTTCTTCTATCTATTTAAATGAACATTTTTAAACCTGCAGGAAATATCGATTTAAATATAGTATTTCGAAAAGTATTTGAGTTATTGGGTTGATCTTGAGTTCAAACTCAACCTACTTTTATCATATAATAAATATATGTATTTGAAAAATGTGTGTTATATTTTATGAAATTATGAGTTATATTGTCACATACACATACACACACACATATACGCACGCACGCACACTCACACATACGCACAAATAAAGAAGTGGAAGATATACTTGAAAGCTACCATTTTGGAAATTTACTGATTTACTAAACTTATCGCGGGCCTATATAAAATCGAATTTTTTTACTAAATGATTTCGCTTTCTCCAAGAGAAAGCTTTATAATGTTGAAAATTTCGGAAAAACAATTTTTTTTATCTCTTTGTCAAATATATGAAAAATGTGAACGATTTCATAAAAAGCGTAATTTCATTCCAATTTATTTATCTAGCAATTACCAATGCTATTTTAATAGAAGAAATACTATTCAATTTTGAATACATATATTTCAAAAATTGGCCATTTTAGCAAATTAAGAAATAATTTTTTAATCTGTTCTATATAGGTTCAAAAAATATGTGTATAATTTTAATCGAGATTTTAATATACATAATTTCAATTCAATAAATATATGGGGAATTCTCAGTAACCTTTGAATTTTGAGCGAAAAAAAAGTCAATTTAAATATTAAAGCACACTTCTGAAATTTTGTGTGGATGTTCTAGTAGCTATAATAATGCAGAATCCAACGAGGTGCAACATTTTAGAGCAACGCACCAAACGTTATAAAGGTTTCTTTACATTTTTTTTAACATTTACGTACATGACAGGTGTCTTTGTTTACTACATTTTTTTATTTCCTACAAGATTTGGTTTTTTAACAATATTTTAAAATTTTTTTAATATTTTTTAATATTTTTTAATATTTTTTAATTTTTTTTTAATATATGTTACTAAAATCATCGCAAGATACCAGACACTCCATGTCGACGATGTCTAGCTGTCAGGGTGACCTCCAGGTTGACGAAACATCGTCTACGTAGGAGAGCGCCAGGTATTTACTAAAATCATTGCAAGGTACTAGACACTTCCGATAGATGATGTCCAAGTGTCCGGTTGACCTTCAGGTTGACCAGACATCGTCTACGAAGGAGAGCAGCAGGTACTCAGATTAGAAATATTTTATTAATTTTAAGGTAGGATTCTGGTGTTTTTTTGACCAAAATATAAAAAATTTTTTATTGAGTTTTCTTAATGTTTGTAATTGTTAGAATATTTTAAAAGTTGTCTGATGTTATAACTCGTTTTTTTTACAAGGTTATACGCCTTCATGTAAAACAATTTACATTAGATAACATACAAAGTTATATCTTTAAACATGTTTTTTTCGAAACTTATTTTTCTAACTTTAAATAGTTGTACGCGCATTACATTTTAAAGAATCTTTCTGTAACTTTCAGAGTAAATTATTATAATGTTTAGAATAAATGTTAAGAGCTTTAGTGAAGAATTTTGGACTCAATTTATTATGTCATTATAAAACTTTTTTACTAAATATCATTTTTAAACAATTTAACAACGAATAAACTCATTTGATTTTTTATACGGTTGATAAAATGTTTAAAAATATAAATTTTACTTACTTGTATTTGTTGCGCTGAAATAAGTATGTCAAATTTTTTCTACAATGTACGAAAATAACTAAATGCGCAAGTGACTTTTTGAAAATAGGTATAAATAACTGATAAATAAACATATAATGGCATATTGTGGTGGTTATATCGGTCAAAAATTGCTCAAAATTATTGTGTAAGATCGCTTTGTGGTGTCAAAAATAATATCAAAATTTCATGAAATGAAAATTGAAAATGTCTATTTGTTTTCCTAGAATCCTAGATTAACAAATTTGTTTTCAGTTGGCGTTACTAAAATTTCTTTTTTGACTTTTAAAATTTGCATTTTTTCTTAAAGAAAAACACTGGGTGGTTAGTGCGTTTGAATATTACTTCAATAACACATTAAAGCATAGAGCATATGCAAAATCGACTAGATTTTTTAACAACAGTCGATGTGCCAACAAAACATTTATATTTTTGGTGCTATGCACGTTGTATCTCCTTAAACATAAGTTTGATTTTTATCAACTTCTAGTAAGAGCACATAACTCTATCAGGTCTAGAATTGTTCCTTTTTAGCTCCAGAATTGAATTATTGACCGAAATTATAGACTATTAAAGCTATATTTTATGATACACTTTTTTTTTAATTGACTAATTCAGACTTCATCAGGCTGTAACTCCGGTCAATAATTTTATTTTTCAAAATCCCACACTCAATCTATAAGTATATGCATTTTGAACACAACAAAATCTCAAAAACTCCAATCCGATCATTTTGACTCCTAAAACCTTGCGGTAAAATTTTTTGCATTATGTTTTGATACAATGTTCAAATTTACCGAAAGAAGATAAGTATTATATGATTTATAATTCATATTAACCTAAAAATACATAACCAATTTATTCGTATTTTTAAGGTGGTTAGGTCCCCTCATATCCCCGCAGATATAGACCATTTAGAAAAAAAATTCTTGTTTTACTGAGTTAAGATAATATAATGGAGGTAATAACGTATGTTGAAGAAAGTATTTTTTATAACACATGAATAAAAAAGACAATTTTCGGCTTCTATAAAGTGGAGCGAAAATAGAGTTTTCCGAGCGTCAGAAATAAAGGGTACCAAAAATACTACCCTTTATTTCTGACGCTTGGAAAACTCTATTTTCGCTCCACTTTATAGACGCCGAAAATGGTCTTTTTATGCACTTGTTATAAAAAATACGGTATGCAACTTAGAGCAAAAGGTTTTTTTCAGACTCGGATGATGATTTTGTGCACTCGTGTACGCTTTCAGTGCCCTCGACTTCCACTCGGGCTCAATCATTATCCTCGCTTGGAAAAACCCAGTTTCGCCCCTAGTTGCGTAATATACTATTATAAACTAAAAAAAATTGAAAATCAAAATTTTTTATTACAAACGTAGATATTGTTTAGGAAAGAAGTGTCCCTTGACCACCACTTTAAAGGTAAAAAAAGTTACAGCAGCCTTTACGCAAAAGTTATGTACAATTATTACATTTTCATAGTTATTAATAACATTGTTGTATATGTAATTTGCAATCTTTACAGACGTTTTTCTGAAAACTACGAAAAAAATTCTAAAAATGCCTAAAAATGAAAAATTGCTCTCTATTTTTCTCGTAAAAATAAAAAAGAACGTGCATGCCAAGTTGTAAGTGATTCTATGAAAATCAGTTGCGCAAATCATATTACATATACAACAATGTTATTAATAATTATAAAAATGTTAAAATTGTACATAACTTTAAGGTCTTTTCTTCTACTTTTATTATCTTTTCGGAAAAAGTTTTTTCCACCTTCGGGTGCATAGTTATTAACTGTACAGTAACCCCTTGTGTTTTGCTATATTCACGGAGAGAAAAAGATAGTAAAGGTTAGTGTACGTGTATAGTAATCGGTACTATCTTTTTCTCTTCGTGTATAAAAAATAACTAATTTGCTAAAAAAAACATGGTTACATGGGCAATTTTCATCGTTTAAATGCGTTTTTATTCATAATTTGATACCCAAAACATAATAAAAAAGGTTTGGAAACCCCAGCTTTAAGATTTTTTTTACGAATTCTGTATACCAAAAAGTTAATTTTTTGGATTTGGTCATATACGTACTCGTTCATATACGGACATTTTCTAAAAATAGTATATTTTCATTCCAAGTATATATTAACACGTTTCTCTCTGTGACGAAGAAAAACAATTTTAAGATAGAACTTTGGTATCGCCTTTATTTCGATTTTTTATATACTACATCATAAATGAAAACGATAATGTAATAGCAAACTTTATCTACGGTCCCTCTACTATTATGAAATTATTAATTAAAAATGTTCATTTTTGTAATATTTAAATAATTTTCAAACTAATAAATAAATTAAAATAATTTAAAAATGTACACATCTAAAAGTAAAAAAAATAAACTATTTAATAAAATATTTTATAATTTTTAATTACGAATAGAAAATTCATGCAATAATAAAAGAGGCTTAATTTTGTAAAAGACTTGTGTATTATTTACCTGAATTGTTAATCCATTGTTGTCGTTGCACTGGTGGTAATGGAAATCTAAATAAACGATGGCCATTGTGTTTCCCATTGTTACAGTGCACAAATTTACATCGATCATACACTGTTTGCTTGTTCATTTTGTTATGTTGATTTTCAAAAACAACAAGCAAACAGTCCTAACGCAGCAAAGAATATTTCATTTTCACGGTTTTTATAATAAAACTACCGAATAGACAAAAACGAATCGTTATAAGAAACAATAACAAAAATCACGAGATAAAAAGAATCAAATAATAAGACTAAATTTAATGAGAAAAATGTGGAATCGACAAGAATAACGTTATGATAACACAACGTTTATAAAAGTTAATAATCTACAAACAAAAATTCTAATTTTCTACACTTTGAAGTAATCACCATATACATTAAATAACGACACGTTAACACGTTAATTGTCTAAACTTATACAAGCGCGGGAAATGGCGTTTTAATGGTCACATGTATAAAAAAAGTTTCATTATAAAAACATTGCGAGGAAATATAAAATTAATATAATATCGTCACCAACAATAAATACACGTTAATATCAGATATATATAATATATATATATACCCATTTCCCGCGCTTCAAAATGCTTGCATTTGTTTATTGTCCTGTCAATTAGCACGTGGAGTTCGCGACACTACAGAAAGTTTGATACGGATTGTGAACATCTTTATAATTAAATACCATCGTGTGCTGTTTATCACTTGTATAAGTTTAGATAATAATTAACGTGTTAACGTGTCGTTATTAAATGTATATGATGATTACTTCAAAGTGTAGAAAATTAGAATTTGATATATATATATATATATATATATATATATATATATATATAAACTAAGCTTTGAAACACTCTTTAATATAATAATAATAAATTCTAGTATAACATTTTGTAAGGTAATAATAATTATGATGTTGTATTTTAACCGATATGGATTCTGTCCATACAACTCATTAATTATTTTATTGTTCGGCCAATACTGCACTTTATTACTCGAAAATTAGCCTCTGGTTGACTCCTCAGATCTCGAGAGGAGGTTCGCTGAGCGAACGCCTGGACAAACGGCGCAACCCACGGAGATCCAATCTCGAGTTATTTAAATAAATAATTATCAACAATTTAAATTATTATGGTTCATACAGGTTCTATCTACGTAAATGATCTATATATATATATATATATATATATATATATATATATATATATATATATATATATATATATATATATATGCATATAATCTTTTCTAACGTTTATTTCTCGATAATAATAGTTATACATCAATTTGCATTTATAAATCGTAACTATAAGAAATTCTATGCCGGCTCGTTAACAGTTAATATGCCGTCGTCACTTTACTCGATTCATTAATTGTAACATTTAATTTCTGAAATATATATTTATAAACATGGTTACATGTTTATAAACATATTATAAAACCCCGAAATTTAACTACGTTAAATTTTTATAACCACCACGACTCTACTTATCGTCCGATTTTAACTACTTCGCTACTGAATTATGGTCGCACGTGGGCAGTCCAATGGCCGCTCCCCGCCTCTACTCGCATGCACCAAGTGCCGACCGCGTTGCCGGTATTACCTACAACCTGTAATAAAAATTCCTCGAACTCGGGAACTCTCTCGACCTAGAAACACACAAAAATATTCGGCGGCGAACACACACAGCAACTCCGACTCTCCACCAAGCCTCGAACGTCGACTGCACTGAAACAGAGAAAAATAATGGACTGCTCTCACCAAGTAATTTTCAAGTCAAATTACAAACTCTCTTGAATAACTAATAGGCCGGGCGCTTTGTGGGCAAATACTCGCTGACCGAAAGTATATCGACTCACGTTGAATTGAATACAAATTATTGACTCCTTCTCTGCTAACACGACTGCTCCTCCTTTTTAGATTTTCCACGCGGTGCGGCTAACTTCTATCCGAATTCTGCTTCTGTAACAAACGACTGTACTCGGAGAAGGCTCCGGACGGAATGGGCAGGGCGGAAGGACTCGAGTCCTCTCCTCGTGGCGTCCCTGTACCCTAGCTCCCTCTATTTTTCCTATACTCAATCTCCTCTCCTTTTCTAACATCTGTTGGCATAGGCCCTCAACTCGATTTTCACTAGAGTAGTAACCGGAGGTTAGTTACTGCTCTAGTTTTACCCGTCATGCATTTCGCCCCGGGGATGCGCATAATTTAAAATATTAACAGCGTCCTCTATACTGCACGCTTCTCCGATACTTATATCCCATTACTCGATATATACTACATGCGAATTGCCGGAGCGCGACGCGTTCGTTGTAAACGCGCCTTGCTCTTCCCATGTTATTTGATGCTTATCTGGTCATCTTCTGTTGGCCGACCGTCTTCCGTCTCGCTCTTGCCGCTCGGCTCTCCCTCTACTCTCCCGATTGGTTACAGCTGCATGGCACGCGCCCGCTTCTTCATCAGCTGTTCTAGTCGTCGTCCTTACGGATGACGCCACTGAGACTCCGATCGCTCTCTCTCGGGTGTCCGCGTACGCGAGTGTGTATGTGTGTGTGAGTGTGCTTCGTCTGTTGCTGCTGTGTTGCTGCTGCTGCTCCGGCCCCGCAGCTCCCGGCCGCTCGTGTCGTCTCCAGCTTTTCTCTCTTTCGGGCGGCTGCTACCTGTAAAAATATCGGACTCGACCTCTTCTCCGTAGTTACCGCTTCCTCGTGCTGCTCAGCTTTTCCGGATATGTTTGCTGAATCGGCTGCTGCATTTGTCGTGTGTTTGTGCTGGTGGTGTGTGTGTGTGGTATCGCGCCGTCGATCTCCCCCGTGAAACGTATAATAATATTCGCGATTAATAATCCTAATAAAAAATAAGCAATTTTGAATAGCGTGCGTTCGGTGGTTTGGTGCGTGCGTGATTCCGTCCGGAGTTTGTTTATCCCTCCTAATTAATAATAATAATCTCCCCGATACTAACCCTACCTGCCTATTCTAACCTCACCTTACTTCTCTATTTACCTCTTTCGTTGTGGCATTTTACATGTCACATAATATAAAACTCAAAGAAATAAATAAATCTTTCGAGCAGGCGCGACCCAAAACAGAATTGTAAACGCGGCGCCGCCGCGCCCGCCAGCTTCCATTGGCCGTACACATATTGTCCTCGGCTGTACACACATTCTCCTCCGCCGCTTTTCATGCGTGCTTTCCCCTCCATCGCGCTGTCTGAAATTATGTGTATAGTACGGGCGGCAGACAGCGCCACGCTGAAATTTTCCTCATCTTTTTAACATTGCATTGGCAATCTCTCTACTAATCTCTGATCATCCGCAAAAGAAAAATCAAGAAATATATTGACTCAACGGATTACCCAATTAAACCTGTGTACCATCGTGGGATTCAACTCAACTTCAACAAAGGAAAAGTAGAGGGCAGCAGGCACGTACTCAAGAAACATCACATTCTAATGGAGAGTCAATTCCAGACACTGCTTCGACGCGCAGAATTTGAAGTGAATGGACGTTCTGTTCTCTCGCTCTCCTGCTCTGCCTTTCCTGTCTCCTTCTTTCGCTGTTTGCTGGAGTTCTGTGGGCCGAGTCCACGACTCTCTTAATTCTCTCTCAATTTTTGTGACTTATCACTAAATTCAGCCAGTTACTGGTTTTTATTCTTTCATTCACCTTTTTCCAAAAATCACATTCAAAAAATCATACTCAAGAAATCATCTATCTCATTCTTTCGTCCCCTCATTTCCCGGGTAGTTTTATATTTGTACAAGATTGGTGAAACAGTGTTGGCATATTCGATATTCGAAACGAACTTTTCGAAACCTTCAAGGAGGCCGGTAGATCTATGTCGTCGGTTTTCCTACCTCTCGACCTTTACTCGGAGGAGGCTTCCCACCGAGGGGTCATTTATGCCTGCTGGCGCCAGATGTGTAGAATTTTAGTGACGCTCTTTCTGGCTGGAGAACTTAAGGGAAGTAAAATAATATCTTCTACATGTCTTTTACTCACGCACATTTTCATAAGTGTCCATCGAACACTTTCACAATAAATTATTACCTAATTGTACATTTTGACTCGTATAAATTCATACATATATTTTTTATTTTTCATTCTTATTTATTATACGAGGTCTGTCCCAAAAGTATCCGACCTACCTCGATTTCTCGGCGCTTAATTTATTCTTCGTCATCCGGGGGGTGGCATCCTTCAAAGTAGTCCCCATTTGATTGAACAAGACGCTCATATCGATGTTTCCACTTATTAAAGCACTCTTGAAAGTCAGACTTCGGAATCGCCTTTAGTGCATTCGTCGCATTAGTTTCAACAGTCTGTTTATTGTCGAATCGATGTCCTTTAAGCGGCATTTTCAATCGAGGAAACAGCCAAAAGTCGCAGGGAGCTATATCAGGACTGTATGGACGCTGGCGGAGCTGCGCAACACTGTGTTTCAATAAATACTGCTGCATAAGATTTGATGCGTGCGCTGGAGCATTGTCGTGATAAAGAAGCCAGTCACCGGTTTCCCAAAGTTGCGGTCGTTTTCTACTGATTGCATTACGTAATCTTTTCAAAACTTCAACGTAGTACTCTTTATTGATTATCTGGCCTGTAGGGGCATATTCGTGGTGCACAATGCCCTCATAATAAAAAAAAACAATCAACATTGACTTGATGAACGAGGATCACTGTCAACAGATGTGCGGCCACTTTTGAACCGCCTATACCACTCTTTTATTTGTGTTTTGCCCATACACTCATCTTTAAAGGCCTTTTGCAACATTTCAATAGTTTCCGCACAACTTTTACCGAGATTAAAGCAAAATTTTATGCAAATTCACTGTTCGGTTCGTTCTGCCATTTTTAGCAATAAGCAAATTGCGACGAACGCAAAAAAGTCGTTGTAAACAAATACACGCTGCGCGGGAACTAAGGCATTTCATCGGTATCTCAGGCTACTGACGAGAAGGTTAGGAGTTGCTGGTGACGTTCATACCCCCCAGAGGTCGCCTGAGTCTCTCCGCGCGAAGATATGAACGTAGGTCGGATACTTTTGGGACATACCTCGTATATCGTACTATATAATAATGTCCCCCATAGTTAAATGCCAAAAATTCTAACGAAATAAAAAAAAAAATTTCTGAATATGACTCTACTATTAAAAATCTGGGCTCGCATTTTAACAATCTTCTATTTCTGTCAATTTTATCAATATTTCAATCTATCAATATATCAATTCTGCCATAGATCATCTTTATTTATATCCCAACTATTTTCTAATTTCAACTTTCACATTCCATACATATTCACATTCAAGTTTGTTTTGCTTACGTTTGATCTCAACTTTTATTTGGGTTGGGTTCGGGGAACGTTCGAACCTTTCGACCGAATGCAAACAACTTAACCATAAACTCCGCATATACCAGTAAAATTCTTCTATATCAATTTAGACTCTCATATATAGTCAATATTTATCTCAAACAAAGGAAATTACGATTGAATATGGATGGCTTATGTCTCTCTATGCGGTTCTATCACTGTAATGAGGATGGAAAATTTTTGGCATAAATAGTTTCTCCTTATTCGGCTATTTGGAGCAGCATATTCAGATCACTGTTTCATCATATTCAACAATCATTGTTTGTACTATCTATTTTGACTATTCTCATCAAGATTTAACGTCGGTTTTGCTATTGCCGATTTTTATATCGCAAACAATATTGATTTATGACATAGACTAATTTTATTACGGTCTTATTATGATGTTTTGTACATTTTTATTTTTCTTTCTTGCTTGATTACCTTCACTTTCTCTTTCTTAGAATGTACGCAATTCTGCTTAATCTCAGCCATTTGATTCCACATTCCATATCCCCTATATCCTGTTTTGTCTGAGTTACTCTAAAACGCTCCATGCGCAAGAATCAACGTCTTATTTGTCTACATTTACATGTCAATCTCCAGCTATTCCCGCGCTTGGACTCATCTAGAAAGTAGCTGAACATCGGTCCGACCTCGTCTGGAGAATTCGAGCGAGGGCTGCTCTTCGGCTCTAGTTTGACATAAGTGATAGCACTTCAAGACTACACTATACTTTCAAGCTCAGATACTTCACCATTCACGCCTGATCTCCAACTCACACAATAAGGGAGACCAGGGTGATATTAGGGACATATTAGGTTCGCCTAGATACCTACAGGAGAAAAAAAAATCCAGACACTTGATGATATACAAAACGATGTTATTGAACAGACGAAATCCTATAACGATATACAAAATCTTAATAGTAAATTAAACATAAATTCAGGTTATATTATGTATATAAATATTAGAAGTCTTAGTACCCTTATGAAAAAAACCTGCAGGAATTCCTTCAGGATTACCTGCAGGTTTTTTTCATAAGGGTACGAACTTTGATAAACTACAGATTCTTTTAAAAAATTTAAAGTTTAAACCGGATGTCGTAGTTTGTGCAGAAACTTGGAATTTAGTTATCTATCTATATTTCGATAAATTACCTGGATATAGAATATATTATAACCATGGTAACATTAACAAATCAGACGGTGTTGTTGTGTTTATAGATAAAAGAGTCAACAAAACAACCAACATCATTGAAGTTGGAAGATTAAAAAATAGAGCCATACACCACACGATTGAGTTGAAACTCTCGTTGCTGTTTTGCGTATATCCGCCGAGGCAACGAGTCAGCAGATCGTCGCTGCTCAATTCAGCATAAATAGGAGAAATTACTTCAAATACCTCTTGCGACATTGCTGGCTTGTGTTTATAATTCAAATCTCCAGTGGCCTGGGTCCTCTGCCACGAGCACCATGAATCTTCGCCGCGTTGGCATCTCTCGTGCTGCGATTTGTCGTCCGTCGATAATTTATGGTCTAGCGTTGCGTAGATTTCATTGCGCATATTTTTTATAGAATCATAATTTCTACGTATTGCTAGACCATAATAAATTAACAATTCGTCGATTAATTTACCAGTGAGCTTGCCCTTTCCTCCGAGACCTTTAGTTTTTTTTTTAAATTTCGAAGGAGAGTACCCATCCGTTTCTGCACGTGCTCGATGCACTCTTTCTTCGTTACTGACAAATTTTCATAAGGCTGCGAGTCTACGATACCTTTAAAAGTTTTAGAATCACCGTCCCCGACTCTGACTTGACTCTGACCCATATCTGACTTGCACTTTTTGCACACAACAGCTTGCGATATAGCGGTAAATACGGTTAAAAAATTCAGAATTCGATAAGCAAAGCCTTCATCTACTTCAAAGTCATCAGGATCGATGGTAGATAATTTTCGAACCGATGTGCCAACCGCCTCGACGCTTGGCTTCTCAATTTCATAACGGTTACTTGGCCGCCGCTTTGAAATTTTCGGTCTCCTCAAATTGCTCTTTTTCTCCTTCGTCGATTTCTTGTCATCATACACTGGTCTTTCACTACTCATATTGTTTATAATTTTCGCACTGTTCACTTAAAATCAACGAAATTTGTAATATATAAATATATAAAAATGAAAAATCAGCAGAAATACAAATGGAAGCGTGTGCACGGCGTCGCTTTGCAGCTGTACTAACTAACACATATCCACACCGATACAAGCTAATTTCAGTATTAGCGCAGCCTGCAGGATGCCTGAGGAACATCAAGGACCTTTGGCTCTGTAAGTAACAAGGTCTCCTATTATTCCGATAGATGAAATCAATACAAAAGCGATGAATCAGATCGTGCCGCACGCTCTCATTTAGCGCGCTCAGCGAGCGGTCCGAGGCGTTGCTGCAAAATCGATATTTGAACCTTTTAAAAATTATTTGACACTATAGAACCAATTGCATATTATTTTTATGACCCTAAAGTATTGTTTAAGCCGAAAAAAAAATCGATTTTTTGAAAATCCTGTTATGTTATGATCTACCATGCCTTGAATTTATTTCAAATTTAAAAACGCATTTACATAATAGAAAAACTCTAAAAATCATCTAATCATAGGAGATTTTAATATTGATATATTAAAGTTCAATAACATTAGCGAAGAATTTTTAAATAATTTATTAGAAGAAGGTTTTATACATACAACTAGACCAAATGATAGGGCTAATCGTGGAAATGGAACATGTTTAGACAATATATTTATAAAATTAACTAGTATTAATATGAAAACTTTTAAATTGCTAATTTCATCACCGGATCATTATCCGCTATTTATTGAAATTCATAAGCCGTAATATACCAAAGAAAAAGAAACAAAAGTTTTCTACAATTTCAAAAAGTTATACGGTATAGCGAATATGAAACATTGGAATAATATAAAATCTATACTTGATCCTAATGAAGCTATTAATGAATTGATAAAAGAGATCCAGGATTGCTTATTAAAAGCTAAATATAAAGCGAATGTAAACAGTAATAAGTCTAAGCTGATTCCTAGGAAAGATTGGATAACTAGATCTATTATGACATCTTGCAAAAAGAAAGAATAACTAAGAAAACAAATGAAAAATGATTTAGACAATGATAATTTGAAAACTGAATTCAAAAACTATGTTAAAATTCTAAACAAAGCTATTAAAAATGCTAAATATATATATGCAAGAGATCTAGTTAAATTAAATTGTAACAATGCTAGAAATCTGTGGAAAGTAATTTATTCCAGAATAGGGAGAAAAAAAGAATAATAAGAAGTCTATTAATCAAATCAAAGATGATAATAATCTAATATTAACTGATCTAATGGAAATAGCCAACCATATGAATAAATATTTTAATAATATAGGCAAAAATTTAAGTAATAAGATCTCAGATCCACGCAATATGAAAATCAATCTTACTTTTAATAATAATAATACAATATTTTTAAAACCGACAGACTATGCCGAAATATACAATATAATTGATAATATGAAAATGAAAAATGGTGTGATTGATAAAATCAATGAGTGAAGATAAATTTTCAAATTTAGTATACTTTCTGTCTTTCCGCCGACGGCTAGCTACGACCAAAGATGCAATCGCTTTCGTTCCAAGTTTGTAAGAAGTTTCAGGGGTTAGAAGTTTGTCGCAAATGACGCACACATTCGGAGCAACACTTTGCTCAACCTCCTGTAGCCGTTCAATACCGCCATCAACCTGTACTTCAGCACGTACCAAGCCATCATTGTCGCTCTGAACCTCCTCATTCATTTTGGAAAATTTCGTGAAAAAACCAACTTGATTTTTGTAATCTCAACGAAATGTCGATAATTACTGCATTAACATAATCTTATTCTAACTAATATTATATCAACAGTAACATTAAATTTTTACACGTGTCATAATGAATCAAAATAATTTTTGCAAGGAAGCATAGATAATTAGTTTTGAATAATCTTTCACAATAAACAAGTCGTTAGTAATCGATAACATACTCATAAAGGTTAAGTATCAATATTCAATCATAAAGAAATGAATCAAATTATGTACTGAAAGTGATTATTTATATCACAATATTATAAATATTTTTATTTTTTATCGTTATAATAATTACGAAGTATGCAACATCTTCAGATGTTTATAATCAAAATGTTATAATAATTTATTGCAGTTACTTACAGCTTTAGACAGCAAACAGCGACACTCACTAAATGAAGAATTATCAGTTGCGTTAAAAAGAAACGGTATAAAGTAAAACTCTAGATTTCACAAATATTCAACGAAACAGACAGTCGACGGAGTTCTCTTACGAAGAGCACAATGTGAAAACAATTTTGAAACTGATGGTATAACGGTTATACATGAAGGTCAGACTAGACAAAATCTCTCTTCTCTAACAGCAGCTGCTGCTCCCCCTCCAGTTTTTCTTGTACCCTCATCTTTATACCTGCGGTCCTTTTTCTGCTTATTCAATTTATTGTATACATCCCCGCCTAGTCATTGAAATACTTAAGATTACTCTACTTTTCAGGAACTAATGAAACATTTCGAATGTCTCATGAATATTTTTCCGAAAATTCCTTCATGAATGTACCTCTTGCAAAAAGGGAGTAAACTTAGTAATAACCATGAAAGCAATAAATTTTTGTAGTATCGTTTGCAACTGAATATTGCTAACGCCCACTTTACTCAGAAATACTTACAAATAACATTATTTGAAATTTTCATTTGCCATGATGAATACAGATTAAGAAAACATGGTTTGAAAAGAGTCTTTTCGCGTGCGACTGAACGCTCTTACTCTCCCTCCCCTCTCGCGCCGCCGATGCCGTCACGAACAGTATCGGCGGCTGCGCGCTTTTAGCCTTTGTTATATTTGCTCAATAATTACAACGCTTTGATTTTTACGTGACATTCATTTTTTATCGATTAATTTTGATATTTTTCTACGAAATGAAACAAGAATCGGCTCTTAATATTGAAACTGCAATGTGTGGCGAATTTTAGAAAAAAAAAACATTATCTCAGCTTCTATTTGACTTACAGCGACCTTTTTTTTTTCAAAAATTTGTAGAAAAATTCAAGCTTTTCAACGATTTATATCATGATTCAATGACGTGTTTTTTTCCGTCCGATTTTCCAATTTGAAAAAGACCATTTTTTTAGTCGCCATTTTGAAACGTCTAAATTGAAAAAATTATTATTTTTCAGATTCATAATGATAAAGCAACTCTTCAAGAATAAATTCCACTTTGAAAAATCACTGTACGATGATTAGAACGTATCTTATGGAAATTTCCGTAAAACACCTTTTTTTGGAAAAAATGGAATAATTCCGAAAATAATGAATATTTTTATACCAAATTTGGTACATTGTTTTGAACCATCAAAAGACATCTTTTCACAGAAAATCGAAACCCAGGATGCATTTTTCACTGAAATACACAGTATCGTGGAAAACGCACTTTTTCAACCATTTTCCTGGAATTGTGAAGTCACCAATCAATCAATCTTAATTTAACTTATCTCAATCGATAGATATTTTCAAAACCTACATTTTTCATATGTACTTTTTGTTCAATTCGACCAGTAGTTTCAAAGCTACAGCCGGAAAACTCGAAGGAGACGGATAAAATATCTGATAGGTATAGTCAATTATACACGTGAAGGTAGATTTACACTATTTATTACCTATTTCAATAAATATTTACAGAATTTTTTTATATCCGTATGGATAGCTTTTGTCGTCAGTTATGAAACGTCGCTTAGAGTATACGGGCTCGCATATTTTACATTCTGCACGCGTGACAACATCGTGTAACGATGTGCGGGCAATAGCATCGAAACACACAAACATTGGTGGTATTTCACCTTTAACTAGTTTTCGCACACTTTCAAAATTAATTTTTTCACACGTTGAAGCATTCAGTCGGATACCTTTGATTTTGCATACACACGACTGATTCCCATCTGGCATTCTATATTTATAAGCGTAAAATTTTGGACCACCCGTGACGAAGGAGGTGATATGTGTACCGAGTCCGTAACCAGCCAATTCATCGGTAAGATTGCCTAAAAATGGCCCTGTTGACGGCTCGTATTCATTACCAGTGTCTTTACTCACATACACGATAGAATCTGTGTCGTAATACAGCACGCGCTCACCCAATGGCTCCAACTCGGAGAAAAGTTTAAGTCGTGCCAGTGTAGTGGTGTAAGCTGCGACGACCACGTTACACATAGGTGATGGTTCAACTTTAGCATCATCATTATGAAACCAGCTGACGTAAAGCGTGTCATCATTAACCGGTAAAACAGAATTGACAATTATCTCGGGGTCAGTCAAAAATTCAAATAATTTATGTGGATCTGTCACTATCTCCGTTCTCGTCATGTTTTCGCGCTGACCAAACTTACCCCACAATGAATTAAGATATAGCTTTGCCACAGACCTCAAGCCAGCATTAAACGCTATTCGATTTTTATCTAATTTTATACCCTCCTCCCGTTCAAAGCCTTCAATGTGACGATTAATGGCTTGCTCGTCATTGCCACACTCTGGCGGATAACCCAACGCATAAGTTTTTTCAGCGAAAAATGTATCTATGTACGCGTGAAAGAGTCCACCCTTACCGGTCTTTTTATCAAATTGCGAGACTTTATACGACCAGATCTCAAATATTTTTCTGATTTCGTAACCAAATTCCACGGCTTTTTTCAACTCGTCAGCCACCCAAGTCCCGACGAAAACACGCTCATTAATATCTTCATGATTACAGTCTTGCTGACACATTGACTCGGCACGCGATCGACACAGTGGAAATAACAGTTTGTTATGCATTTTTACAGGTAAAATAGGATGATAAAGATTTCTTGGTGGTAGTACCTCACACATTAACAAACCGTCAATCCTACTTATGTCGTTGTTGGGTCCAACTAAACGCGTGCATTCGTCCTCCCCGATATAGAGCTTAGGATGACCGACGGGATAGCGTCCATATTTACAAATGTACGGGTATAGCGAGCAGACGTCTACATATTTGATTTTTTCTCCGGGATTAATATCGTATGATTTTACAGTGTTGCCGGTTTGACCTCCGAAAAACGCATTTCGCGGATCTAGTGGTGTATGCCAATCCTTCGTTACCCTCTTTATGTACGTCATCATTCCTTCGTTTTCACTATACTCACGGTCAAAATCACATTCCCACTTTTCAATCAGTCTATATCCATGTCTCCTAATTTTTTCTGACATTCTAATTGTTCTTTCATACCTTTCATCCAAGCTCTCGCCCCCTTTTACATTAGAAGAATCTCTGTTCATTGTATAACACCGAACACAACCATGCCAGTAGCAGCCATGAAACTGTAAGACTACTTTATCTCCGTTATCTAGCTCGCAATACCCGTCTACCAGAGGACCTTCGGGCAGTCTCTTTTCACGTGATCTCTCTGAGTGCTGTATCGTCCGACTCAGTTCATTCTCCATCCACGCGAGCTACTGCGCGGCTTTCAATGACTGATTATTAACACATCGGTATCCACCCTGCGGTATAATGCCTATCGTATATTTTTTTAAAAATTTCTTGCGGTACACACGCATACACGATGACGTTATCGTAGCACACTCTAAAAATGGATCTGTCGAACCACACTCGATAAATGTCTTTCTAAACGCGAGACATGCTAATCTTAATATTTTAACGTCCTGCTTACAATATTTTAGTATTTCATCTCGAAAGTTGAATACGTAATTTTGTTCTCTTTTATCGTTGTACCAAACTAAAAATGCTTCGCGTTCCTTGACACCCATCGACCCTGGCGAAAATGTCTCTACCGCTGGAATCTCACCCACATAATTTTGATTCTCCGGTGTATTAAATAGGTGGGGGAATGTACCCTTTTCAATACCATTCAGACCGTAAGCCTTAGGCAAAGCACTTAAGCTCATGTGTAAGTAATTTAGACTGTCAAGAAATCTAGCATGTAAAAGCTCAAATAAAATTATTTTTGAACCGTTGAGAATTACCGACGGTTTTTCACGTAAATCTTTTCGTTCGGCTAAGTGTTTTAAGACAAATTGACCGTCAAAGCCTGAGCATTATGAGCTATGCAAATAACTTTTTGAATATTTTGTCTGCTCTCCAAGGCTAAGTCAACTAATTGCTTTACCGGATCGATCGTGAACACGTATTCGCGTACTCCGCAAAAAGTACAAGATTCCGAAATGTTTTCATTATCTAAACATAGACTGCATACTTGCTGTACCACAGACAGATTCACCACATGTATATGTGTTTTATCATCACCCACTACTGTCTCCGACTGCTCTGTTTCGAAGTCGTAGAATAAGTATAATACGTGTTTTTTACTTCTCTGTTGATCGATAACAGATTGCATAAAACAGAGGTGACCGACTGTTTGCTTCATCTTACAAACTTTACAAAATATTATATCGCAATCGTGTGGACTCGTATCGTTGATAATTCTAATGCTTCTACAACATTTCTCACAAATTTTAATACTTTCGCATACCGTGTGGTCCTTATCAAACGATCCCTGTTTCAAGTGGTTCAATAGACACGTCTGACCGAGAAACTCTCTACCACAGTATGAACAATTACACCTGTCTTGATCACGCTCGCAAGGTGGGCTCTGTAGACAATATCGACATTTATACTGACACCTATGACTCTTATTATTTGTCAGTTTTTTATTACGCGGTATACAATAACCACGACTACCGGCTGCAGCTACTAAATTTAAAATAGTCTGATAGTGTCGATCACTTTCATAATACATGATACGAAGAGTGTATCTGACAATGTTACCAACATTATAAACAAATTCTGTAGCATCGTATATTGGTTTATCTCCACGTGCGAAACCTTGAAACGAGTATACTACTATAGCAACATCAAAACACGCATAATGTAATGTAATACTCTTGAAAAAGCTGTATCTCTGATATTCCACACCCCGTTTCGGGTACAGTTACCTTAGCAGATCTAACAAGTATCATGGCCTCTTCCGTTTGATATTTACCGCTACAGTTACGGATTTTATCCCACTTTTTTTGTAGAAACCCTGTGCGAGCGTGACCACGAATGGCGTACATGTGCGCACAAACAAGCGCACGAGGTAAGCAGAGATTACCTGTATTTCGAATGTTTAAAATAGATTGTTTAAAGACAGTCTTAGATGTGAGTACCACCCGACCGCGTCCTTCAGGTACCGTCACAGTATGCACATTAATTCTCAATGTGCTGTCTATTTCAAAACCGTCGTTGCTTTGTGCAACGTTTGATAATAAGTCTAGTATATCTGATGCCCGTAATTCATGCAGTCGTCTAAACGAAATCCACATTGGGCCCTGTCTAAACTGATCCGAGTTGATAGAAAACCCAATAAAATCAGTAGGCGCGGTATTATCGCACACATACCTGTAGAGAGCTTGTATAGCATTATTCAGCCACTCGTCAATGTCTGCATTGGACGGTGATCGCGTCAGAGTGATCAGTGAGTCGCGGTCGACCATTTGAAAACGTCGATAATATCTTCGCAACTGCCGATGAACCACGATGTACTTGGTCTTTGGTTTTTCAGCACCAGCACCCTCCTGCAAATACACGACTAAAAAATATACTTATTTATGTGTATTTATACATAATAGTATACTATTGTATAGAATACACTTACAATCAATGTCGTCATCGTTGGCATCGTCATTTGCGCTACTGTAATCTGTTGTTAAGTCTGTAGACCGGTTAGAGGCTAAGCTGACGCTGTCATCTCCGTCGGCGGGCTCTTCACCTCCTCCAAATCCCTCGTCATTCTCAGACTCGGCATAGCAGTTTTCTGATGTACTGGGTACAGGTTCTACGGATTTGGTCGGTAATATTTTTACCATATCGACCTCTGCACCAGAAGTAAGCTGAATCAGTTCAGTCGGCAAACTTGGGTCTTGCTCTTTTGTGGTTGGTATATTGTTCGACCTCGTAACGTTAATCACAGGCTCTTCTGGTATGTTTAATGATGATTCATCAGCAGTAAACGCCTCTACTATTGATGTCACGTGTTCAACATCCATCCCCTCTTGTTGTCTTTCTCCCTCTTGCACTACATCCACCAATTCCATGTTTGCAAGTATTTCATCCCCTTCGGTATCGGTCATCATTCTGTCGATGTCTGAAAATTTTAATTATTATAGGAGATATATGGAAACATTATTTATACTTATATAAGTGTACTAAATCTTACCGAGAATCAGCTGATACTGCTGCATAATGTGCTTTACTCGCTCATCATTCTGCATTCTACTACACACAATGCATTGTCCAAGAACACGGAGAATATCAACTTCGTTTTCTAAAATACCACGATTGAATAAATATACTGTAGTACGTAAGCTGCAGAGACTTAAAATGTATTTAAGTTTCTGCAATAATACTGTGATAGAGTCATATCTTAAACGCTTACGCCAATCCTCGCTACAAAATATACGCGCCACTGGTTCACGTACAAGAACTATACTTAAAACGGTGAGCACAATCCTCAGCAGTTTTATTTTACCCATTATGGATCACTTGTCAGTATGGTCGTCGCTGCGAAACGTTTGATGCTGTAGCCGCGACTTACAGGCCTTTTATAGTGCCATCAGTATAAAATACTTGACGAGTAGCTACTAGGTGGGGTGGTTATCACAGAAACACATTCAGTAAAATGCGAGATACTCGTGATTATATTGCGAAGATGTAAGTGATGCTTCTGCTCAGATTATAAGATTATATGTGCTGAATAGCTAAAGTGGCTTTCAAATACAAATATATGAAATCTAATATTTTTATCTTCAAATTACGCTGATAATATATATTTATTATGTATATAGTTAGTGAGATTTTTCTCCTCAGGATCAGCTTTTCAAAGATGTGTGTGTGTGTGTGTGTGTGTGTGTGTATTACGCAACTGACAAAATCATTGTAAAAACACTTGCACAAGCCACATTGCTCAGTCTGCTGCTGGTGTTTGGTGAGGTAACGTCGTCCCTTTTTCACATCTTCACATTAGCCGTAAGTTTTTCGATTATATATAAATATATGAATATATATATATATATATATATATATATATATATATATATATATATATATATATATATATATATATATATATTAACTTAAATAGATTTAAATTTGTTGTATTGGCTTAGAACTGCACTGGTTGGGTAGTTCTTAAAGAGTATATAACAAAGTTTTTATCCCTCCATAATATTGGGTCGATAGTTTTGGAGTTATAGGTGATCGATCACCTAATAATATTTCAAAAAATTTTATATTGAGTCGTAACTGATCGTGTTGCAGAGCTCTCGGGGTGTGAGTAGAAAAGTTGTTATCCCGCGAAAATAATGGATCAATAGTTTCGTCATTATAGGCGATCGATCAATTAATCGATTTTCAAAAATTGTCTTATTGATTTGCAACCGATCGCTCTGTGTAGCTCTTGGGACGTACGTAAAAAGTTCTCAACCCGCGAAAATATTGGACCAATAGTTTCCGAGTTATGGACGATCGATCGATTCAAATATCGATTTTTCGACAATATCTTGGAAACCGTGAGAGCTACGCAAAAATGGACAAAAATTTTCGAGGTTTCCTTCGAAAACCTCTTAAACTGTTCTACTGGAGATCTATCAGATTACATATAGTACAAGACGATCCGTGGATATTACTAATCGATTGGGTTATCGATTTTCAAAAATTGCTGTATTGGTTTGCAACCGATCGCTCTGTGTAGCTCTTGGGGCGTACGTAAAAAAGTTCTCAACCCGCGAAAATATTGGACCAATAGTTCCCGAGTTATGGACGATCGATCGATTCAAATATCGACTTTTCGACAATATCTTGGAAACCGTGAGAGCTACGCAAAAATGGACAAAAATTTTCGAGGTTTCCGTCGGAAACCTCTTAAACTGTTCTACTGGAGATCTATCAGATTACATATAGTACAAGACGATCCGTGGATATTACTAATCGATTGGGTTATCGATTTTCAAAAATTGCTGTATTGGTTTGCAACCGGTTGTGTTGTGTTGCTGTTAGGGCGTACATCAAAAAGTTCTTTACTCTCGAAAATATCTGCATCATAGTTTCGAAGATATGGCCCACACATATTAGGAGACTAGAAGGTCGAGAAGGTGTACATGTACTTATAACGTACATACTAATTAAAGAATAAAATTATGAGAGTGAGCGAGCGAGAGAGAGAGAGAGAGAGAGTGAGATGTGCTGATATTACTTTTTCTTAAGTGTATACTTTGATTGAATATCGTGGAACCGAGGTAAAAATACCGTTCTCACGTAAATTCGAGATGAGTTTTTGGTCTTGTGCTTATTCTAGAGCTCCAATTTTTATATATTTCACACTTTTCGGATGCATCTGAGATGCACCCGAGATGAAACATTAGGATGGGCCGTGAAAGTGCAAGAAGTAGACGGAATCGTAATTTACCGCGCAGGCATCGGGATATGTGCTTCGGTTGCGGGAAAATATTTTATTTGCAACGTAATCGTCGGTGGTCGCGTTGCGAGGCCTGTGGCGATTGGATGTGCCCGGACTGTAATGAAGAACCAGTGCACTGCCAAAATAAAGATATTTTGAATGATCTATGAATTGTTCAAAAGAAATTAAGTGTACATAGTGTAGAATATATATATATATAAACATAGTGATAAAAACAATCTTATTAACAATTATTTAGTAATAAAAAACCACATAGCTGAAAAAAGGAGTAAACGCTAAACAAAAAAAGTAAGTAGTATATTTATATTGTGTGCATGCATCAAAGGCTATGTATGTGTGTGTGTGTGTGTGTGTGTGTGTGTGTGTGTGTGTGTGTGTGTGTGTGTGTGTGTGTGTGTGTGAGAGAATGTGTATAAGGTTGTGTGTGTGTGTATGTGTGAGTATATGTGTTTGTGTGCATGCGTGCGCGTGTTTTAAGACAGTGGTGAGGAAAGAGCCGGTCAGTCCTCTGCTGTCCGTCGGCGCGCGAACGTTAGCTCGACTGTGCAAAGATCTATCTGAAGTGTCTCTCAAAAACCAGAGGTACTTTGGATAATATAATAATAATATGTTAGGGTTAGTGGTCTCTCCCAAGTACCCTGGACACACACACACACACACACATATACACACACACACACACACCGAGGTATACAGGTTCGAGCCAGGATCTCGCTACCTTTTTTTAGAATAAAAGTGTACACATCTGCAGATCTCTACAAAGTGCCTCTTAAAAACAGAGTCACTTTGGACAGTAATGTACACACGGTCTGGTGGCACTATGGGTAGCTGTCTCAATTTTCATCCTTGACCCCCCACTAAATAAAAATAATAATAAATAAAAATAAAATAAAACTTGCGCACGTGTATGTGCGTGTGTGTGTGTGTGTGTGTGTATTATATGCGTGTGCCCCACCAAAAAACACGTCAGTCGTCAGCCAGCTGCCGGGGAGTGTCAACATCTCAAGAGTAAGTCGCTCCATCGCTCTTAAAATCAGAGGTACTTTGGATAGTAATGAGGTAGGGGGCCTATCCCAAGTGCCCTGGACACCATAGCGAGTGTAGACACATACACACATACACACACACACACACACACATACACACACACACACACACACACGGTTTCATTAGTAGAAGAGTTTGCAGTCTGGTGGTACTATGGGCAGTTGTCTCAAATTTCATCCTTGACCTCTCAAGGTCCAAGGTGAAATTTGAGCTGTCTGTCCTAAGTGCCACCTATACTACTACCATGCGATAAAAGGAGCGATTATGGTCGTACGTTTATATTTCGGTTTCTTTGCAAGGGCCCATCAACATCATGATGGAATATTTGTCAATAATAATCACGATACTCGAAATCTAATATTTTCGATACTGGTTTTTTTCTTTTTATTTGAACGTGACTTCGGAATCACACTTGTTGTCTTATCAACTTTTTGGTTGCTTGTATGTATTTTCTCTTTTTTTGTGAGGAAGCATCTGTGCACAGACGTTGTGCGGGGCTGGCTGCTGTGTTGCTGCTCTTGAGAGTGTCAGACGACGCTGTCCGCTGATTTTTCTGGTATTTCAGAATTTTTAGGCAAATTTGGGGGTGCCATTTTCACTATTTCAGCAATATCCATAACCCCGGGCTGCACAGTAATAATTTCTAATAGTGGCATATTTTGATCTGGAACAATGTCACACTCTGACGTAAAATTAAATTGAGGCGGTGATTGATTGAGCGATTGCGGTCTGATCGCTTTCGCCAGCCTGCGCTGCTCTTTAAGAGCTTCCGCCACTGCTGCTGTCGGTGTGCTCGTGATTTTCACTCCCTCACGCAAGCCTTTTTCTTGGCATAATCTCGCCATTTTATCGCCAGTTTTAGCCTGACTAATTACAGGCTCTTTATTTTTGTTCAAAATATAGGGTGAAAAATGTACCTGTTTTATCCTGGTATTCAGGCACTTATCTGCTTTCCTTAATTCAGCAGTAACAGAGTCAGAATCCGAGATGAAGTCGGGATTTCTTTTATTTACTTCTTTTCCGGGCTGACTGGCTGTGTTATCTCTGCCGCCGATTATTCGTCGGGTTTGGCTATTTTGTGCCCCTCGATGGAGACACGTAATATGTCAAACATTTTCTACGTTCGTGCGGGTCCAAACGAAATTTATGTTTCCCAGCTATATTCATCTACATTCGTCATTACACAGGCAAGTTGTATTGTGTCCGTGTAATCAAGCCTGTAAATATCGTCCTTCTCTTCATGCTGTGTCAGCCATTGTATATTTATTAGCCCGTCTTCTCGGAAAATGTCGCTCCTGGTCAGACATAAAAGGAAACCCTTTTCAGTATTTCTTACTGCTAACACATCACCCTGTTTATATAAAAGTGAACTACTCCTGCGGTTTTTTTTGCGGGTTTTTATTGTTTCAGATGTTTCTGACTCCGATCTGACTTCTTTACTTTTTCTGTCTTTGCCGATGCCCTTTTTCTTTACGGCTGGTGAGACAAATATTCTAGCTGGCGGCTGGTCCAGCTCGGCCTCGCTGTCCCCCTCTTCTTGTGCATCTGCAAGGTCATAAAGCTCCGCGCTTAGGCGCTCGGGATTTTCTTCGCCCTCTGCCAAAATTCGGTTACGTGAGAGTGCATCAGTATTCGAATTTGTGATACCGGGCCGATAAAATACGTCAAAGGTATACCCACGCAATGCAGCCTTTAGTCTGTTAAACCGATTGTCTGGTCTTTTGGTGGTATGAAAATGCTTAAGTTGCTCGTGATCTGCAACCACTGTGAATTTCCTGTCGTACAGTAAGGTCTGCACTGGCCTTTCGCAAACGCGATCGCCAACAACTCCTTATCATACGTGATGTATCGTAATTCACTCCCTTTGAGTGGTCTGGATGCATAGGCGCATGCAGTATCTGAGCCGATGATTCCTTGGTAGAGCACCGTCCCGAGTACGTAATCGGAGCTATCACACATGACAATAAACGTCTTGGAAAAATCCGGTGTAGCTAGAACTGACTCGCTGCACAAGATCCTTTTTAGTTCGTCAAAAGCTGACTGCTGTGCCTCTCCCATTCAAACTTGACACCTTTGCGCAGCAGTGTTGCCAGTGGCCGCGCGATTCCTCCGAACTTGGGTATAATCTTTCTGTAATATCCGGTAAAGCCCAGCCACAGCTTGACTTTTTTCGCATTCGTTGGCACTGGGTATTTTTCCACTGCCTCGAGCTTCTTGGGATCTGTGCGTATCTTGCCTCCCCCATTATGTGTCCGAGGACGAGTGCCTCACGTTTCAAAAACTGACACTTCTTGGGTTAGACCGTGAGATTGGCATCTAAAAATCTTCTCATGACTCGTCTAAAGCGAATGCCATGCTCAACAAGATTTTTCGCGGGGATCATGAAATCGTCCAGAAATATGGTGACTTCTTTATCTTGCATTCCCGCCATGACCATAGCTTTCGAGAAAACATCGGTTACGCCTTTTAGACCCATGCCAACTCTCCGATATTGTAAGTGTTCAAACGAATTCTGCCCAATTGGTGCATCAAAGGCTATGTATTGGGCCGAATTCGGATGAATAGGTATGCGATGAAAGCCCTGTTTTAAATCCATCGTCGTTATCATTTCGTTTGAAGCGAGAGTTTCAAGTATGTCGCTCATAAATGGAAGGGGAAAGTAAGTGTCCACTGTGATTTCATTTAAAGGTCGAAAATCGGTCATAAGCGTCAAAAGCCGCCATTTTTTATTTCCCTGGGCGTCCGGTTTTTTGGACACCACTCAGAGGTTGCTGGAGTACGGAGAGTCCGAGGGCTCAACAACTCCCTGGTCGATTAATTTCTTAACCTCCACTTGAATCTGTTCGCTCAGTGCCGGCGGATACCTGAAACCCTTCGCTCGCAACGGCTCATCTGTCGTTAGCTTGATTTTGTGTGTTAATAAATTCGTGGCTGGCAGCGGCTCGCCTTCAAGTCCGAAAACTCCGGAAAATTCCGTTATCAACTCGCGAACGTGATTTATCTTGTTGCATTTATCTCTTCGCACCCCTCCGTATCTATTAATTTTATAATTATATTAACGCGCTCTTTGCGCAGTGCCGGATTGTTCTTGAGCAATTTATTTTTTTCTGCTACGTCAATTGGCTTCTCATATGTATATTGCCCTTTTGTTCGCATAATTTTTACTCGGCCTGTTATATTTATTTTGTCGTCTTCACCGACATCAAGGATATCATATGATTTAGTAGTCTCGCACGGTATTAACTCAACTTGCGGGACCTGCACTGTAGCCGGTTCCTCGCCAATGTTTATGCACTCAGCATATAATACCCCGCTATGATTTTGTGCTACAAAATTGCCAAATAATAAAACTGGACCAATGTCCTGCAATAGGACCCAGCCGACTTCCATGTCAATATTCTTAATTTTTGCATAAATAATGCATTGCGATTTCACAGGTATCAAAAAACATTCATCTTGCACAAATGGAATCGTTATAAAGTCTAAAATCATGCACTTTTGAGCGGCGTCTACGCGCCCTCCGTGTCTATCAATAATGTCCCAACCGATCAGTCCTTCTGTATCAATGGGAAAACTGTCGGGGACAACGTGCATTTCGCACACACGGCCACAATCGGCCACAAAAACTTTCCCTAACGTCCGGCATTCGCCTGGAATGACTCCTGTAATTGCAAGAATGTTATTTTTTCTGATATGCTTATTCACGTTTAATGAACTGAATTTAGTTGTGGATATCTCTGCACCCGTGTCTATATGGAAGCTGGCTTCTGCGTTTTTTAAGTCCGCACTTTTTAAAATCACATCAGGCGGCTTGCACCCAGTGCTCGCAAGTCTAATACATACTGTGCGGAGCGGCACTGGCTCGCCGTTATCGGGCGCGACAGCCTGCTAGGCGCCTGAGGACTGTGGCGAGTACTCTATAAGTTTAAAGGATGCTCTTTCTTATTTTTTCCGCGCGCGCTCCGGATTGAGCTGTGTCATCTGGTCTTCATGCGTCCTCATTTCTATTAAAATAGTCGCGGCCGCGATCATTGTAATATGTGCGCCCATTGTACCCCGGGTTACCGTTATAATAGTTATTTTTATTATTATAATTGTTATAATTATTACGTCCTTTGTAGTTGTTACTTGAGCCTCCGCGGTTATTCCTATTATTATTGCGGTTTTTCGCGTTCTTCGAGCGCTGGCGTCTCGTCCTTATATCCGCCTCAAGAGTAAAGCAACTCGTATACTTGTGTCCCGATTTATTGCAATAACTGCATTTTAAAGCACCGCGCTTTTTCTTTTCGCACTCCTCCGCGCTGTGCGCCGCCAAACCGCAAGAGCTACATTTTACTGTCGCGGGCGCGTCAGTATCTAGTCGAATGCTCGCCGTGATTTTTTCTATATATCTATCCTCAAAATCGGACAACTGAGAAATCTGCGTATCAGGAGGTTGCTGAGACGCCAAAAAATTTATTTTAGGGGCAGCCATAACCGATTGTGCCGCGATCTGCGGAATTGGCTAAACGAGTGCATTGGTTGCACTCGAAATTAATTGCAGTTCTAATAGCCTCGTTTAAATTTTTCGGATGTTCGCTGCGTACTTTATAGTCTAAAGGATCCGTGAGACCGAACATGAAATGTTGAAAGGCATCAAAGTTCGCTCCTCGTTTTCGTAATTTCTGATCACCACAATCAAGGTCTAGTGCCGAGTCGAAAATAGTCGATTCGAACCGCCTTGTGTAATTTATGTGTGAACCTTGTGTCAAGTCAGGTGATTGTTCTGGTGTATAAAATGTGTGTTGTGTAGCGTTTGTCTCCCAAGTTACGTGATTTCTGTATGCAGTATTATTATTTTGTGTTAGGATACCAATCCTTGTACATGATAGGTTGGTATGAGGAGTGTGTGCACCTTGAGAAGTATGTACTGTGTGGGGGGGGGGGGGGGTTATATTCTGGAAAAGTGTGGTTGGGTTTTGTTGTAGTTTGCGGCTTAATATTCATAATATTAATTGTGTCTGAACGAGCTAGCGGGGCGTCGTAACGGCTTTTTAGCACTGCTACTGTGCGCGATGTGTTATGCGAGGTATTAAGTGTATTAACCTGTTTTATATTTTTTGTAGCCCGTTCTTGTTCATACAGGTCTAAAAAGAGTGTTGCGGATGTTTGGTAGCTAGTCGGATTTTCGCGGGTCGCGCTGGGTGAATAATTATTATCATTTAATTTGCTAATTCTGTCTATTTGCGCTCGCGCCAGTGCGTATTTACGTGCGATGTATCCTCAGGTGCGCTTGCTGCTGAAAACGTTGTACTTGTGGATGTCGGCCGCGCCGAGAACTGCACGTCCACAGGATTTGCCGCGCTCGCTGCCGCCGGCTAAGCAGCTTGCGCTCCTGTAGCCTCCGGCCACGTAGATTGCGCGCTCGTGGCCTCCGGCCACGCAGCTGAAAATAGCATTTGTAAAGGCGCACTTAAATGAGACTGCGATAGATTCGCTTCGCGTGATGTAGGATCGAGGGCCCAAATCTGATCTAATTTCTCCCTTAAATTATATTCACTCGAACTTCTGCTGGGTACTTGCCATGACGGCTGCTTACTTTTGCCACTTTTACGCCCAAAAAGATTTGACAAGGACATTTCGCTTATGAGGGATA
Source organism: Gastracanthus pulcherrimus (assembly GCA_949152435.1). Taxonomy (NCBI): domain Eukaryota; kingdom Metazoa; phylum Arthropoda; class Insecta; order Hymenoptera; family Pteromalidae; genus Gastracanthus; species Gastracanthus pulcherrimus. The sequence continues at coordinate 66,107,663 of OX424574.1, forward strand.
TTTAAATGATGCGCGAGTATGAAGAAAACGACAATTACAAAGAAGTGTTATGGGATAGTGAGAATACAACCAAATTTGAGTGATTCGTGGACGCCCAGTCGCTACACCGATAATTATGATATAAATGGAAATTTCCGGGCGCGGATAACCCACGCAGGACAAAATATGTTTTGTATATACACAGGTACTTACATTAAGGCGATCGTGAAAAAGATAGGGAGTGGGCAACCAGACATCCTTCCTGTCTCTGCTTGAATTTTGAGAATTCGAACTCCTTCACGTCATTCCTTCCTTCCTGTCTCACGGATCGGCTCGGCGGTTTTTAACCATCGATAACGAACTTGAGTAACTTAATCACTTCGCAAACAGTCCGTGAGCCTCACACGCGAAACACACAAGGGATGCCAGTGTAACGGAGAGAATAAACGCAATGCGTGCGGTTCGTCGCGTGTTTTACTCGCCACAGTTAAGTGTCGAGTCTCGATGAGGTTGGGACGTTCGAAAGACAAGGAATAGGGTTGATGGCCGTTTATTCAGTAACTAGGAGAGATAGGTGTCTGTCCGCACCTAAAGCTACATGCTTGCTCGATCGGAGGTCAGGCCTGACTACCCGTGCGCGTCGATCGAGAGACGCGCTTATCCCACTCGAGAAGACTCGCGTGAGATAAGGATCCATCCTCGTCAGCATGTGTGCTCCTCTCAACCGACATGAGTGTCTCATGTCAACGTGCGCCCGTCTGCGTACGTTACAGTATATATTATTTTTGGTAATTAATCTGATAGCGTGCCAAAAAATTTTGATTTATTTATAAACAATAAAATGTTAAAGAGAGTTGATAGTAGTAAATATATAGATTATTTTTTTATTACAATTTGAAATGGAATGAACACACACATTCTATAATAAATAGAACCAGATATTTAATATTTATTTTTTACAAGATTTTCAAATTTATGGTAACAAAAACTTTGAATATGATATATTATGCTTTTCTTAAAATAATCTAGATTTACTACAAAAAATACATAACAGATTGCTAAAATTAGTTTTCAAAAACACTTTTGCACAAAAAACCTATGAATTTACAACAATTATTTGCTCTGGAAAGTATTAAATACAACTACAACAATCTGAAAAATATCTATTTAAACTCAGTTAATAGAACAAGGCATAAAATTATACCACTACCAAAAATATGTAAGACAGTAAGTGACAAGAATAGCTATATCAAAGCAATTAAAATATTTAATCAATTGCCAAATACTAAAAAATCTTGATATAGTCAAAAAGTTCTCTAGTGAAAAATTAAAAAAATGGATCTACGAAAATATATATTTATAACAAAAAACTACACTTCTAATACTACCAAATATGACTACTAATGTACAATTTAATTTTGAACAAATAAGACCTTTGTTTCACACTTTATATTGTTATGAACAATTTACACGTCAGGACATTTTGTCAGTGTATATCTTGTACCTATTACAACAACAAAATATGTGAAATTATCAAGAATACTAATCCTACATCGGAAGTCCATGAGGATTTTGTATTACTTAATAAAATAATACTGGATATACGTACATACATATGTGCTAGCGGTAGGTGTAAGCTACACTATAATCGCTCAATAAAAATATTATTAAAATTGCAAGTAAAATAAGCAACAAGTGGAGACTCGAGGCGGGAAAGAACCACGTTCTTATGAACACAGTAACTGCTAGTGGGGATCTAAAAACAACACCAAAAATAAAAGAAAAAAAGGACAAAGAAAAACATAGATTGGCGGAGGATTATCATAATCCTAAACCCTCTAATTTCAAGTTCATACATTTTGTAAAGGGGACAACTGAATCATCGAAAACAGAAAATGAACCGAATGTAGAAAAATATAAGTCAATGGAAACCATTTTTACCAAGATCGATAAAATGGCAGAAGAGAATAGTATGAAGGCAAAATTGAAGGGAGTGGTGGATGCACCGGGGAAGCCGATACTGCAACCACACAGCTATCGAATGTCCTACGGTGATATTAACTACTTAGAAGCAAACAAGGCTATATTCTACTTTGAACGAGGATATAGAGGCAAACCAATCTTTACAAACTCCATGTATTCCCTGAAACAACAGCCTCCGTACAAAGACCTTATTGTTATTGATGATATAGTTTTTACATCACCATGTAAATGTGATTCAGCCAATCAACACAAGGTAATGTTCCCTCACTACAGAGTTACGTGCGCAGTGGGACTTAAATGCCCTGCTAGACTTAAGGGGGCAGGCCTGGGTTAAACCCAAAAAAGGACTTTCTTTTACGAGTCCAGAAAACTTTTTATGTTTAAAAGCAATCATTCTGAAAAATTGTATGCTATCAAAGCACAATATTGTCTTAAGGGGTTATATCCCCCTTACGCTCTAAAAAACAAGGCTTTGTTAATTATTTTTTTAAAGGACATTTGATATTAAAAAAAAATTTTATTGATATTTTTTTTACAAAATGGCGGCTGTGCAGTGATTACCGTGAACCGCTTTTTCAAAAAGGTCTTCCGCGGCGAGCAGTACAAGTCTCGTCCAACTCCACCTATAACAAAAAAAAAATTTCTATTATCTACATGAGTTTTGCTAGTAAAGTACACATGATTATATTTTTAGAATTTTTTTTCGCGAAATGGCGATTGTTCTAACAAAAAATCGTGTTTTCGACGAAAAAAATCGACTTAAATTGTTTATAATTTTTTTTCTTGTTAATGAATCGTTGTTTGAAAAACAGGCTTTGCAAGATCCAGCTATGATGCGCATAGCTAAAATAATACGGCACAGTTGATCTCATATGCACGACCATTTATTACAGGACAGCTGTTAATATCAGCATCACCACAGTTCGAACAAGACACAATAATTTTGAAGCCTAGTCCACGCTTGTTCGACTCTAAAAATCGCACGTCACCATTACATTTTTTGCATACTACTAATTCAGAAAGAGCAGTAAATACAGCAAAAAAATTGATGAAACAGTAGCCGAAATTATTATCAACATCACGGTCACGGTCTAAATCAGTAGATTTCAATTTCTTAGCCGAGGTACTAACGTGCTCCGAATCGCCTTCGAACGAATGGCGGTTAGGCGGGCGTCGATTACTAATTTTACTCCGTTTTGTACTTGTACTTCTTGTTTTACTGCCTTTGCGGCTACTGTACACCTTTTCACTCATAATTAAGTGATATAATTCACAGTTAAAAAGTAAAGCAAAACTTAAAATAACAACGTAAACAACGAGAACGGCTGATCGACTAAACACAGGGCAAGTGTGAGTAAACACGTGCTGTAAAGACGCTGTAACCGTCGTAATGTCATGTAGCGACCTCTATAATTCAAATTTAAAACACGATATCGATCGTAGGTAACTTCTACTAATTTCCAAAGCCGCGAAATTCAAAAAAGCGAGCATCGCTAAAATAAGCGAAAATTGTGATTTTGGAGCATCAAAGCTGTTTGGAAAAAATTGATTTAAAAAAATTTTGAGTTTAAATCGGTACTTGGGCGTTGTAGAGTTTGATTCTAGGATTGTTTTGGCAAGATTTATACCAATAAAAAAAATGGAAAAAAACAAAAAAATTTGGGGGATATAACCCCTTAAATCTTAATGTTGTAAAACCTCAGAATCTTGACCCAACACGTCAGAATAAATCACTGTTTTCAATACCATATTTATTAAAGGAACTTTGATCCTGACAGGATTCGGGGTGACTCGATGAACAAAAAATGTTGTTTTAACGGTTATTCGACTCCTTTTGACATGTCTTACAAAAAGAGAAGAGCACTTTTTCGTTAAAATTTTTTTTTATTATTTTTTTTTCAAAGATCCAATCAATTTAAAAAAAAAATTTTAATACTTTTTAAAAAATTGATTGAATTTCCAAAAAAAAGTAATAAAAAAATTTTAACGAAAAGATGCTCCGCTCTTTTCGTAATACATTTTAAAAGGAATCGAGTAACCGTCGAAAAAAGAAATTTCGTTCACCATGTCACCTTGAATCGTGTGAGGATCAAAGTTCCTTTAATAAATATGGTATTGAAAACAGTGATTTATTGTGACATGTTGGGTTGGGTCACGATTCTGAAGTTTTACAACGGTAAAATTTAAGATATTATTGTGTTTTAATAACGTACAAATTTTTAGAATGATTGCTTTTAAACATAAAAAGTTTTCTGGACTTGTAGAAAAAAGTCTTAAATTTTCTAAAATCTAAAATCTTCTGGACTTGTAAAAACAAAGTACAAAAATGCGACTGCTGAGAGATTCACATCGGCAAGATCGATGCTAGTTAGATATTGATGAATGAAAAGTGTACTGATCTATAATTAAATGCAAAATTATCAATATAGAAATTTTATTATACAGTAATAATTAACAAAGATTATATTTTCCGTTAACTATGTAAAATATTAAAATATTTTATGTATGTTACACATACAATATAGAAAGCCGATTATACCAAAATGTTTATACGTAAGTGTGACTGTGAGTATGAAAGCATGAATTCATGTTGTGAAGTCCATCATGGATGCGTGCTGACTGTATGTATGGGTCAAAATGTATGGCTGGAAGTTATCACTGTGTATGAACAGAGTATAACCAACCAGCATTATTTTGTCAATCCGGACCTGCGAACAGGAAATACTATTTTCCTCTACAGGATTTCGGCGTTCTGGTATATTATTGTAGAATAACTGTACTTTGAAAGCGTCCGTAATTGTTATTTGTAACTGTAATTGTTATTTGTAACTCTGGAATTCTAAATAAATAAATAAAATAGGTGCATTTAACCTTAAAAACAGAGTCAATCAACATCTATATTCAATTTTTTTAAATAAACTGGATGAATATATTTGTTTGATTTCAAGGTATAGTCGTAATTTGGTGTTAGTTTATTTATGCGATAATTTATACAAAGTTCAGTTCATAAACAAATAAGAAATTGAACGTAAAGAAAGTGTACACCTTTTGACTAGTTCAGTACCGAGAGAGTTCTACTATCTTAAGAACTATAGACCAGTCTTAATTATTAGAACACTGTCAAAACTTTTAGATGCGGTAACGACCAACGTTTTAATTGATCGACTGTAATGTAAAATCTCGCAGAATCAACACGATTTCATGAAGGGACAATCTACTGTTACGACTCTTCTTATTTTCCATGAATACTTGTCACAGACCGTGGAGAATTCTACTCAAGTGGATGCAATCTAAAGGGCTTTGGCATAGTTTGCTATGGCTGTTTATTAGATAAGCTTTGGAAGTTATATATATATATAATCTGCTGAGTCGGCTACTGCTTCTATCGTGTGTTTGTGCTGGTGGTGTGTGTGTGGTGTCGCGCCGTCGATCTCCCCCGTGAAACATATAATAATATTCGCGATTAATACTCTTAACAAACAATATGCAATGTTCAATAGCGTGCGTTCGGTGGTTTGGTGCGTGCGTGATTCCGTCCGGAGTTTGTTTATCCCTCCTAATTAATAATAATAATCTCCCTGATACCTAACCCTACCTACCTTCTCTAACCTAACCTTAATTCTCTCTTTACTTCTTTCCTTGTGGCATTTTACATGTCACAATATTCATCAGAGAAAAACACTCTTTTACAATTAGCTAAGAACTTTTACTATTAGTATTTTCTGATTTTTCATTCTTCTTTCTTATTCTATTTTTCTTTAATATTAGTATGAGTCCACTAAGCACTATGATGAGTATTTAAGGGGATATTGGAGCTATTCTGATTGGTGGAAATTAGACCTAACCTCCAAAACTTGTATGACAAAATAAAAATTTGTATGCATTTGTAGTACAAAAATGGCGTTGTCTACTATTCTTTACATAATAATAAATGATCATTAAGGTCGCTATGTACTATTATTTATGATATCTTGACGTATAACGAAAAATACGATGCGAGGTGAAGTCGTCGATCAGGTTAACCCTGCGGAAAGTCATCACGTGCTAAAACACGTACAGGCGCACGTGCACAAACATGTGCAGAATCACGTATAAAAGCATGTGTCAAATCACGTATCGTAACACATATAAAAACACGGGCAAAATCATGTGCACGAACAATTAAAAAAGAATGTGATGAAATAAACCCATTTAATCATGTGTTTCGCACGTGCTTCAGCATGTGCTCTATCATGTGCTTCAGAACGAGAGAAAATAAATATAAAATATAGAAAAAAATGCCCTGACTGGGGCTCGAACCAACGATCTTACAGTTAGTCGGCGCTTACCTTGACCACTCTGCTAATTAGACTCCTGAATTTAGTTCACATATAAGCAATATATAAGCCGTAATAGAAACAATATATTGTCGTTACATGATATATGAAAAATAGATCTTGATAAGACAACAACAACAAGCAACATTTTTTATTATTTAGCAATCAAGGGGATATGAAATACCAACACTATTTCTACCTTACCGGCTATTTACTTTTTTAATCTCACCTTTGTGTTCGTACTTTGTGATTGTAACTTTAAAATAGTTGTAATGTTCAACAAACAAATATTTCCATTATTGCCATTCAATAACCATTCTTTGTGCGTCTTTTAAACAAATAATTTGTTTGTTTGATAAAATATATTTAAATTTATCAAAAAACAAGAATACAAAAACAACAAGTAACATATGATGTAGAATTTATTTTTACCTAAAAATATTCAACCATTTGTTTTTAATTTTTCGCTGGCTGATGTGCGCTTAAGATTTTTTAGTGCATTTTTTAGGTGGACATGAAAGGCAAAAGAAGATATCTAGTTAAATCAGTTCAAATCAAAATCCGTACGTTCATACTAAAAATACTACTATAATGAGTATCTCCATAAATTTTTAGCCCAATCCATTCATGCGTAGACTTGGAATCTTACGGACAGTGCTTAAAGTCTTCGAAAACAGTCTGGTTTGCCATGGAGGCATAGAAGGTCCAACGAAGGTACAAAATATACAAATTGGTAGGTTTTTATGTATACTTACAGGGAAAAAAACCCTTATTAAAATGAATATCAAAATAAAAATTCCTAATCAATTTTTTTGTTTCACATTTTAAAGGTGGTGTGCCCCTTAAAACAACAACACTCAAAAAAATATTTTTTAAAATTGAAAATTGAATGATAATAATGGGTTCCTGTAATTGTCGGTAACTATTGAAGTTTCACATGACCCAGACTCTACGTTTTCTATTCTCTAAATAATTGTTTAAATATTATTACAGAAAAAACGATACGTCATATGCCATTTCATTATCAATAAATAAGAATTACAAATTTTTTCAAGTAAATCTATTCATTTTGTCACTACAAACTTTAAGTTCCCCGTTATAAACAACCGTATTTGATATATCTGGACCGTAAACCTCGTAGCGATTAAATAAATTGGAATTGCTTGAAAAATTTCGGTTATTCTTCATTGATAAAGAAAAATCTGAATGTATCGTCTTTTCTATAAAATTTTTCAAAAAATATTTAATAAAATTAAAAATTGAGTCGATGACATAGATATCTTTTTATGCCTTTCATGTCCACCTAGGAAATGCACTAAAAAAATTTAAGCGCACCTAAGCCAGCGAAAAATTAAAAACAAAGGGTTAAATATTTTTAGGTAAAAATAAATTCTACATCATATGTTAATTCTTGTTTTTTGATAAATTTAAATATATTTTATCAAACAAACAAATTATTTGTTTAAAAGACGTACAAAGAATGGTTATTGAATGGCAATAATGGAAATATTTGTTTGTTGAACATTACAACTATTTTAAAGTTACTATCACAAAGTACGAACACAAAGGTGAGATTATAAACGTAAATAGCCTGTAAGGTAGAAATCTGGTTGGTATTTCATATCCCCTTGATTGCTAAATAATAAAAAATGTTGCTGGTTGTTGTTGTCTTATAAAAATCTATTTTTCATATATCATGTAACAACAATATATTGTTTCGATTATGGTTTATATATTGCTTATACTTTAACGAAATTCGAGAGTCTAATTAGCAGAGTGGTCAAGGTAAGCGCCTACTAACTGTAAGATCGCTGGTTTGAGTCCCAGTCAGGGCAATTTTTTTTACATTTTATATTTATTTTCTCTCGTTCTGAAGCACGTGCGAGAGACGTGATTAAATAGGTTCATTTCATCACGTGCTTCTTTACATGTTCCTGCATATAATTTGGCCTGTACTTTCCTTTATGAAAAAACCTGCAGGAAATCCTAGAGGAATTCTTGCATGGTTTTCGTACTGTTTTTCTGCAGGAATTCCTGCAGTAGTTTTTCTAGAATGGGAAAATTGTTTATTAAATTGTTGAAAATAATAAAATAAGTGAAAAATGTACCTACTTTAGGTGTTATCATCCAGATAATAACACAAAAACTCAGGGTCTAAGCTTCTTAACCCTTTCAGGGGCACATTTTTCTTCTGTACATACATTTAAAGTCATTAGTGGTATAAGGGTTTTCGGGGTCGCTGAATACGAATCTGACGTCAGAATTACAAAATTCAAGATGGCGGATCCAATATGGCGACTATTTTAGGTTAAATTCGTGGTTTTATTGCCGGTTAGGATAAAACTTTGTATATAGGGGTTTTCGGGGTCGCTGAATACGAATCTGACGTCAGAATTACAAATAGAGTCAGAGTTATAAATAAATTCATATAAAAAAATTCAATTTTTGAAATGTTTAAAAATTTTATCAAAAAAACTAGCGTGCGAAAAAATTTGAAAAAAATATATATTATAGAGCTGGACACGGACTATGGATAAAAAAATTTTCAGAGCTCTAGAGTTTTTCATTCAAGAATAAACGATTTTTTACGAAGAAAAATGAGTTTTTTGTGATTCAATTGTTTATAACTATTTATAAATAAATAAATTTACATACTTTTCTATACAAAACTTATAACTTATCATCTCAAGAGTCCAAAAAGTACTCACACGCATAGGAGCACTGAAAAATACGTCCGAAATACAGAAAAATCTGAAAGCAAAAAGGTGGTACGTATACGTACCACTGCCCCTGAAAGGGTTAATGTTTATTTATCAAATTGTTAAATAAACAAATTATTTTTAATTTTGGATCTAAGAAGCTCAATGCAGGAAATCCTGCAGGGAATCCGCCAGCTCTCTTGCAGAGTTTCCTGCAGGATTCTCTGCAGGAATTCCTCCAGGATTTCCTGCAGGTTTTTTTCATAAGGGTTTATATGTGTTACGATACGTGATTTGACATATGCTTTTATACGTGATTCTGCACATGTTTTTGCACGTGCCTATGTACATGTTTTATCACGTGATGACTTTCAGCAGGGAAGAAACGGTAAGATGACTCTCATTTGGATCGTTTTCTATTGGTCAATTATAATAATATTTCATAATAAAAAACTTTTTAAGCTATTAATAAATAAAAACGCTGTTGTCCACTGTTTATCCCTACTGAAAAGGATCACGTAATCGATTGCTTTGAGATATTGTTACATAACTAGGAGTTTCTTGCCAGTGAACTGCTGTCGTCATTATTAGTTGTAACTATGCAACGGGATAAATTGCCCGTGTAATGAATAAAAATAAATTAAATAAAATATTTGGGCTATTTTCTAAAATATGAAATTCAAGAAATCAGCCTTTTTCAAATCTGTTAGCAATTATATATGTTTTATTTATTGTCAAAATCAGAATACACGTTCCTTTTAGCTTATTATTTAACTTTATTTTCCTTTTTGCAAAATTTAATTTAATCGAGTATAAATAAAGTTATAGTACAAACAGTATGTGTCTCGTTACACCCCGACGTTTTTCGAACCCGCCATTTACGGGGTAAGATGTAAATTACAAATTTTTATTACATTACAGCATTTAACCGTCAAATTCGAACATGGTAGTATTATTTGGATAGTTAAAAAGTAATGCTATATTGATTTTTTAAAAATAATACTCTTATAAACATACTGGAGTTCATTTCAGTTTACTGTCTCGTTATACCTCAGTCTACCTTAAGTTCGTAAACCTCAATTCCCCGCGTATGAATATTCAATAAATGAATTATTTTAATTAAACTGTAAAACTGTAAACCTTCATACACAATATATGAATGCTCAATAAATGAACCGCACCCATGATGAACCATAAGTCCAGAGGGGTTCGCATGAAGTACCGATGGATCACTGTAGCTGCTGCGTCGACGGCAGCAGCAACGCTGAAAGTTGCCAGCTGGCACGCTGTTGTGATGCTATGTGCAGCTCGTAGCCGAGCAGCAGCAGGTACGTCAGCAGCAGTAGCAGAAACCCAGGCTGCACGACGTAATAATCGGTGGCTGCTCGTAGCAACAGCTCGCAGCGGCGACGTCGTTGGTGGCGGTCGTGCGAACCTGCGCGCCGCTGTGTTGTCGGTAGGGCAGAGCTCTCCCTAGCTCTATCTCTCTCGCTCTTGCGAGTACTGCCTGGACGTCGTTGCCGGGACTGGTATCGGTCCACGTTGATTGAACGATGTCCTTGTGTGAGGCTCCTGGGCTCGATGCAGCTTGTATGTTGAAGATGGCGGTTGCGTGTGATCACGCATCGCTGCAGAGACGCTCTGTGAACGTGAGCGGCGGCGGCCGCTCGCCGTTGATGTGATGATGACGGTGTGGCAGAGCTCGATAGCTCTGTCTCTTTCGCTTTTCCGAGAGACTGCTGCACGTCGTCATCGGGACTCACCTGGTCCAGAATGACTGAGGTTAACAGCAGCAGCCATGTTGATGATGTCGATGGCGGCAGCGCAAACTCACGCGCCGCTGTAAGGTCGTTGATGGCGGTGCAGAGCGTGCTCGTTCTGTCTTACCCATACATGCAGATGACTCGCACGTGGCCGGCCTCGTGTGCAGTTGGAAGTGGCTAACGACGGTGGCTCCGAAGCTCCTTCCATCGAGCTGCTCGATGTTTCTCTCCGTGAGCTTGCTGAGCCGAAATAACCAGAGGGGGGTAGGGGGCAGCCTGCTTTTGAGTTGGCTCCAGCTGTTAGTCGTTGAGGCGATGTCGTTGAACCCGCTACTGTGAAGCGTCTTGCACGACGCTAAGAATGGCCTTGGCAAGACTGCCTAATCGTTGAGATCGAGATCGCACGTATAAGATGCGAAGTTTTGAGTTGAACGAACGCACACGAGGCTCGACGTAGAGACAAAGATTTATTTTCTTTGTCTCTCACTCTCTCCTTCTTGCACTTTGATTTTTTCGCGATTCACGCGGATTGAAATTGTCGTCGCGTAGTCTTGAGTGACTTTCGTTGCGCGCGTTCAAGATGGAGGCGCGTCACGACGTAGAGAGCATTTAATTTCATCTCACCGTTTCCTCATTCATCCGGCTCGAAGGACCAATGTTTAGAATGATGCGGATTCGCGCAATGATAAGACGAGAAGTAGTCGTAAAATAATATATATTCTTGATGGGTGAGTTTGAATAGTGTGTGCTCGCAGGCACTGTAAAGAGCAAGTGCTCGGTGAGAAAGAAAGAGCGCAACTGAGCGCTGCGGCGTTATGACCGGACGTTGATGGTGGGCCTCTCTCTTCTGATTGGCGCAGAGTCGCTGCTTGGCTAGTATCTGAATCGTGCGAGGTGGCGTGATCACCGTGACGTAAAAGATCAAAATATCGTAAAATAGAAAAATCGTTATAAAACAAAAACCAATAGATGAATCTTTAATTTTCATTCTTATTTCGTAAGTTTATCAAAAAACCAATACAAATTCATTTGTTTAATAAAGAATGACCGCGACACTCCCGAGATATAAGCAAATAAAATTTAAAATATCGAAATATCTATAAAAATAAATGTCCATACAGACTGGGCAAAGAACTCGACAAAGAGATAATGAAAAGCTACTTTTTTCACTATTTAGCTCAATTTATTTAAAAGATTAACATCACACATGTTTCCTAGATTTCGCCGTTTATACAAAAAATTACGTTTCCGTGTATAACAAAAAAAAAGAAGATATTAAGCATATGAAAAATTTTTGGTCGAAAAGATGGGTAATTATATGCTCTTTCAAATGCATTTACACTTAAGGTGGCTCCCTGGTGAAATTTCTAAAATCTCGGTATTAAATTTAAAAATCTGAGGCGTACATGGAATATATGTTATTACCAGGAATGACAGGCGCGCAATGTGCGCCACAATGTCAATCATTAACGATATCAATATCAATATAAATGGCAGGTAATGGATATTAATATCCATTTTGTATCAAAAATCATATATAAACATTATTTATAATATACAGATATTGATTATTCATGTTATTCTATGGTTTTAATCTAATTACAATATTAAACAATATTATTATATAAATATGATTAAGTGAAAATGACAAATAATTTTTATCTAAAAAATGGAGTTAAAAATTACCAGAGATTTTATCAGATTTCCTTACTTGATTTATTTTGAGCTAACCGTTTGAAATAAATTTACATATTATTAATTGATCTACTAAAAACGATTCCCACTTTGATTTTCACTGTCCATCGTAATTATGCTTTTCCCGTGTAAAGTAATATTAAGATAAAATAAAACTTTGAATAATTATTATATTAAATACATTTGAAAGTGTAAATGTATATTAATGGCAAAATTGGTTGTGTTATTCAAAAAATATTTATCATAAATGAATAGATAGGTTCATGAATAGCGGGATTAATTGATAAAGAAGTGAGTAGATAGTGGGATAAGTAGATAGAGGGATGTATGGATAGTTGTAAAGTTGGGTATAGAGCTACGTGGATAGTAGAATAAGTGGATAGAGAAGTACATGGATAGTAGGATACCAAGATAGAAGTGCATTGATAACAGAGCTTGAGCTACACATTTTCATTCTGTGCCTCTCTCTCTCTCTCTCTCTCTCTCTCTCACACACTATTTCTCTCTCTCTTTTTCTATCGATCTGTTTCTCTGTCTCTCTCTTTCTCTTTCGATTAATTTACAATATTAAACATAAAAATAAAAAAATTCACGATCTTAAATTAAAAATTATCTATGATTAATTAAATTATGCATAAATACGTTTAATTACTTTGGGCCAATCAAATTTTTTTATTTGGAATTTGAAAAATTCAGGCGTATTCTCTAAGTAATATGCAACAAAAATTGTAGTTATATTTTTTACGTAATTTACTTTTGATAATTGACAACTGAGCACAATTTTGTGGACGTGGTCATTACTACGCATGCCTGCGGGCACGAAGTCACTACTGCGCATGCCCGTATGCACAAAGTTACTACTGCACATTTCTGTGCGCACGAAGTGACTACTGCGCATACCGGCATGCACTAAGTTCCTACGGATGCATGAAGTTACTACTGCGTACACCTGTGTATACGTAGTAACTACTGCGTACGCCTGTGTGCACGCAGCAATTTCTGCGCATATTTACGTATACATGGACACAACTGCGCATGCGTACGTGCAAGTGAGCACAACAGCACTCGTAAGTTCTCTCTATCTTCACCATTTTACCCCCCTCCAATGATCCCCACAAACAACTTTTCCTCCCTACCTTTCCTCATTCCACCCACCTCATCCACTCACCCCACTCCTTACTATATGTGCTTATGGTATATATCCTGTCTTCCATCCCAAACAGTTACATTCCCTCTTTCTTTCTCTTCGATATATATATAGATATGTGCCATCCCTGTCGAAAAAAGTTATGTAACTTTGTGATGTAACTTTATGACATCGCTTTGTTTCATCATTTATGTATCTTCTTAATTTGTTATGTAACAATTTGGTAGTTTTTGTTATAATGAAAATATCAAAGCTTAGTCCATCAGTTTGAGTGCTACCATCCGGATGATACTTCCACATGTATTTCACAATAATTTTTATTTCCACGGCCCTCCACCTGCTCAATCATCCGCCACACTCCATCCAGCTATATTTTCTTCATACTCATACGCTCCCGGTTCTTCTTGATGCCTTCATCTAATTTCGCAATGTACTACATCGTAGAGAATTAAGCGTTACGCTCATATCTATTACAATCACTTTTTATAATTAAGGATAGGTTTCATTATTTTGGATTAATCAGAGTTTGTCTATTTCAGATTCGAAAAAGTCATATTCTTTAAGTGATTGCAACAAAGAAAGGACATAATACATTTTTACATATTACTGTTGATAATTAACTACCATGCATTCTTGTATGTACGAAATCATTACTTCGCATATTAAAGTGCACGTAGACACTACTGCGCATGTGTGTGTGCACGTGGACTTACCTGCGCATGCTTCTATATGCATATAGAGACTACTTCGAATGTTTCTTAGTCGAAGAAACTACAGTGCATGTCTGTGTACATGTAGTCACTGCGCATGCTTGCGAGAATGAAATCATGACTGCGCGTGCGTACGTAAAGTCACTACTGCGTATGACTATATGCACATTAGGGTAGATCGCAAATTAACTTTTTTCGAATTTTGAATTCTAATAGGGCGCGAAAGTTGTGTTATTCCATAATTAGAAACGTAGTATTTTTGTTTATATTTTAGGGGATGTTTTGGTCTGCCAATCTTAGCTTGAATATTCTACTTCTTTTTATAAAAAGTCATTTTTTATATAATAGCAATTAAATAATACCAAATTCGGTCTAGTCACTCTAAAGTTTTCATGGATAATAATACTTCATTTTCAATTATTATATACATACATATGTTTTAAATAAGCCTGAGATTATCAGAACGATATTTTCTTTCCTTAAAATAAGAATAAAAACTAATAAAATTGTAAGTTTTTGCGTACGCGCTTGCGTATACAATACTATACAAGGCACGTGTTGATGCGCTTCTGTGATTAAGATCCCTACCGCTAGGTGGCGTCGGTCAACTCACAAGAGAAATTACTACGCGGAGAGCATATATAAGATTCATCATTACTAGCAAATTTACTTTTTCAAATTGATATTCATTTAGAGGAAATTTTGAGCAGTTTAATTTTCAAGCTAATTGTATTTCCGTTTGCGATTATTTTCATATGTTTTCTTCTTAACGGTAAACGTACCCAACTCAATTGGGCCCGCTATTTCTACTAGAAGTAGTAGAAACAAGCACAAACTTCCGAATGATCCAATATTTGGAATTCCTGAAGAATTTAAGAGGAATGTTTTACCAACCTTGGAACAAGTGATGAAACAGCTTAATTACTCTCAGCGTTCATTGCTTGTTGAAAATAAAATCCATTCATCAGTAAAAGATATTGCTAGAATCGTTGCTGAGAAAATAAAGATAATATGAGAAAAGCTGAAATACCGCCGGTATTTACATCAAGACTTGTTCAGAAAATTGACAGTTATCATAAAAAGTGGAGAGGATTTATGAAAACCCTTAAAAAGAAAAGAAGTTTAACAGAACTTTTAATACTAAGCTACAGCAAATGACACAAGAGTCTCATTTCTTGTTTAATTTTTTCTCAAAAACAAGAAATATTGATAAAAAAGCTGTTGAATTCCTTCATGATCAAAAAGTACAGCATCGAATAGCGATTGGAGGTATAGATTTGCGATATTCACGGGTTCTTCAAAAACGACTAGAAAGGAAAGAAAATGAATCAAGGCGCTTTTCTTTGAAAAAAGCAGATAAGAGTATTGCTAATAATATGGAAAATGATTCGCCGCTTATTGATACTCCTGAGTTGTTTATTAGTGAATCTCAAATAGAGCTGTATATGAATTCGGTAAATTAGATTTACAAAAAATTAGCCAACAGTCTTATGGACTCCGCTGAAAGAAATTACAAGTACAAATCTCTAATACACCTAATTATCAAAACAAAAACAGTCTGCCAGATGCTGCAGCATCGACGTCTCTACAAACCTCTGCTGACTCTATTCATCAAATGAGTTACTCTGCCTACTACTAGTATTAGGAAAATAATGTATGTACAGATTATATATAAGAGATATATTGCGATGGTGAAGTACCGAATACAGGCTATAAAGGTGGAATTATTGTGAGACTTGAAAAGGAGCTTGGGAGGTCGTTGCAGTGGTGCATATATATGAATTACCATTACGGCACCTTTTTAGACATCTAGATGGTAATACAATTGGCCCTAATCTATATTTCGGACGCAATTTAAACGAAACTCCCTAAAATTGATTCTACGTTAAGTACAGATCAAGAGTACTTCTATCAAATTTGCCTTGCAATCTTACCAATAAATACCCTGGAAAAATGTCGTAAGCAATGTGGTTGACAACAATAAATAGAGTTTTGTGGTTACATATCGAAACAAGTAAACCATCAAAAAATTTGAAACTACTTGTTAACTATATACTAAAAGTTTATGCTGTAGTTTGGATCAATATTAGGACTCAGACAAAATGTCAAACATGATCTAGGCACTTGTATAGATTGATAAAATGTTCACGATATTTACCTTAGATAACTAAGGCTATAATTGATCCTGTCATAAATAGAGATGCTTTCTGGACACATCCTGAAAACATACTGCTCTCAATGCTTACAATTTAATTAGTTTTTATTCTGATTTTAAGACAAGCCAATATCGTTCTGATAATCTTAGGCTTTTTTAAAGCATATGTCTGTATAAAATAACTAAAAATGAAGTATTATTATCCATGAAAAAATTTTAGAGCGACTAGACAGAGTTTGATATTATTCGATTGCTATTATACAAAAAATGACTTTTTATAAATAAAATGTAAAATATTCAAGCCAAGGTTAGCAGACCAAAACATCCCCAAAAAGAAAAACAAAAATACTACGATTCTAATTATGGAATAACACAACTTTTGCGCTCTATTAGAATTCGAAATTCAAAAAAATTTAATTTTCGATCCACCCTAATGCACATAGTCACTGTTGCACATGCCGGTATGTACGAAATAACTACCGCGAGTGCCTGGGTGCAGGTAGATACTATTGCGCAAGCTTGTGTGAATGTAGTCACTATTGCGCACACCTGCATGCACACAGTAATTACTGCGCGTACTTAAGTGCGCAATAACACAACCGCGCATGCGTGTGTGCATGTGGACGCAACAGCGCCTCCTTTCTCATACTCTATGCATTCTTACTGAATAACTATTACTCTATATAACTACAAAGTACATGCAATTCCATACGCTCTCTGTGTTCACGTCAAACCCCCCCCCCCCCCCTCATGACACCCACCATCCCCTTCCGCTCGTAATTGGACGCGCTTGTGCAGTGGCAGTGCGTGCTAAGATTATATGATAATGTGCTAGTAAATAAATAAATTATAACAATAAATATCGCGAAGTATTCGGCTCGGGCACAAACAGCGCGTGGCGACGGGAACTAGTATGGGGTTACGGAGTAAATATGTAGTATTTACTATTATACCTTCTTCGACGGTGATCGAGTACGAACTTTACGGTGGATATGTTAAAAAATCGTATATTGCACGCATCAATAAAGAGAGCCAGCGATTGCCAGCATGTGTGGCGCCCTCCCTCGGCTCGGGCGCCGAACCACGCACCGGCATTTACTTGCTAACTTTATTTCCTAGGTGCATAATATACTGTTTCATTTCGAATCTTCATTAAAAAATGATGAGCCCTGTTTTGTAAAAAATGACCGTTCTCGAGATATAAGGGACCAAAAAAATTTTCCAAGAAATACATAACCTCAAATATCTCGAAATATAAAGGTCGTTGTGATTTGAGCAAAGAATTCGTTCAAGAGATAGTAAAAGGCCGCCCTTTTGGAAAATTTCAGGTTTAATACTGCTGATTTTCTCTAGTATTCGTAGTTGACTAAAAATCGATTTCTTTTTACAAAAAGATTTATTTCCCTTCAAAAGAAAAATATGCCGCCTCAAAAGTTTTACAGAATATTCTTCTCAATATTTTTAATCATCTCAATTTTGTTCAAAAACTTTCCTTCATATATTTCACAGGTATAAAAGTTTAAAAAGAAAGACGATCTCGTGAATAATACAACTAGGGAATTAGCTTATTCCAAATTTCGGTTTGGAAAGCCCTTCAATCAGGGGTAGGAAGGATGTAAATATAGGGGAAAAAATCTAACCTGGCCTAATAAAAGTCTTACGGTTTTCTACTTTATACATACCCTCATTGTAATAGAAAACACTTATAAAGAAAATGTCAACCCCTAACTCGTCCCGGAAGCCATTCAATCAGGGTCGTAAGGATGTAAATATAGGAAAAAAAATTCTAACCTGGCCTAATAAACGTCTTACGAATGTCTACTTTACACATACCCTCATTGTAATAGAATACACTTATAAAAAAAAGGTCAACCCCTAACTCGTCACGGAAACCCTTCAAAAAGGGGTTGGAGGGGGGTATGTATAGGTAATAAAATTCTAACTTGGCCTGATAAAATTCTCACGGTTTTCTACTTCACACGTATCCTCATTATGATAGAATACACTTATAACAAAAATTACAACCCCTAACTCGTCCCGGAAGCCCTTCAAATAGTGGTTGGATCGTGGTACATATAGGTAATAAAATTCTAAGCTGGCCTAATAAAAGTCTTACGGTTTTCCACTTCATACATACCCTCATTATGATAGAATACACTTATAACAAAAATTAGAACCCCTAACTCGTCCCGGAAGCCCTTCTAATAGGGGTTGGAACGCTGTTAATTCAGGTAATAAAATTCTAACTTGGCCTAATAAAAGTCTTACGGTTTTCTACTTTACATATATCCTCATTATGATAAAATACACTTATAAAAAAATGTCAACCCCTAACTCGCCCGAAAGCCCTTCAATCAGGGGTAGGAAGGATGTAAATATAGGGAAAAAAATCTAACCTGCCCTAATAAAAGTCTTACGGTTTTCTACTTTATACATACCCTCATTGTAATAGAAAACACTTATAAAGAAAATGTCAACCCCTAACTCGCCCCGAAAGCCCTTCAATCAGGGGTAGGAAGGATGTAAAAATAGGGAAAAAAATCTAACCTGGCCTAATAAAAGTCTTACGGTTGGCTACTTGACACATACCCTCATTATGATAGAATACACTTATAAAAAAAATGTCAACCCCTACATCCTCCCGGAAGCCATTCCAACAGGGGTTGGAAGGGGGTGAATGTAAGTAAAATAATTCTAATGTGGCCTAATAAAATTATCACGGTTTTCTACTTCAGACGTATCCTCATTATGATAGAATACACTTATAACAAAAATTAGAACCCCTAACTCGTCCCGGAAGCCCTTCAAATAGGTGTTGGAACGGGGTGTATAACAGTAAAAAAATTCTAACTTGGCCTAATAAAAGTCTCACGGTTTTCCACTTCACACGTATCCTCATTATGATAGAATACGCTTATAACAAAAATTACAACCCCTAACTCGTCCCGGAAGCCCTTCAAATAGTGGTTGGATCGGGGTACATATAGGTAATAAAATTCTAACCTGGCCTATAAAAGTCTTACAGTTTTGTACTTTATACATACCCGCACTGTATTACAATACACTGATAAAAAAATTACAACCCCTAACTCGTCCCGCAAGCCCTGCAAATAGGGGTTGGATCGTTGCAATTTTTAAATATTTATAAATTTTAGAATTTTCGTAAATTTTTGTAAATTTTGTAAATTTTTGAAAAGTTTGTAAATTTCTGAATGTTTTGTAAATTTATGGAACTGTGTACATTATGAAAATTTTGGAAACTATTAAAATTAGGTCAATTTTATATTTGTGAACATTTGTAAATTTTTATTGTAAATTTTAGAAAATTTGTAATTTTTGGAAAATTTGTAAATTTTGGAAAATTTGTAAATTTTGGAAAATTTGTAAATTTTGGAAAATTTGTAAATTTTGGAAAATTTGTAAATTTTGGAAAATTTGTAAATTTTGGAAAATTTGTAAATTTTGGAAAATTTGTAAATTTTGGAAAATTTGTAAATTTTGGAAAATTTGTAAATTTTGGAAAATTTGTAAATTTTGGAAAATTTGTAAATTTTGGAAAATTTGTAAATTTTGGAAAATTTGTAAATTTTGGAAAATTTGTAAATTTTGGAAAATTTGTAAATTTTGGAAAATTTGTAAATTTTGGAAAATTTGAAAATTTTGGAAAATTTGAAAATTTTGGAAAAATTGTAAATTTTAAAAATTTTGTAAATTCTTAAGAATTATGTAAATTTTAAAAATTTTGTAAATTCTTAAGAATTATGTAAATTTTTGCAAATATGTCACTTTTTTAAAATTTTGTAAATTTCTAAAATTTTGTAAATTTCTAAAATTTTGTAAATTTCTAAAATTTTGTAAATTTCTAAAATTTTGTAAATTTCTAAAATTTTGTAAATTTCTAAAATTTTGTAAATTTCTAAAATTTTGTAAATTTCTAAAATTTTGTAAATTTCTAAAATTTTGTAAATTTCTAAAATTTTGTAAATTTCTAAAATTTTGTAAATTTCTAAAATTTTGTAAATTTCTAAAATTTTGTAAATTTCTAAAATTTTGTAAATTTCTAAAATTTTGTAAATTTCTAAAATTTTGTAAATTTCTAAAATTTTGTAAATTTCTAAAATTTTGTAAATTTCTAAAATTTTGTAAATTTCTAAAATTTTGTAAATTTCTAAAATTTTGTAAATTTCTAAAATTTTGTAAATTTCTAAAATTTTGTAAATTTCTAAAATTTTGTAAATTTCTAAAATTTTGTAAATTTCTAAAATTTTGTAAATTTCTAAAATTTTGTAAATTTCTAAAATTTTGTAAATTTCTAAAATTTTGTAAATTTCTAAAATTTTGTAAATTTCTAAAATTTTGTAAATTTCTAAAATTTTGTAAATTTCTAAAATTTTGTAAATTTCTAAAATTTTGTAAATTTCTAAAATTTTGTAAATGTTTGTAAATATTGTATATTCTTGAAAATTTGGTCATTTTTAGAAAATATGTGAAATTTAGAAAATTTGTAAATTGTAGAATATTGGTAAATTTTAGACAGTTTGTTATTTTTAGAAAATTTGTAAATTTTTGAAAATATTGAAAATTTTTGGAAATATTATAAATCTGTAAACTTTAAAAAATTGGGTAAATTTTTGATAATTTGTAAATATTGAAAAATTTGTTGAATTTTAAAAATTTGTTGTTTGGAACCATCCGGATGGCCCGTTTGTAGCTACGCACGAAATTAAACAAATTCGACCCGTCAAACGCGGGCACTATCGCTAAAGCCTCCTTAATCTGGAGCGTGGTTAGGCCCGGGTTTGACGGGTGTCCACCCTCTCTATTATTGCTAGTTCTATTCTGTTTGTTCGTTTGGTCGCGCCTAAGGCTCTCTATTTCCCGGCGCATTTCCTCTAATTTTTCCTCCATTTCTATAGCGGTTAATCCCATGCTTCGTACCACTGGGATTCGCCTCCGAACGGGTGTGACGGGGTCCTTAATCGTTGGTAACGGCCTATCCACGGTGAAACTCGCGTCATCTCTTGTATCGCAATTTTGGTTTTCCTCCCGCCATTGGTCGACTGTCTGCATAGTTGATTCTACCGATAGCCCGGCCGCCGACGCATATGATAGGCGCGCGTTATTAATCTGCTCTATAGCTTCGTCGCGGCACGCCTCAGCCGCGGCGAACATACTCGCGTTCTGTGCTTCTAACCGCTTTTCGCGTTCCTGTAAAATCCTTTCTCTTTGTTCGATCGAACGCATCATTTCTTCTACTTCGCTCGCTGTGATATCGGTCGCGGATTTGGTCGGGTCTGCCGACGCCATTTCGAGAAGATCTGCGAACCGGATAAATTTATCTATCGGGCTCGACGTGTCTCTACGTGGGTTAGCCGTTTTTCTGCTGCTAACAAGCCACGATATCACTAAATTTATGCGAGCGCGCACTGCCCTTTTTCTTGGTGTGCGTAGGCGGAACTTCCGATTTTTCCGACCTACGTACTTGTGAATTCTTTCAATATTTGCGAAATAAATTTATTTTATTTAACTTCCGCACCAGTTATTTTAATTTTTTTATTTATGTGATTTTTCAACAAGGGAATTTTCCGGCTTTTCCGCGAATTGAATTTCCCGGAAAAACGGAAAAACCTCACAGATCCGAAAGCGCTGTCACCATTTGTTACGTGCGCTACTATGGTTAGGATAATTAAACTGAATTTAAACACCGCGCCACACTTAACGCAAGTAGTTGTTTTTCGAATCTGTAAGGTTTTTGGGGTATGTAACCCGATAGGACTCAAATTGTTTATATTCAATGGCGTTGACACTTACCTTTTCGGAGAGTCTAAGCTAATGGGGGGCCAGGAGTTGCGATGGCAGCGCGTCTAGCCGGAACAGTCGTCGATCAGGAGTGAATTTCGATGCGACTGGCTCTCCCCCTTAGCTATATGGATTTTTGGTGTAACCGGACACCCTTAAATTTTGGCTTCAGGCCCTCTTGTTCTCTATCTGGATGGCCTCTCTGCTCTGCTACCCGGACAGCTTTCTATGCCGCCTCCGTTATATCTGCTTGACTGGTAGAGGTAGTTTGATCTGGTCCTTCTCCGAATTTCCCCGAATTTATATTTAAAAATGAGAAGTGTGGCCCGTGCTAGGCCGTGATGAGCAAGGATGTCACATTGGCTTACTTCACCACACCAGGAAGGACTCTGCTACCGTTTAATACACTTAACTTTTATGATATTAATTCTTTTTAAGGATGAACACAATAAATTATAAGAACACAGATTTTTGGGAACACACAGCTATTTTATTTCAACCTTAGGCTAATATAACGTCGAGACACTGACAATTAGCTTATGCTTGTCACTTCACGGTTTTCGCTAGCAGCTTTACGACGACCGCGGCTGCGATCGAAGGAGTACCGGCTTTATTTAAGTTCCGCAAAACAAGATTTTATTCTATCTTATTTTATGCGTTTACAGACAATAGAAGTGTGAGTGTCGCGGAGAGTACGTCTGACTCTTGCGATCCTGTCCTGCTATAATTATGTTACATTCAGCTTCGCCTATGCACACGTTGCTTGCACACAAATGCGCGCTTAAAAATAATAAAGGCGTAAGTCCTTATTGTGCTTACAACATAACATTAATGAAATAAATTTTAAATAATAATTTGTTGCGTAATGCTAGTGCTATAACTGCACCTTGCCGTCAACTGAGTCTCTGCCGGTGGGTTACCGGTGAGATCATGCGGCCGTCGGCAAGGTAGGAGTTTACTCTTACGACCTAAGATACATATATGGTATGGTAACGTTAACAATTTGTTATATGTTGCTAATGCTGCAGCTCTACCTTGCCGTCAACCGATTCTCTGCCGGTGGGTTACCGGTGAGGTCATGCGGCCGTCGGCAAGGTAGGTATCTACACTTACGACCTAAGGTACATATATGCGCATGGTAACATATTTCTTTTTCTTCTCCCTCTGGTTATCTTCGGGTGGTGCATGTTGGGAGTGGGCGGAAGGTTCCAAAGTTTTCCTCACCCCCAACATTCGGAGGACCCGGATGTAACACCCCCCTCCTTGGGATCAAGGTTACTCATCCGCAGCATGGGAACCTTGCTCCTGTAGGCAGAGGCGTATGTCTTCAAAGCTGCGTAGGTTTCTGGCAGCGAGCGGCATGGTCGAGTGGCTCACCGAAGCTCTGGTGGGCTGTCTTGGCGGCGGAGATGGTGTGGCCTGACGTTCCTGAGGGACGGCCTGCATCGGTTGATAGCGGCCCGTCTCCTCGTCTGGTTCTCGTTGACGGGTGGGGTCTCGGTAGAGCAGCAGGGTGGCGACAGAGCCGCACAGTGCTCCCAGCACATGCGTACTCCAGCCGTAGACTGCATGGAGTGCATACCCATGGACGATGGCATCTACGACTGCCTTCAGCAGCTGGATTATCATGATGATCATAATGATTCCTGCTGAAACAGATCCAAACTTAATAAAGCCATTCCACAAGTTGGAAAAATGGGTGGCTGCCATTTTGCGGATGGCATCTTCGTCGATCAAATGCTTAAAATTTGATGACGAGACGCTTTCTCCGGCGAAACGTCTAACTAGTACATCGAGCAATGCTGATTTTTCTATGAGAAAAATGGTATGCTCCTAGAATCTCTCCAAGTCCTCTGGGCTATAAATTCCGCTCTCCAGGAAATCTGAAATGTCATGATAAGCCCAGGTAGGTCTCTCCGTCGGCTGGATGACCTTAGGTTCGTTAAAGATCATCGATCGCCCGGTCAGCTGCCTCCACTTCCCGTTGATCGAGAAGAGGGTTGGCAGGGGTGGACTGCATGGTACGGTGGTTCCGGTCCGGGTCATCACCCTCGTCTCCGGGCGGAGGTAGAGATCCTCTCCCTCACAGGTGACGGGGATCTCGGACTGACAGGTCGTGGTTACTCGCAACTTACAGGTAACCGGGTGGCACTGGATGATATGTGCCACCTCTCCTGCTGCTACGGCGGTGTAGCCTGGACCCCTCATGATTTTGTATGCGAAGGCGTCCGGCTGGGTGTCAACCAGGGGTAACGCATTCAAAATCATTTGACGCTCCACCCTGCAGGTGTGCGTCATCAGGTCGGCGTACGCGTCCTTGAATTGCGTTGACAGGTGGTGCTCGAGGTAAGCCACCTTGGAGTTAAGGTAACTCGACAAGGAGACTTCGTCGACGTCCAAGCGCGTTTTGGACGCGAAGGATTTGGACGGCGGTCCTTCAAAGATGAACAGCTGGCTGTTCTCAGTCTTGTGGAGCTTAAACCCACAAGACATTTCCTCTCCTGCGGACGTTAGACCAAATTGTATAGGCCTGGAGGAATTGCCGAAATACGCGGCCAGGTGTGTATTATTCCGCGTCGATACCCGCGTCGCGATGCCGTATACAGGTCGAAGTTACAAATGTTCGTTGGTACGATATCCCCATAAGTTTGTACGAGGTCGGTGCCCACGCACTGAGTGTCTGTGTACACGCACTTAACCCCGCTTTTGGTGACGAGTTCGTTATTTCTGAAATCGCACTTCCCGGTTTCCGCACTAAACGTTATTCTAAGGCCCACGGTGACAAAAACGTTCTTGTACTCGCGGTCCGTGAACACTATGCTTTCACCGGTGCATGTACCGTCGTCGCTTGTGGAGCCGACCCGGGTTACGTCTTTAAAGTTCGTGACATTGGAAATTAGTTCCGTTAATAACACGCGGCCGTACTGCAATTGTTTGTATCGGATGAGGTCCGCGCATTGGGCACGTGAAAGTCTGTGAAGGTACACTGAGGTGCCGCTCTCGATCACAGAACTGTGGGAGCTCATCCCACAGTAGTACATGCGCTGATCCGCCAGCACTTGGCACTGGTGGATCGGCACGTGTCGGTGAGTGGCTTTCTGCAGCAGCTGCATCTGAATCTCTTCGGTGATGACCTCTTCTCGTAGGGCCAGGCAGGGCCCGACCTCCAGGAGGGAAAGCGTCGTCACGTTGGGGGTCGCCTGACTACAATCGTATCCTCGGATGATTGCGTCGGCGGACGCCCAGGAGAGAATGGCGGCTACGGTGACGAGTGTCCAAAAGCCCATCTTGATCTCTGCAGCAGAAATAAAAGTTTTGCGGCAGTAAAACGTAAGAAATATTTATACTTAAGGTTAGATGCTATCATCAATGTCCTCATCCGGCTGAACGTCCATCGAGGCATCGTCGTCCGAGGGTTCATCACCCTCGTCGACTGCGTCGATGTCGCCAGGCGGTCTGAGTCTAGTGTGTCTGAGTTTATCCGTGTGAACAATGCGAGATTTACCTTGATAGGTTATCTTCGCATTGTTGGTTTCAGGCCAGAGCTGAAGGATTCGATGCGGGCCCGAAAAGTTTTTGGGGAATGCCCCGCGCCTCGGCTCCAGCAGTAGGAGCACTGAATCACCCACCGCGAATGTTACTGGGTGAATTCCCCGGTCATAGTATTTTTTGGATCGGCCCTTCGCCGTTGTCAAATTTGCCCGTGCTTTCTCGCGGATGTCCGCGAGATTCTCCCTCAGCCGCGACACATAGTCCGCGTATGTATCCGTCAGCTTTGGCTGATCGTTAATGTTTTCGGAGGGGACCCGCGCTAACTTCCCGTACACAATTTCGTAGGGTGTCAGTCGGGTTCCCTCGTGTACGCTGGTGTTGTAACTGAAGGACGCGAACTCGACCCATTCGTCCCACTGCCGCAGGCCGGTCGCGTAGCTCCGCAGATACTCCTTAAGGGAGTGATACATGCGTTCGATTGAGCCATTTGACTGGGGCCGGAAGGCGGTGGTCGTATAGGTCTTAATTTTGCACATTCGTGCAACGCATCGCATCAGAGAGCTTACGAAGGGAGCTCCCTGATCAGTCAGGACCGCTTTCGGCGACCCATGAATGAAAACGAGCCGTCTAAGGAGCGCGCTCGCTATTTCGGTCGATGAAGCTGCTGCTAAAGGCACCAGAATGCAGAATTTGCTCAATAAATCCTGCATAGTGAGGATATATTGGTTTCCTAATTTAGTAGTTTCGAGCGGGCCTACGATATCCAGAGCGACCTTGTCAAAGCTCGCTCCGGGAGTGTCGGTCAAAACCATTGGCTGTTTTGTTCGACGCCTCACCGTCTTGCTTAGCTGACACAGGGCGCACTGGCTAATGTAGTCGCTTATGGCCTTTTTCATGCCCGGCCAGTAGTAATTCTGGCGAATTCGAGTGTATGTTTTGGTGATGCCCTTATGTCCATTTACGGGGGACTCGTGGATATCTCTAATTATCACCGGCCTTTCGTCAGGCTCGGGTATTACAATCTGATTTTTGCAAATGACAATTGTTGTTTCGCGTCCAGAGAAACAGTCTTTCAACAAGTCGACTATGTTATTCCACGAGAAGTCATCGATTTCGCTCGTTTCCGACAGTCTGACTGAACGGAGAGCGAGATCGATGCTTACCCCGAAAAATGACTGCAGGCCTTCCCTAAAATCGACCAGCTCGACTCGCTGTCGAAGGTTTTCTTTGATAGGAATTGCAATTAATAACCGCCCATTGTCCTCAGTCACCTTGCATCTGCCCAGGGTGACGTCAGCTAAAGCTGGCAGAAACTCCTGGGCTGCTAGATATCGGGACCCAGAGCACAATGGCTGATTCTTAGTTGTTACGAAATACCCCAAATTATCCTTCCTATCCATCACGTAAAGGTCGCGGCTAGGAATTATATTACTCGCGATTCGCGGATCTCGTCTTCTATTTACTTGGAACTCGACGGACGCGGGATCGACCATATCCTCTGACTCGCTAGTCGATGGGCCGGCCTCGGTTTGGTCCCTATCGCTGTTCGTTCCGGGCGGCTCGCTTTCACTCCTCGCGGGGTCAATGTCCTCCGGAAGGCTCCGATCACCGGGAGTATCTTCCGGTGGTTCTGCCGTCGTAACAAGAGGCATTTCCTCGTCGATACCCGAAGTGTCTTCTAACGGGTCCAGGAGAAAATTAGGTGGTGGGAGTTCAGGGATGTAGGGGGGAGGATCATCGGGTACTGGAGGGGTTGGGGAGGGAGGAAGGGGAACTTGTAAGGGAAGAAATATGTCAGGATTCGGATTTTGGGAATATCCAGCCGGTTGTTCGGGTTGCTCCTCCTCCGGTTCATCAGACGGGTGAGGGTTGGCGCAAGGTCGCGCTTCCTCCACTTCTACCCTTGGTTCTTTACTTCTGCGCCAATGGCGTGGCGTATAAATTTCTGATGTACCTGATGATGAGTCGTCCGCGACTATCACCCTTTTCCTGATGACATTAATGTCCTACACAGGGGTCTCAGTGGGGTTACGCGATAGTGCGTCCGCTACCTTATTGGTTTTTCCTGGTATGTAGTGGACGCTGAAGTCATATACTTCAGGCAACTTAAAATCCCATCTTTTCAGCCGCGATGTCGAGTCTTTCACGTTATGCAACCATTCGAGAGGTTGATGATCCGTGATCACAGTGAAATGTCGTCCATATAGGCAGTATTTAAACTGCTCAATGCTGTATATAATGGCTAAAAGCTCTTGCTCGATCGTGCTATAGTTTCGCTCAGCGCTGTTCATACACCTGTTGGCGAAAGCGATAGGGAGATCGGCGCCTTCGTCGTTCTTCTGACTCAGCACACCGGCCACGGCGAAACCTGATGCGTCTGACGTGACGAAGAAGGGTTTGTCGAAATCAGGGTGCTGTAAAATCGGATCTTTGATCAGAGCCGCTTTCAGTGTATTACCCTCCTCGCAGCTCTCGGTCCACTCGAAGGTGCTGACCTTCTTGAGTAGGTTCGTGAGCGGTTTAGCGATTTTGGCGAAGTCCGCGATGAACCGCCTATAGTACCCACACAGGCCTAAAAATTGCTTAATATTGGTTTTGGAAGTGGGCCTGGGGAACTCGGCGACCGCCTTTACCTTTTCCGGGTTTGCTTGTATTCCTTCGGGCGATATGATGTGGCCCAGGAAGGGTACAGATGTCTTATAGAATTTACACTTACTGGGGTTGAGCTTAAGGTTTGCTCCCCCTAAATTCCTTGCTAAATCCAGAAAATTTTGGTCATGCTCTTCCCATGTCCGAGCTGCCAAAATTATGTCATCGAAGAAGGCGTGTTGGCCCTTCTTTTGTTTTACAACTTTGTTCACGGTTTCCTGGAAGCTGGCCGGAGCGTTTTTGAGGCCAAACGGAACTCGTTTAAAATGGTAGTGGCCCCAGGGTGTAGAAAACACGGTTTTCCACCTGTCTTCTGGTTTTAGAAGGAGCTGGTGGAACCCGGAGGCCGTGTCTGCGACCGTAAAAATGTGTGCGCGCCCAATTCCTCCAAAGTATTTTGGATATTAGGAATTGGGTGAGCAAAGCCGACCGTTTTCTCGTTTAATTTCCTAAAATCGACCACAACTCGCCACTGCTTTTTGCCGGTCGGAGCGTCATGCTTACGGACAACCCATACAGGCGAATTGTTAGGGCTCTTAAATCTCGCATTGTTCACACGGATAAACTCAGACACACTAGACTCAGACCGCCTGGCGACATCGACGCAGTCGACGAGGGTGATGAACCCTCGGACGACGATGCCTCGATGGACGTTCAGCCGGATGAGGACATTGATGATAGCATCTAACCTTAAGTATAAATATTTCTTACGTTTTACTGCCGCAAAACTTTTATTTCTGCTGCAGAGATCAAGATGGGCTTTTGGACACTCGTCACCGTAGCCGCCATTCTCTCCTGGGCGTCCGCCGACGCAATCATCCGAGGATACGATTGTAGTCAGGCGACCCCCAACGTGACGACGCTTTCCCTCCTGGAGGTCGGGCCCTGCCTGGCCCTACGAGAAGAGGTCATCACCGAAGAGATTCAGATGCAGCTGCTGCAGAAAGCCACTCACCGACACGTGCCGATCCACCAGTGCCAAGTGCTGGCGGATCAGCGCATGTACTACTGTGGGATGAGCTCCCACAGTTCTGTGATCGAGAGCGGCACCTCAGTGTACCTTCACAGACTTTCACGTGCCCAATGCGCGGACCTCATCCGATACAAACAATTGCAGTACGGCCGCGTGTTATTAACGGAACTAATTTCCAATGTCACGAACTTTAAAGACGTAACCCGGGTCGGCTCCACAAGCGACGACGGTACATGCACCGGTGAAAGCATAGTGTTCACGGACCGCGAGTACAAGAACGTTTTTGTCACCGTGGGCCTTAGAATAACGTTTAGTGCGGAAACCGGGAAGTGCGATTTCAGAAATAACGAACTCGTCACCAAAAGCGGGGTTAAGTGCGTGTACACAGACACTCAGTGCGTGGGCACCGACCTCGTACAAACTTATGGGGATATCGTACCAACGAACATTTGTAACTTCGACCTGTATACGGCATCGCGACGCGGGTATCGACGCGGAATAATACACACCTGGCCGCGTATTTCGGCAATTCCTCCAGGCCTATACAATTTGGTCTAACGTCCGCAGGAGAGGAAATGTCTTGTGGGTTTAAGCTCCACAAGACTGAGAACAGCCAGCTGTTCATCTTTGAAGGACCGCCGTCCAAATCCTTCGCGTCCAAAACGCGCTTGGACGTCGACGAAGTCTCCTTGTCGAGTTACCTTAACTCCAAGGTGGCTTACCTCGAGCACCACCTGTCAACGCAATTCAAGGACGCGTACGCCGACCTGATGATGCACACCTGCAGGGTGGAGCGTCAAATGATTTTGAATGCGTTACCCCTGGTTCACACCCAGCCGGACGCCTTCGCATACAAAATCATGAGGGGTCCAGGCTACACCGCCGTAGCAGCAGGAGAGGTGGCACATATCATCCAGTGCCACCCGGTTACCTGTAAGTTGCGAGTAACCACGACCTGTCAGTCCGAGATCCCCGTCACCTGTGAGGGAGAGGATCTCTACCTCCGCCCGGAGACGAGGGTGATGACCCGGACCGGAACCACCGTACCATGCAGTCCACCCCTGCCAACCCTCTTCTCGATCAACGGGAAGTGGAGGCAGCTGACCGGGCGATCGATGATCTTTAACGAACCTAAGGTCATCCAGCCGACGGAGAGACCTACCTGGGCTTATCATGACATTTCAGATTTCCTGGAGAGCGGAATTTATAGCCCAGAGGACTTGGAGAGATTCTAGGAGCATACCATTTTTCCCATAGAAAAATCAGCATTGCTCGATGTACTAGTTAGACGTTTCGCCGGAGAAAGCGTCTCGTCATCAAATTTTAAGCATTTGATCGACGAAGATGCAATCCGCGAAATGGCAGCCACCCATTTTTCCAACTTGTGGAATGGCTTTATTAAGTTTGGATCTGTTTCAGCAGGAATCATTATGATCATCATGATACTCCAGCTGCTGAAGGCAGTCGTAGATGCCATCGTCCATGGGTATGCACTCCATGCAGTCTACGGCTGGAGTACGCATGTGCTGGGAGCACTGTGCGGCACTGTGCCACCCTGCTGCTCTACGGAGACCCCACCCGTCAACGAGAACCAGACGAGGAGACGGGCCGCTATCAACCGATGCAGGTCCCTCAGGAATGTCGGGCCACACCATCTCCGCCGCCAAGACAGCCCACCAGAGCTTCGGTGAGCCACTCGACCTTGCCGCTCGCTGCCAGAAACCTACGCAGCTTTGAAGACATACGCCTCCGCCTACAGGAGCAAGGTTCCCATCCTGCGGATGAGTAACCTTGATCCCAAGGAGGGGGGTATTACATCCGGGTCCTCCGAATGTTGGTGGTGAGGAAAATTTTGGAACCTTCCGCCCACTCCCAACATGCACCACCCGAAGATAACCAGAGGGAGAAGAAAAAGAAATATGTTACCATGCGCATATATGTACCTTATGTCGTAAGTGTAGATACCTACCTTGCCGACGGCCGCATGACCTCACCGGTAACCCACCGGCAGAGAATCAGTTGACGGCAAGGTAGAGCTGCAGCATTAGCAACATATAACAAATTGTTAATGTTACCATACCATATATGTATCTTAGGTCGTAAGAGTAAACTCCTACCTTGCCGACGGCCGCATGATCTCACCGGTAACCCACCGGCAGAGACTCAGTTGACGGCAAGGTGGAGTTATAGCTCTAGCATTACGCAACAAATTACACAGGCCGACAAAATTTTCCTGAACCAATAACCCAGAGACCAGATCATACTTTCCCGAAGGTTTTTGACACGCTGAATCCAAATCCGGCCTCAGAATTGCTCTATCACCTCAGGTTTTCGAGATATCCTAACCTAAAAGTGCAAAAATCACCGTTTTTGGCTGTTTTTGAGGTTATGTTATGCCGCCAACTGATTTTTTAATACAAAACGACCAGCGGCATCTGAAAGTACTAGTCTTGCCCTTCAAAATTCATTTTCGCTTGTTTCGATTCGACTTTTCCTTCTCGAGATATATCGATTTCAATCTGTAATGTATCAGTGTTTCTTATCTACTAGACATCCTATCCCATAGCCCCATTTATACTCGGATAAACAAACTCTTCCTGATATTGCTGTCAAACCGCTTGCAAATGCATACCTATTAGTTTTTGGGGTCACTGATCACAAATCTGGAGTCAGAATCTCCGAATTCAAAATGGCGGATCCAATATGGTGGCTATGATTACCACGATCCGTAGTAAGTCACAAAAAATCCCGGAAAAGCTCTGGAGATCGGTTACTCGGGGGTTTTCAGGGTCGCTGATCTCAAATCTGGAGTCAGAATTTCCGAATTCAAAATGCCGGATCCAAAATGGCGGTTATGATTACCACGATCCATAGTAAGTCACCAAAAACACTGGAAAAGCTCTGGAGATCGGTTACGCGGGGGTATTCGGGGTCGCTGATCTCAAATCTGGAGTCAGAATTTCCGAATTCAAAATGGCGGATCCAAAATGGCGGTTATGATTACCACGATCCATAGTAAGTCACCAAAAACACTGGAAAAGCTCTGGAGATCGGTTACGCGCGGGTTTTCGGGGTCGCTGATCTCAAATCTGGAGTCAGAATTTCCAAATTCAAAATGGAAGATCAAATATCGCGACTATCGTTGCCAAGGGCCATAGCCATAGTTGACCAAAATCTTGGAAATGGTCTTTTAAGTCGTCACTTGGAAGTTTCCCGATTCTCCGAGCTCGAATCTGCAGTCAAATATTCCAAGTACAGAATACCTACTGACCAACCCAATATGTTACAAAATGACGGATGTAATATAGCAGCTTGTCTTACATAAAGAACCTCACTTTGACTTCTTATGAAAACGTTGTCGTTGCTCCTGAAACGATCGTTTATATGACTTGCGCCTATAGACAGTCGATACGTTATGTCTATGCAGAGACCAGCAGTAGTCCGCCATCATCCGCTCATCCCACCTACCTTGAAAATGCCGCTCCTTTTGTTTGAAATCCTGATGAAAGCGTTCACCCATTTCTTCGCTGAATGCGCCATTATTCTCAGGAAAGTAGTCTAAATGAGAAAACAAAAAGTGCAATTTCATACTCATCAGGCACCCTAATTTTTGGAAATTCGTTAGCATCGTAGATACAATAGATTTGTACTTTGGATCTCGATAGTTTCCTAAAAAATTGTCTGTGACACTTTTGAAGCTCATCCAAGCATCTTTTTGTACGGGTGTCATGGTTTTTACAAAATCATCGTCTTTCATAAGTTTTCTAATATCAGGCCCAACAAATATGCCTTCTTTAAGTTTAGCATCCGACAAATGCTTAAACTTGGATGCAATGTACTGGAAACATTCGCCTTCTTTGTCTAAAGCTTTAGTAAATTGCTTCATAAAGCCAAGCTTGAGATGCAATGGAGGCAATAGGATTCGACGGGTGTCGACAAGACTCTCATGAATGACATTGTGTTCACCAACCTTCATCTGGATTCTTTGTGGCCAATTTTTCTTTACCCAGTGCTCCTGTCGGGAACGACTGTTCCAAAGGCAGAGAAAACACGGATGTCTCGTGTTTCCCGACTGCAAACCTACTAAAATATTTATCATTTTGAAGTCACCACAAATCAACCATTTGTGCTCATTATAATAATTGACTTTTTCAAGAAGAAATTGAAAGCTTTCGTACGATTCTTTCAATACGGTGGAATGGCCAATGGGAATTGCCGCATATTTATTTCCATTATGAAGCAGTACTGCTTTAAGACTATCTGTTGAAGAATCTATAAAGAGTCGCCAGTTCTCCGACTTATAAACTTCTTCTATCTCATATAAACTAATCAAACCTTTAATATCGTTGCAATATACAAGGGAATTCTCTTTAGTAAAATACTTCACGAACTTATTATCTCTTTTCCTGTAGACGGAAATTTTTGTCCTAGGGGATAGAAGATTTCTTTCTTTGAGTCTGGAAGCGCATAGCTCTGCCAAATCTTTACTCAAATTCAATTCCCGCACAAAATCATCCAGAGCATTTTGATCAAAAAGTTGCGGTTTTCCGTCGTCAAAAGAAAATTCATCGTCACTGCTTTCGGCCTCGTCACTTTCAATCGTTTGCCTTTCTTGCTACGCTTGTGGCTGAGGAACAGTATTTGTATTCCGTTCTATTTTTCCAATTTTTGGTGGTGTTACACTAAGCACCTTAGGATACACAAGCAAATGTTTATTTGTATGGTTTCTACCAGTTATATCACATCCACAAAAGTAGCAGTCATCATCATGATTTCTAGGTTCACGCCACACTACTGTTTCAATTACAACATCCTTTTTTATACTATTCCAGTTTTTCAAAGTTCGGCGACAATCTTCACAAATAGAATTAGGAACCCAGGGTTTATTTAGATTTCTCATAGGCATTTGATAACATTCTTCGAACTGTGCTCTTATTGTATCACTGATGTTTCTACGGTAAGTTTCTGCCTCAAACTTTCCGCAAACATTGCAAAATTTATTAACTTTATTTGCGCACGGGATTCTCGACATTGTAGATGACTAATCCGTTAGCCTGTCGGTCAAACACGATCTCTAACACGGAAAGTCTTATGTTTCTTGAAAGCACTGAGTGATCTACACTGGATGTACATCAGATCCATACATGCACACTACGACGTTAATGTATCTAATACCGTATTGATTTATTTATGGGTTGATGACTAATCCGTTAGCCTGTCGCTCAAACGCGATCTCTAACACGGAAAGTCTTGTTTTTCTTGAAAGCACTGGCTGATCTACACTGGATGTACATCAGATTCATACATGCACACTACGACGTTAATGTATCTAATACCGTATTGATTTATTTATGGGTTGATGACTAATCCGTTAGCCTGTCGCTCAAACGCGATCTCTCACACGGAAAGTCTTGTTATTCTTGAAAGCACTGGCTGATCTACACTGGATGTACATCAGATTCATACATGCACACTACGACGTTAATGTATCTAATACCGTATTAATTTATTTATGGGTTGATGACTAATCCGGTAGCCTGTCGCTCAAACGCGATCTCTAACACGGAAAGTCTTGTTTTTCTTGAAAGCACTGGCTGATCTACACTGGCTGTACATCAGATTCATACATGCCCACTACGACGATCATGTATCTAATACCGTATTGATTCAGATTTCAAACAAAAGGAGCGGCATTTTCAAGGTAGGTGGGATGAGCGGATGACGGCGGACTATTGCTGGTCTCTGCATAGACATAACGTATCGACTGTCTATAGGCGCAAGTCATATAAACGATCGTTTCAGGAGCAGCGACAACGTTTTCATAAGAAGTCAAAGTGAGGTTCTTTATGTAAGACTAGCTGCTATATTACATCCGTCATTTTGTAACATATTGGGTGGGTCAGTAGGTATTCTGTACTTGGAATTTTTGACTGCAGATTCGAGCTCGGAGAATCGGGAAACTTCCAAGTGACGACTTAAAAGACCATTTCCAAGATTTTGGTCAACTATGGCTATGGCCCTTGGCAACGATAGTCGCGATATTTGATCCTCCATTTTGAATTTGGAAATTCTGACTCCAGATTTGAGATCAGCGACCCCGAAAACCCCCGCGTAACCGATCTCCAGAGCTTTTCCAGTGTTTTTGGTGACTTACTATGGATCGTGGTAATCATAACCGCCATTTTGGATCCGCCATTTTGAATTCGGAAATTCTGACTCCAGATTTGAGATCAGCGACCCCGAAAACCCCCGAGTAACCGATCTCCAGAGCTTTTCCGGGATTTTTTGTGACTTACTACGGATCGTGGTAATCATAGCCGCCATATTGGATCCGCCATTTTGAATTCGGAGATTGTAACTCCAGATTTGTGATCAGTGACCCCAAAAACTACCTGGTATGCATTTGCAAGCGGTTTGACAGCAATATCAGGAAGAGTTTGTTTATCCGAGTATAAATGGGGCTATGGGATAGGATGTCTAGTAGATAAGAAACACTGATACATTACAGATTGAAATCGATATATCTCGAGAAGGAAAAGTCGAATCGAAACAAGCGAAAATGAATTTTGAAGGGCAAGACTAGTACTTTCAGATGCCGCTGGTCGTTTTGTATTAAAAAATCAGTTGGCGGCATAACATAACCTCAAAAACAGCCAAAAACGGTGATTTTTGCACTTTTAGGTTAGGATATCTCGAAAACCTGAGGTGATAGAGCAATTCTGAGGCCGGATTTGGATTCAGCGTGCCAAAAACCTTCGGAAAAGTATGGTCTGGTCTCTGGGTTAAAAATCTTGTCGGCCTGTGTTATTATTTAAAATTTATTTCATTAATGTTATGTTGTAAGCACAATAAGGACTTACGCCTTTATTATTTTTAAGCGCGCATTTGTGTGCAAGCAACGTGTGCATAGGCGAAGCTGAATGTAACATACTTATAGCAGGGCAGGATCGCCTCAGCTATATATATATAAAACATAGGCCGAACATATGTACCGTTTTCAACTGCTAAATTAACTTTTGGAACGTAAATTACTGTCAAACTTAAAATGTTATTAAGAGTTATTTATTCCTCTTGCTCTCCCGAGTAAGTTAGGAGAAAGAAATTTTGTATTGAGAACACTTTTGTATTTTCATGAATTCTGGAAACCGAATTCCAACTTTTTGACAAATTATAAAGTCACGTAAAAACGCAAGGATTAATTATAAGACCACTACATGTAAAACTAAAGTAATCGGAGGGGCAAAACTAGCATAAATTCCAGTAAATTCATATTTCCACTTTTTACCCCAAAATAATATTTTTATTTTGAGCATAAACTTACACCGTCGGATAAACATAAATTTTTAGAAGCTATGAAAATTAAAATCATTGTTGTCAGTTCATTAGTTCACTAGTTACCGAATTTAATAATTATTGGATGAATATTTCTTGTAATCAGAGTATCCGCCGAATATCTCGACCCCCGAAAAATATACGAACTTGGCCCTCCGGCTACTTAAGTTATTTTATACCACCAACACTATGGTTATAGTTTTAAGAAATATAATTAAACATTTTTGGGGGTTGCCATTAGCGGCCCATGTATAAGAGCGATATAGATTCTTAGAACCTAAAGCCGCTAGGGCTGATAGTGCTGACCATGCGTCTGGGAGCAGTTTGCAGCTGCACTCCTCCGACCGCTTCGCGGCAGCAGCAACCAATCACAGCACGCCACCGCCGTGAAGTTCTGCAGTGGGAGAACCCACGCCACCACCGATCGAGGCGGCCGGGAGCAGGCCACCACGGCAGTCACCGAGCAGCTACACCAAGAGTCAGACGTACTCTCCGCGACACTCACACTTCTATTGTCTGTAAACGCATAAAATAAGATAGAATAAAATCCTGTTTTGCGGAACTTAAATAAAGCCGGTACTCCTTCGATCGCAGCCGCGGTCGTCGTAAAGCTACTAGCGAAAACCGTGAAGTGACAAGCATAAGCTAATTGTCAGTGTCTCGACGTTATATTAGCCTAAGGTTGAAATAAAATAGCTGTGTGTTCCCAAAAATCTGTGTTCTTATAATTTATTGTGTTCATCCTTAAAAAGAATTAATATCATAAAAGTTAAGTGTATTAAACGGAAGCAAAGTCCTTCCTGGTGTGGTGAAGTAAGCCGATGTGACATCCTTGCTCATCACGGCCTAGCACGGGCCGCACTTCTCATTTTTAAATATAAATTCGGGGAAATTCTGAGAAGGACCAGATCAAACTACCTCTACCAGTCAAGCAGATATAACGGAGGCGGCATAGCAAGCTGTCCGGGTAGCAGAGCAGAGAGGCCATCCAGATAGAGAACGAGAGGGCCTGAAGCCAAAATTTAAGGGTGTCAGGTTACACCAAAAATCCATATAGCTAAGGGGGAGAGCCAGTCGCATCAAACTTCACTCCTGATCGACGACTGTTCCGGCTAGACGCGCTGCCATTGCAACTCCTGGCCCCCCATTAGCTTAGACTCTCCGAAAAGGTAAGTGTCAACGCCATTGAATATAAACAATTTGAGTCCTATCGGGTTACATACCCCAAAAACCTTACAGATTCGAAAAACAACTACTTGCGTTAAGTGTGGCGCGGTGTTTAAATTCAGTTTAATTATCCTAACCATAGTAGCGCACGTAACAAATGGTGACAGCGTTTTCGGATCTGTGAGGTTTTTCCGTTTTTCCGGGAAATTCAATTCACGGAAAAGCCGGAAAATTCCCTGGTTGAAAAATCACATAAATAAAAAAATTAAAATAACTGGTGCGGAAGTTAAATAAAATAAATTTATTTCGCAAATATTGAAAGAATTTACAAGTACGTAGGTCGGAAAAATCGGAAGTTCCGCCTACGCACACCAGGAAAAAGGGCAGTGCGCGCTCGCATAAATTTAGTGATATCGTGGCTTGTTAGCAGCAGAAAACGGCTAACCCACGTAGAGACACGTCGAGCCCGATAGATAAATTTATCCGGTTCGCAGATCTTCTCGAAATGGCGTCGGCAGACCCGACCAAATCCGCGACCGATATCACAGCGAGCGAAGTAGAAGAAATGATGTGTTCGATCGAACAAAGAGAAAGAATTTTACAGGAACGCGAAAAGCGGTTAGAAGCACAGAACGCGAGTATGTTCGCCGCGGCTCAGGCGTGCCGCGACGAAGCTATAGAGCAGATTAATAACGCGCGCCTATCATATGCGTCGGCGGCCGGGCTATCGGTAGAATCAACTATGCAGACAGTCGACCAATGGCGGGAGGAAAACGAAAATTGCGATACAAGAGATGACGCGAGTTTCACCGGGGATAGGCCGTTACCAACGATTAAGGACCCCGTCACACCCGTTCGGAGGCGAATCCCGGTGGTACGAAGCATGGGATTAACCGCTATAGAAATGGAGGAAAAATTAGAGGAAATGCGCCCTCGGCTCGGGCGCCGAACCACGCACCGACATTTACTTGCTAACTTTATTTCCTAGGTGCATAATATACTGTTTCATTTCGAATCTTCATTATAGAATATTCATTACAGAATATTCTTCTCAATATTTTTAATCATCTCAATTTTGTTCAAAAACTTTCCTTCATATATTTTACAGGTATAAAAGTTTAAAAAGAAAGACGATCTCGTGAATAATACAACTAGGGAATTAGCTTATACCAAATTTCGGCTTTGTAAGCCCTTCAATCAGGGGTAGGAAGGATGTAAATATAGGGGAAAAAATCTAACCTGGCCTAATAAAAGTCTTACGGTTTTCTACTTTATACATACCCTCATTGTAATAGAAAACACTTATAAAGAAAATGTCAACCCCTAACTCGTCCCGGAAGCCCTTCAAATAGGTGTTGGAACAGGGTGTATAACAGTAAAAAAATTCTAACTTGGCCTGATAAAAGTCTTACGGTTTTCCACTTCATACATACCCTCATTATGATAGAATACACTTATAACAAAAATTAGAACCCCTAACTCGTCCCGGAAGCCCTTCAAATAGGGGTTGGAACGGGGTGAATACAGGTAATAAAATTCTAACTTGGCCTAATAAAAGTCTTACGGTTTTCCACTTCATACAAACCCTCATTATGATAGAATACACTTATAACAAAAATGAAAACCCCTAACTCGACCCGGAAGCCATTCAAATAGGGTTTGGAACGGGGTGAATACAAGTAAAAAAATGCTAACGTGGCCTAATAAAAGTCTTACGGTTTTCCACTTCATATAAACCCTCATTATGATAGAATACACTTATAAAAAAAATAAAAACGTCTTACGATTTTCTACTTAACACATACCCTCTTTGTAATAGAAGACACTTATAAAAAAAATGACAACCCCTAACTCGTCACGGAAACCCTTTAAAAAGGGGTTGGAGGGGGTATATATAGGTAATAAAATTCTAACTTGGCCTAATAATAGTCTAACGGTTTTCTACTTTATACATACTCGTACTGTTATACAATACACTTATAACATAAATTACAACCCCTAACTCGTCCCGGAAGCCCTTCAAATAGTGGTTGGATCGTTGCAATTTTTGAATATTTATAAATTTTAGAATTATCGTAAATTTTTGTAAATTTTGTAAATTTTTGAAAAGTTTGTAAATTTCTGAATGTTTTGTAAATTTATGGAACTGTGTACATTTTGAAAATTTTTGTAAATTTCATAAATTTATAAAATTTTTGTAAATTTCATAATATAAAATTTTTGTAAATTTTTGAAAAGTTTGTAAATTTCTGAATGTTTTGTAAATTTATGGAACTGTGTACATTTTGAAAATTTTTGTAAATTTAATAAATTTATAAAATTTTTGTAAATTTCATAAATTTATAAAATTTTTGTAAATTTCATAAATTTATAAAATTTTTGTAAATTTCATAATAATATAAAATTTTAGAAAAAATTGTAAATTTATGAAAATTGTGTAAATTAATATAAATTTTATAAATTTTTAAAATTCTTGAAATTCTTGAAAATTTTGGAAACTATTAAAATTAGGTCAATTTTATATTTGTGAACATTTGTAAATTTTTATTGTAAATTTTGGAAATTTTGGAAATTTTGGAAATTTTGGAAATATGTAAATTTTGGAAAATTTGTAAATTTTGGAAAATTTGTAAATTTTGGAAAATTTGTAAATTTTTGAAATTAATGGAAAATATTGTTAATTCTTGGAAATATTGTAAAGCTGTGCCAATTTGTAAACTTACAAAAATTGTGTAAATTTTTGATTATTTGTAAATTTTGAAAAATTGTCAATTTAAAAAAATTTTAAATTTTAAAAATGTAAAATTTAAAAAATTGTAATTTTTAAAAAATTGTAAATTTTGAAAAATATGTAAATTTTGAAAAATATGTAAATTTTGCAATATTGTAAAATTTTTAAAAATTGTAAATTTTTAAAAAAGTATAAATTTTGTAAAAATTGTAAATTTTTAAAAAAATTGTAAATTTTGAAAAAATTGTAAATTTTGAAAAAATTGTAAATTTTGAAATAATTGTAAATTTTGAAATAATTGTAAATTTTGAAATAATTGTAAATTTTGAAAAAATCGTAAATTTTGAAAAAATTGTAAATTTTGAAAAATTCGTAAATTTTGGAATAATCGGAAATTTTGGAAAAATCGGAAATTTTGGAAAAATCGGAAATTTTGGAAAAATCAGGAAATTTTGGAAAAATTGGAAATTTTGGAAAAATCATAAATTTTGGAAAAATTGTAAATTTTGAAAAATTTGTAAATTTTGAAAAATTTGTAAATTTTGAAAACTTTGTAGAATTTGATAAATTTGAAGATTTTAAAATTTGTTAATTTTACAAATTTGTAAAATTTAGGAAATAGAATATTTATGAAAATTTTGTAAATTCTTAAGAATTATGTAAATTTTTGCAAATATGTCACTTTTTTAAAATTTTGTAAATTTCTAAAATTTTGTAAATTTCTAAAATTTTGTAAATTTCTAAAATTTTGTAAATATCTAAAATTTTGTAAATTTCTAAAATTTTGTAAATTTCTAAAATTTTGTAAATTTCTAAAATTTTGTAAATTTCTAAAATTTTGTAAATTTCTAAAATTTTGTAAATTTCTAAAATTTTGTAAATTTCTAAAATTTTGTAAATTTCTAAAATTTTGTTAATTTCTAAATTTTTGTAAATTTCTAAAATTTTGTAAATTTTTGTAAATATTGTATATTCTTGAAAATTTGGTCATTTTTAGAAAATATGTGAAATTTAGAAAATTTGTAAATTGTAGAATATTGGTAAATTTTAGACAGTTTGTTATTTTTAGAAAATTTGTAAATTGTGGAAAATATTGTAAATTTTTGGAAATATTATAAATCTGTAAAAATCTGTAAACTTTAGAAAATTGGGTAAATATTTGATAATTTGTAAATATTGAAAAATTTTTTGAATTTTAAAAAATTGTGTTTTTTTAAAAATTGGTCAATTTTACAAACTTGTAAATTTTAGAAAATAGAACACTAATGAAAATTTTGTAAATTCTTGAGATTTTTGTAAATTTCCGGAACATTGAAAAAATTTTCAAAAGGTACAAAATTTTCAAAAATTTACAATATATTCAAAAGTTTATAAAATTCTTATAATTTTAAAAATTGCACAATTAAAAAAGGCCCTACTCACACACTTGTTAAAAAGAATACGGTCTGTAACACGTGTAGAAAAAGCTTTTTCAGACTCGGATGATGATAATAAGTATTGTAAATTTTTGAAAATTTTTGAAAATTATGAAAATTTTAAAAAATTTTGAATATTTTTAAATTACATGCATAATTTATTCTTTTTATTTTCATTGGTATGGTGGACGAATTAAAATTCACAATTTCCCATTCGTCTTACATGCAGATAAACCATTGTGTAACAGGGGGGAAAGATGTTTTCAGACTCGGGTGAGGATAGGAGCATTCGTGTGCGTATCGGGTGCCTTCGTCGCCCTCGAGTTCCACTCATGCTTAATCGTCATCCTCGCTCAGAAAAAGTCAATTTTTCTGCCATATTGCACAATGTACTATTTTCCCCGCTATAGAAGTTGAAAAAGATACGGTGTGCAACACGGGGAGAATAGAACATTATGCAATAAGGGGCGAAAGTTGCAGAGTTTTCCCGCGGTTGGGTTTACTGCCTGAGTAAAAAGGTTTGTCCCGAGGGGGCGTTTTCTGAACGAGCAAAGCAAGGGCAGTAATCACCGGAGGGAAATATCTTCTCTTGAGGGCAGTACGCATCCGAGGGAAAAATCTACTTTCGTCCCGTGTTGCATATATTATTTTATTCCACTCTCGATCGTGGCCACTTATTTACACTGAAAAGTAGGGCCGACGCGGTTTTTTTATATTTTTCTAGGTTGATCTAGAAGAATGTGTATGCGCGCGCTCAAATAGGAAATATGTAAATAAAGATTTTGTTTATTTTGTAATTACGATTTCTCTATTTTGTGTAAAAAAACCACTAGATGTATTAATATGTTACCTATATGTATCAATTTGTAATAAAACGAATAGTATTGTAAAGAAAAAAATTGTAAAAGAAAATCATTTCAATTTTACTTTTGCCCTGCAAATTTTACTTTCGCCCCTCTAATTTTACTTTCTTCCCGCAAATTTTACTTTCGTTCCGCAAATGGATTTACGGGAAATATTTGCTACTTTAGCTCCGATTTTCGAGGGCAAAAAGTGGCCATATCGGTCGAGTGTGGAATGAAAGCTATTTCAGACTCGGGTGAGGTGTCTTCACTACTCGTCTTTGTCTCGGGCGCCGAAGGCTATCCTATTCTCACTATCCTCACGCGAGTCTGAAGAAATCTTTCCGCCCCTGTTACACACCGGTTTATCTGCATGTAAGGCGGATGGGGAATCGCGAATTTTGATTCGTCCACCATACCAATCAAAATAAAAAGAATAAATTATGTATGTCCGACTCCGACTCGTGCTGAACACCCCATCCTCGCTAGAGATAGCTGTTTTTGTCCCCTTCTTATACAATGTCCTATTTATTAAGTTAATGCTTTTCTTGTATTAAATAAATGATGTTTTAATTGTTAGTTTACATTATTGAAAATGTATGAGTCTATATGATTTTGTCTATGTTATTAAACAGAATTATTTAAAGTAATACAATGTTACTTTGTTTTATAGGCTTCATACGCTTTTTAGAAGGCTATTATATCATTCTCGTTACCAAGAGAAGAAGAATTGCTGTTATTGGACATCATACAATTTATAAAATTGAAGACACCTCAATGATTTACATTCCGAGTGATTCTGTACGACTTTTCCATCCTGATGAACAAAGATATGTAAAAATGTTCCAGAGCATAGATTTAAGTAGTAATTTTTACTTCAGTTACTCTTATGATTTAACACACACACTTCAAAATAATATGGCTCCACCTAAATACATTAAAACAGAAATACCGTCAAACAGTTCAGATTTTTTATCAAACAATGAAGTTCTTGATGATTCAGAAGATTTTTTTAACATGTGGGCATTTTGCGAAGATTGGCAAAAAAATGGGTGCGTAATATTTTAGCTATCGTCTTTGAATTAGGGGCTATTTATAACTTACGTAAGACCTCTGAGGGGTGGATGGGATTGTAAAAATTCTTACGATTTCTTACCATCGAAAGGATGGGAGTACGATCATTTCTACGTAAGAAATATTATTTTATTTTATTTTATTTTATTTTATTTTATTTTATTTTATTTTATTTTATTTTATTTTATTTTATTTTATTTTATTTTATTTTATTTTTTATTTTATTTTATTTATTACAGGCATTGAGGCCTAAAGAATACAAAATCTACATATTAATAAAAGCTAATAAAAGTAAATTTATGAAAGAAATAGTATGTGCGTAACAGAAAAACACGCTATCTTTGAACATTTTTCAAGACTCTAATTTTCGATGGTTTTTCAAAACTCAAAATGTTTCTCAATCTTTGTTCCGAATAGAATCTACATAAAAATTGGCAAATGTAAATAAATCTAAATATAGAAACTGTTCCAGTCTCTCAATATTGTGGAATTTGTCTAGCATCTTAAATGGTTTGTGTCACAGTTTGATGTAATTTATTTCCGGTAGTTCACGTTATGGAGACTGGTACATAATTTTATTTAAAAGCTGATAATAAGACCTTTAATTTGAGTGGTCGCAGCATTTCTGAAGTTGTTTGGATCAAAAGTTATGTCTGTTTGAATATTATGAAAAATTTTATGTAGTAAATTGCAACTATGCAAAATACGGTCCTACAACATGATCCCCAATTTACCACCTAAGAATTTTCGTAATATTAAAACGGGCATAACTTTTAATCCAAACAACATAAAAAATACTGCAATCACTCAAATTAAAGGTCTTGTTACCAGCTATTAAGTAAAATTATGTACAAATTTCCATAATTTAAACTACCGGAAATAAATTTGAGACTGGAACAGTTTCTATATTTAGAACAAAGATTAGAAAAAATTTGGGTTTAGAAAAGTAATCGAGATTTAGAGTCTCGCAAAATGTTCACTGATAGCCT
Organism: Gastracanthus pulcherrimus; assembly: GCA_949152435.1. Lineage (NCBI taxonomy): Eukaryota > Metazoa > Arthropoda > Insecta > Hymenoptera > Pteromalidae > Gastracanthus > Gastracanthus pulcherrimus. Next base: position 66,152,573 of record OX424574.1, read on the forward strand.
TCTTTTATTAAAGTTTGACGCATATGGCTCTTTATTTAGAAAAAAATTAAAAAATTTTATGAAGTGGATGTGGTTGACTTTCCATTTTAGTGATATGGTAAGTTTCGTTTCTTTAGTAACCTCAAAGCATCCATTTGCAAACGTTTCAATCGTACGCTAAAAAACAAGATGTGGGTAAACTCCAGTCTGCAAGGAAACTACAAGTAGCTCGATATCTTGTCTTATTTACTGTTAAAGTAAAATGATAGTAAACATCGAACTATTGGTATTAAGCCTAACAAAGTATCTACTTCAGAATCAGTCGTTGAAGAAAAAGACAAATTTCAAAGCTGGTGATAAAGTACGTTTGAGTAAGGCTGAACAATTATTCGAGAAGGGGTGCATACCCAACTGGTCCACTGAGATATTTACTGTGAATGGAATTGCAACCACGAATCCTGTGACTTACCACCTGTCAGACTATCAAAACCAACCCATAACTGGCGGTTTCTACGAGCAAGAACTTTTAAAAGCTAAGTATCCTGAGGTATACCTAGTGGAGACAGTTCTCAAGAAACGTGGAAACCAAGTATACTTCAAATGGTTGGGATTCGACAGTTCCCACAACAGTTGGATTGATAAATGTGAAATGTAATTAAATTCTACTGTTAAATTGCAGAGTAATACTTTCATGTCATAGAGTAACACTTTCATGTCATAGAGTAACACTTTCATGTCATAGAGTAACACTTCCATGACATAGAGTAACACTTTCATGTCATAGAGTAAAACTTTCATGTCACTGTATTTATGCTAACACGTTGATTTTGCTATAAATATACCGCGTGCTTTTAAAATAAACATTATTCTACCGTGAGCTGTTAAAGCGACAACATGGAAAACCTACGAGAGGATATTCTTCGTAAATCGCGAGAGGATATCATGAGCAAATACAAATCTCTAAGACAGAGTAGTGCAAGTGTAGAATCAGATTCTTTGGGTCAAAATATCCATCCGCACTATGAAAATCTCACTACCGATAGAGGAACCAAATATAAGATGTCTCAGGATCTGAATTATCCGGCTGATGAGCCTGTTATATCTTCCGATATAGACAGTTCAGTTCGAGATCTTTCATTCAGCAATGAGAAGACTGTTGCTCTTATACATAAGTATCTCTGGAAGCTCAATCAAAATTATAAAAGATACCTTGATCCTCTATATGGAGTTTATAAGCAAGGAAATAAGCTTATGTTGAGTAACTCATCCATTCAGTTTGAAGATAATCATGTCCACGTACACAATATAAGATATCGCATAATTGAAGGCATCCTGATGCAAATCGTATCAGTTCTGCAGGTACTACAAGCTATCATAGTATTGTCAAAGCTACGAGCGCTCATAAAATACGATACCGCGCAGATGAGTCGATTCGTAGTTTAAAGAGTAATAAATTCAATAAGTTTATTGCTCCAATGTTCCAGTCTACTGATCAAGGTGGTTATTGTTTTAATAAGAAACAATCTACGACTAATCCCATTCCCTAATGCAAGAGTAGGAATGGATTTCAACATAGTAATACATCTTCTACAGTATTGCCAGACAATACATTTCATATACGGAAGGATGATCATCGTCTTGATATGAACAAGGTAAAAAGACGTAAACTGCAGAATGAACCCTCACCTATTAAGTCAACAATAAATCTTGAGACTCTAAAAGAGAAGTCTCACAATTATAATAAAAAATGTGAGACTTCCGATGAGAGTAGTGAGTAAGATGAAGAATCTTCGCCTAGCAATTATCCGCGAGTCGCTGCATATGAATCTATTCCATCCAGCTACGATAGCAGTAATGTGATTGCTACTACTTCACCAATGTTGCTATCGAATTTTGGTTCTAGATTCCAAGGACAATCATATATAGATGATTCATACGAGAATTGGAGAAGGAAGAGAGATCGAAAATACGGATTTGATGATTGGGATGATCCTAATGAGTTAGTCGATCATCTCCGAGTAATTAAGGCTAAAAATCCATGTGGGATTCATAATGACGAGATTAACTTTATCGTCAAGGAATTACGTGATTCAGGATACATATACTGATGTACTTGTTGATTTAAAAAATATTCCACAAACTTCTCATATTTTTACCCGGCAAATGCTGCTGCTATCAGTCAATAAATCCAAACTTGAATTTTTCGCTTCAATGTGAAATTTATTTTGAATTTACCGCCATTCTGTAGCATCCTCTGTAGGTGTCAATAATTTATTCTCCATTAACAAATGCTCCGTAATGTGAAAAAAAAAATTAATTTAGCTTTGCTAATTGATAATACCAAAGGTCGGTAAGGTAAATTATTTGGTTACCATCGAGTATTTTGACCATCGATAAAAGTTTTGAGGTTAGGATTCCTCTTCTATAACATCACACTCTCACACATACAAATACGTGCATATGTATCCATCTTTACGTATAGAGAAAGACGGAGCCCCAACCCTGGCTCAGTGGATTAGGGCTCAGACTTCCACGCTGGCGATCTGAGTTCAAATCTCGGTGAATACCCTCACACTTTTTTTGGGAAGATAACTTGTCGAGCGCATACACTGAGGGTCTCCAATAAAGGAAACCATAAAGAGGAAGTCCATGGAAAGGTTATGCTAAGCGGAGAACCTCACAGGTGAAGCGATGTTCGGGGCCTTCACTCTTCCTCTTTAAAGCTAATCATAGATAATCTACAATATTATTCTTTAAGGTCTGTACATGTATGCTAGGCGCTCGAATACAATCTTCACAACACTAGTTCTTGTCTCTGCAGCTCGTTCGATTGGATTCTCAAGAGCCTTGTTAGGTCTCTCTCAGCGAAGGAGGACTGGGGAGCCGGTGGCGGTAGAAGTGGCCTGACGCTCTCTCAGCAAGTTTAGACAGGTCCGCGCACGTGTCAGCGCTCGCCGCCATCTTGCATCTCCATAACCTTACTGACGGCGGACAATTGCGGTTATCGGTCGGTGAGGTAGATTCTGCCATACTTACATATACACACACGCGCACACGCGCACACGCGCACACACACATACACGCATACACGCACACACACACACACACACACACACACACACACTTTTTTCATTCAAAACCTTGACACGCTTCACATCCGCTTGCATTGGCCACGTAATCTTGCGTTTGCAGTGGTCGTCGTTGTCATCCACAGTTTTGCGTTTGAGAACTGGACGATGACAACGACGACAATGAGCAGGCACATTCTTCTCATCCGCAGAACGCACATCTACAGGAGAACTTAGATTCTCCTTGTTATCTGAGTGTACGTTCTGCGGATAAGAAGAACGCGCCTCCATTAACTCCATCATCTCGAGCTTCCCACTACTGCTGCTCGAAAGACAGAAGACCCTCTCTAACAGAGCCAATTTGCCCAACACTTCCTTCTTTGCCTGAGGAAGAGGAGGGAGGGAGGGTTTTTGAATCTGAAGAAGAGAGAGAGACTTATAAATTTGTAATATTAGCTAATTTAACATGACTTTTATATTTATCAGTATTCTAAGCTAAACATCTATATATATATATATATATATATATATATATATATATATACAGGGTGTCAATTAAGTCCCGGGACGGCTGAATATTTTCTAAAGTACTGCTTTTCTGGAAGAGGTCAAGGTCATTCCTTAAGTAACTTTGAACAAAGAACCCAACGGTGACCTTGGATTTGACCTTAAACCTCATTTTCAAGATTAATTTGAGGTCAACCTCATTTTTTCAAACGGGAACCCCTATTTTTTATAGCGGAATCGGAAAGAGCGGAAAATTTTACATCTGGATATGTATTGAGGTATGGGGTTGAGGTAACCCCTAGAGGTCAAATAGAGGTCAAATAATGACAATTTTAACAAACGTTTATTTTATCTAACAATCATTTTCTTTTGTAAACATTCCTTTTAAGTGACTATTCTGTCTTGAAATATTTTACTTGGGGGTGTTTGAGGTCGCTGAGTTAGAATCTACTACTAAAATTTCGATTTTTCCAAATCCAAAATGGCGAATTCAAGATGGCGAATGAAAATCTTGGGAACAGCACATTTTTGTCTGGAAATGAGTATTCGGGGATTTTTGGGGTCGCTGAGTTAGGATCTACTACCGAAATTTCATTTTCTTCAAATTCAAGATGTTATTGCCATTAAACTTTGGACCTCTAAGGGAGAGGCAAGGGGACTCACATTAATCAAGCACCCCAAAGGAAACAGATCTTACTACGCCCACGTCGTTGTTTCTGGGTAACGCTTAAAGTGAGAATAAGGACTGAATGTAAAATTTCTCGCTCTATCGGTTTCCGGTATTATTACTGGGATTTCCGATTAAAAAAACCAGTTGACCTCCAAATGACCTTCAAGGTCAAGTCCAAAGTCAAATTGAAGGTCACAATTACATCCCTTGTTCAACACATCCATACTTGAAATTTCTCGCTCCTTCCGAATCCGGTATCAAAAATGGTTTCCATTTGAAATTATGAGGTCGACCTCGAAACAACCTTGAAAATGAGGTTCAAGGTCAAATCCAAGGTCACCGTCGGGTACCCCGTAAAGATTTACCTAGGGTATGACCTTTGTTTGTTTTGTCTTACCACTGAACTCGCGAGATTTTTAAGAAGTTATTATTTGACCTCTATTTGACCTCTAGGGGTTACCTCAACCCCATACCTCAATACATATCCGGATGTAAAATTTTCCGCTCTTTCCGATTCCCCTATAAAAAATAGGGGTTCCCGTTTGAAAAAATGAGGTTGACCTCCAAATAACCTTGAAAATGAGGTTCAAGGTCAAATCCAAGGTCATCGTTGGGTTCCTTGTTCAAAGTTACTTAAGGAATGACCTTGACCTCTTCCAGAAAAGCAGTACTTTAGAAAATATTCAGCCGTCCGGGGACTTAATTGACACCCTATATATATATATATATATATATAAAATTAAATATACTCACCCTGCCTTTTCCTTGCATAGCTTAGTTTTTGCCCTGCACATTGCAAATGGTGGCAAAGGCAGCTTCATGATCACCCTAGCATTCCTCTGTAAACGGGGATCCCCCACTTGAGCAGCTAGTCCGCAGCCACAGAACAATTTTTTTCTTCCAATCTTAACACTACCTAGGCTGGATGAAAAGTGACTTTTGCCTCCTATAGGCTTTCTTTTATAAGCAAGGATAGCCGACGCTGATTGTCTGTAAGCCGCTTTAGATAAGCTCTAGATGGAAAGGCAATCCTGCATACACGGCATCGGCACCTACAAGCTCGATGCAGATCTAATCCATGCTGTCTGCGAATTAAATATGCTTGCCCCATTCCATATGCCTAAGCCATCCCCAACCCACAATACGATTTTCGTTATCTTTGTAATCTTTTTACACTGTTTTGGATTTCAGTAACGATAATAGATACATGTAATGTGTAAACTGCTATCGGTCACTCTTGACACCCCCATTCCATTGCCATTGCCATGATTTTCATTATTATCAAAATTCTCGGGTGTACGATGCATTTTAATATTGATTATCTGAACTTTCATCTACGTCATCTTTGTTATCTTTTTCACACATTTTCGTATTTTCGAATACTAAAGTATATTTCGGGAAGAAAACAGCTTTTATCGATTCATCTCGACATCTCTGTTGATTGGGAAAGTCGAATTTCCAAAATTTCCGATTTTGAGTTTAGAAATTCGTTTTCCACCCAAAACTCGACAAAGGAAAGGGTTTCAGGTAAAATAGACAAACTGTTGACCACCCTTGTATGAGGGTATTACTTTGACTCCCTCTACATATAGGCAGAAGAACAAATTTTGAGGTTAGGAATTCGTTTTTCACCCTAAACTCGACAAAGGAAAGGGTTTCAGATAAAATGGACAAAATTTTGACCCCTTTGCAATGGGGTACTACTTTTACTCCCTCTACTTATAGGCTGAAGAAATTTTTTTTTTTTTGAGGTTCGGAATTCGTGTTTCGCTTATATATCAGTTGGATAATTTAAATTTCCCGCCATTTTTTTGTATTGGTAATTAGAATTGTAATACGTAAATTTTGATTTTCCCACCACATGACCTCTGGTGGTAGGTTATTAACACATGGTTACCAACTTCCAGTCGATAATCAAAATTGTAATAAATTATAATAAATCATAAATTAAATTGCAAATTTTGAATTTCCCGCCGCAGCACCCTCTGGTATGAATTTACCGCCATCTTGAAATATCCTCTAGCGTCGGTAATCAGAGATATTTAATTCTCAGTTAACTTTTGAGATAGACTATTGGGTTACCAATAGAAATGATAATTTGAATTTCCCACCATATTGCAGCGCCGTCTACCGCCGCAAATTCTAATTTCGAATATCAAAATTTAAATTTCCCGCCACCCGGTCGGTAAGTTACAGGTTTGGGTTAACTCCCAAGGTAGGTACTTGTGTTACCCAGTCGGTAAGGTAGATCGCTGGGTTAGGCCGAACACGAACCCTTGATCCGTAAGGTAGGAACCTGAAGTGAGGCAGAACCCGCATAGCTCATCTACTGTTAATATTTTTTCATACTACAAAAAGCTAAAATTTATACGCTTCATTTGCGAAGAATGAAAGATCTTCAAAATTATTGATTGTTAAACTGTACACAAAACGTAAATAATTTTAAATTTAGTAATATTTCAATTTTTGGCCGCCATCTTGGATCCGCCATTATGAATTTTCAAAATCTTAAATCAACTTCGTAATCAGCCACCCCGAAAACCCATATATACAATTATGAGCGAAATCCAGTAATCTTTTAATTTTTGGCCGCCATCTTGGATCCGACAGTTTGAATTTTCAAAATCTGAGTTCTGATTCGTAATCAGCGACCCCGAGAACCCCAGTATACACATTCTTAGGCCAATCCAATTAACCGTTTTCCTGCAACTGCATTTTTTTCATAAAAATGATGATTTTAATTTGTTTATTTATTTATACAACAAAATATTAAATAAACATTGACTCAAGTGCAATGTTAAACGCTCTTCTTAAATTTCCACTTAAATTGAATTTAAAATATACCCTGCTAAAATACATTATTTAGTCTTCAAGAAACTCAAAAATTCAAGTGCATTCCGGTGGTCAGTAGTAGCTACCGTGCCGCAAAGGGTGAACTCGCAAATTTGGTAAAACTTACAACATATCTTTTCATTAAATTGGCCCTATAGCAAATTTTGAAATTTGCAAGTTACATGATAACATTTTTTTTAAATTGGTGATTACATTTGTTACCAATAAAGAAAGTTTTTTGTGTTTTTTTTTAGTAAATTTTCAGACAGTATAGCCATAGTAATGTAGGAAAAACTAGGAATTTCCAATGAAAATTGATGTTTTTTCAAAACTGCCCTTGCGCATGGGATTGCAAATATAGCATTTGAAAAAATATATGTAATATCTAGCACCTGTACCGCACAGAACTGTGAACTCGAAATTTTTAAAAACACAATTATAAAGAAAAATAAAATTATATTGATTTTTCATCGTAAAAATAACCTAAGAAAACCACATTTTAACTCTATTCATGGGTAACCCTGTTTTAATAATTTTTTGAAAAAACGCAGTTAATGGTTGTAATGCGAATAAGTTGAATAAGATATCCTTAAAGTTTCAGATTTATTCATTCTAATTCTATGCGCATAAGACTTGCTGAACATTGGAAAAACCTAAGTGGAGAAAACCGCACTTTTGTAAAAAAAAAAAAAAAAAAAATAATTATCTCATGGTATTAAAACAATTTTTCTACGGCAGAATATCGATCAAAATTTATTTTTAATAATTTCTATGTTTTCTGAAGTTTGTTTGCATAGTATAGAGTAGATATGGATACGGATTAGGATTCGGCTAATATAGGAACAAGCTGGATTGTGTGCAATAAAAGTCGGAGGAAAAATCCGTATAAATAACTATTAAGTTCATTAAGGGAAGAGTATACGTATAAAACGAATCTTCTTATATCTATGAATTTCTTTTTATGATTATATGATTACATACATAGAAGAAGGATGTTTTAAGCCCTACCCAATATAATTAACTGCCTTCACCGTCATTTATTAAACCTTCCTTGAATTTTATAAAATCTTCCTACGCAACAATTTTTTGTGCAATACAAAAATCTAATGAGATACGATATATTATAACAGAATAATGAAAAATGTTCAGAGAGAATAAATTTGTCTGTTCATGTTATATCTATTATTGCTGATGTATAAGATTTATTAAATAATTTTTTTATTAAATTAGCTGAAATTTTAATTAGAAATGTCATGAATTAACCCTTATATATTTGTTTTAACCCTTTCAGTCACGCAATTCAATTCATTTGGTTATGGAAGTGCAAATATATGTTTCCAATGTATTTTTGAACGAAGAATCCAAATCAAGTGTCAAAAAAATTATAAAAAAAAAAAAGAAAAAAAAACGAAAAAAAAAATAAAAAAGAAAAAAAGAAAAAAAGAGAAAAAGAAAAAAAAAGAAAAAAAGAAAAAAAGAAAAACAAAAAAAAAAAGAAAAAAACATAACTCTGCCACAGACGGTCCCAAGCCCGTGTTCTAATGAGGAGGGGGTTTTTTTACTTTCATAACCAAACGAATTCAATTTCATGACTAAAAGGGTGGTTTTCACCCCATTTGAAGGGTTGTTTTTATATTTATAAAATTATTGATATCAGATTCGTATTCTACGATCAAAAATACATAGAAAACGTATATTTGTACTGCGATAACAATAGAAATCAAATTTTGTGACTAAAAACAATAGGGAGCCGATATATCGGCTTCTGTGACTGAAAGGGTTAATGAAATATGTCTGTAGTTTTGTTCAAAATGTGTCAAAATAGGCGGGTAAAAAATTTTCATACCGATTCATTAAAAATTGATGCGCAGGAACTATTTTGAAGTTTCAAATTTGTAGTTTTGAGTAAAATATATTTTAAAAATTAGTAATAACGAATTTAAGAATTTACTTTTTTCTTAAAATAAATTGTTTTAAAAGGTTTACAAAATTTTGGCTGGATAGTTCCCCGTCTCTCATTTTCTTTTTTATGTACTTTTCCTCTTTCGTTCCATTTGAAAATAAGCTATAGCGTGAATTGAAATTTGAATGAGTCCTAAGAACACATGTTTTAAGTAATTACCATCATCTAGAACTGTTTAAAAAATAAAAAAAAAAAATTTCCCAAATATGGGTATACTCTTCCCTTAAAATGATTTCTATGTCAAATATTGTCAATACAAAATCATTTTTTGCTTTAAAAATGTGTAAAGTATCAGAAAATGAAATAAAAATAAATTGAGTTTTTCGTAAAATTTAACTATAAGTCCTAAGCGGACATTTGACAGTTGATTGGTTTTCCGTAAATAAAACACATAAAACCAAGTAAACCTCATTAGGTAAATATATTTCTCATATAAAGAGACCTGCTCTTTCCGATCCCGAGGACAGATTTTAAAAATTTTCTACCGAAAATTCAATATGGCTGCCCACAGTTGCCTGAACTGATAGCATCCACTGCCGAATTTTCATGAATTATTTATTTATTTAATCTTAAAAATAACGTTCTAAGGAAGCTTATTCTTTGGGATGTATAATAATAACAAGGTACATAAAAATGTTAATAGCAATTATTTTCAAGATGGCGGAACCAATATGGCGGCCAAAATGATAAAAATGAATAAAATACTTTACTACACAAGTGACAAGTATTTTCTCTTTTTGAGGTCGCTGAATACGAATTTCATATCAGATTTTCATTTTACAAATTAGCAGATCCAATATGTCCGATATTATAACAAAAAAAAGATTTTTTTTTAAATAGTGCAAGTGAATACTTTTTTTTCTTTGTTTTTGAGATTGCACATTTCGAATTGGACATAAAATTTTCATTTTTCATGTTGAATCCAATATAGTTTCAAATATTATAAGGTTTTAAAATTTTTCTGTTTGTTTGCCATTTGTAAGTATGCCCGACTCTCACCGTGAGTAGGTGAACAGAATGTACTAAGAACTTTTTTAGTACGGAGAGTCATGTTTTTTATGTTTTTCTTTTTATAATGTTTCAATAAATTAGTGACATAAACGTTTGTACAAGAATGTTGCGCATCTTTTGTAGAAATTATTTATAACAAAATTTATTCAAAATTAGCTTTTTCAGCCGTTTAAAATAACATAAAACCAATACAAATCAAGAACCCCATAATCCCAAAACTCATATAATAGCCATAAAACCCATACAAAAATAAACCTCACAAACTCATACAAATTTTTAACCTCATAAAACCCATAAAACCAATAAAAATCATAAACACCATTGTCACGGAAGAGCTAACCTTCTCCGTGGTAGCTCCGATGGCAGAGCGGATGCGCGCTAGACGCGTAGTCAGCTCTGCTTGCCGCAGCTCTAGCGTTCCCACGGGCAAAGTGTAGAGCTTGCACTTTTGCGCATTGGACCGCTCGCGGCCGTCGCATGGCGACGGCGGCGGGCGGCAGCTTCCGCACAACCTCCGAACCGGCAGGTGCATCCTTCTCACTAATAAACAATTAACTTCAATCACGCCTCTATCTCTTTCCACTCCTCACCACTACCCATCCTTCCCATCTTGGCATCTCTTTGTGGGCTTGGGTCCTGCTGGATACGCCGTGACAGTACCCCAAGCGAAATCCACCCCCAATCGGACAAGTGAAAGAGAGTGCGTGAGTGTAAAGTACAACAGGCACGATCAAGTGAGGAGTAGGTTGAACCAAGTTGCCGCCTAAAGCAGAAAGGACGAAGCATAGTGCGCCCATAAAATCGAGGGTAACAACTAAGCCGCACGCAACTAAAATTGAAGACTGCGATTCAATTACTCCGGATCTCGCCTACGCTTCTAGCGGGGACCGTAGTCCGCCAGACGCCTATAAAGTCATCGGAGCCAACCAAAGCTCATCGGAGCCAACAAAGTTCATCTGAACCATCAAAGCTCATCGTAGCCAACAAAGCTCATCGGAGCCAACAAAGTTATCTGAACCAACAAAGCTCATCGGAGCCAACAAAGCCAACCTTGGCCAACGCCAGGCGAGGGACGCCAGCGTACTCAACGGCAGGAGCCACCACGCGCAATCCAGCTGTCGACGCGGACCAGCCGCCGACACGCGCGATCAGGCGCACTATCGCCAGCGTGTCGTCCAACAGTTACCGTCGCGCACCCATCGTAATGCGGACACAAGCGGTGCAGATTATGATGTCAGCCATGTAAGTCTTTGCTATTCTTTACTGAAGGGCGGCTTTGGCATTTCACGATAAACGAAAAGCGTAACACCGGCGTGTCCAATTGCCTCGAAATAAAAGAAATAGTTTGAGTGAAGTTCCGCGAGCTCTCGTCGAAACTCGAAGCAGATTTTGGGGGAAATCCTTGAGATGATAGAACACTTGTGCGGCGGTCAACCGGGAAGGGCGCGACCGGAGAAAGGAGAAAGCCTCGATATTCAGACAGGGTACAGTAGCGGCATGAATAGGACAAGCGGCGAGGACGATATCTCGCGAAGGGCGCGCCGTAGACAGTGCTTTGCGTCGTGCGGCAGCGCGTTCTTAGAGAAAGCACGCGATACCAGAGAAGAAACCGCGGTGATACACAAGCGCAGGTACAGTCCGGTCCGAAGTAGTAACGCCGGGTACAGAAAGACAGAAAATCGCATCGGGCAATCTCGAGCGACCAGTCCCGCGCCATTCCAGCGGGCACATTATGAGGTGGACACTGGGCCCCTGAGCCGCGGATATTATACGTCAGGCAGGGATTCCCGGCGTAGCGGGAGAAGCTTGAGGCGCTCACCCCGACGCGGGGGACACGACGTTCGCGAACCCCCGCGACGGGACGACTACGAGTGGCTTAGGCTCACGCGCTGGAGGCATAGCAGCCGTGAGCCGACGGACAGCGAAAGCGATTCAGACGAAAATAGGCGGGTCGGGCCCGGGAACTTATTCACTAAGTATAGCGCGCGTTATATACAGAATAACGCTGAGCTTGGTACGTTCGTTACTTTTTCTATTGTAACGATAGTGTTAATCTGAACGATACGAATTAGGGCATTGGTTTTCTCGTAGAACAAAAGAAGGAAGATAGCATATAAAAAATTTCATATCGGCGAAGATGGATAATTTAATGTATTTACGCTGAATCGAGCATATTATTTCTGGCATACAACAATTATTTACCTCATTAATTTCAGAATATCGTAAAATTGAAAAATCATTATTAAACAAAAATGAATCGATGAATCATAAAACTTTTTCTAACTCCGAATCATCATTAAAAAACGAAAAATAAGTTCCGATTGGCAAAAGATGAGCACGCTGTTCTAGAGAGATAAGATATAAAAAAAATTTAGAAAAAAACAACCTTATGTAGAAAAGGAAATAAATAAAGAAATTAAGAAAAGTAATTATTACAACTATTACAGAAATAGTACACACATTAATTAAGTAATTAATTAATTAATTTGTGTGTATGTTTATTATTACAATTATTAAAGTAATTATTACAACTTTTGTCACATCAATAACAGTATCCGTCTTCAACTTAACTTAATATCTATATATTTTATATATGTACAAACTTTTTTACAATCACATAATTCGCATTTTGCATGTAAAAATCCATTTGGTCCATAATGTAGAATATAAAAAGCTAAAGGACTCACATTTTTATTTTTTTTTAAATAGATGCCATATAAAGAGTTACTCTTTGAATACTCGTGACGTCAGGAACTTTATGATCGTGACGCCATATAACATTGCAGTATATGTATATATATCAAAAATCTTTAGACTTGAACTGACTGTAACTATTTTAATTTGCATCTATTTAAAAAAAGAAAAAATACGTGTCCTTTATTTTTTATATACTTAATTACGGACTTTAATAGATTTTTTCATGCAACCTCCTAATTCAGAAAAAGGAAGAATTTTGATAATTAATAAAAATACAGTTTACATTGAAACAATATTTTAACGATAATTAAAGTTTATGACTATAATAAGTAGTAACTTTAAATTCAACGAAATTAAACTTATAATGAATAGGAACATATATGGTATAAACTGTACAATATAAACTGTACTTCTACCTTGAAACCAAATATTTTCTGAATTCATTCTTCCTTTTTTTACAAACTATACCTTATTCTTGCCATAGAAATTCAAGTGAACCATCCTCCTTAGTGACTAATCCATGTCAATGACAGGGAATTCTTCTTCTTCCTTCTCTTCGGTTTTAACTCTTTTTTTTTAGAACAATATTTTGTAATCGTTAGAATCCTTGTTGGATGATATCCTTTATTTCATTGAGGCATTTGGCAATCAACAAGGTACTTTTTTGAATAACGTCATTTTGACCTTCCACAAAATTTTGAAATGTATCCATATTTTCACAGTCATCTAAAAAATATATTTAAAGTTTAATAATATATCTAAACAATTTGTATCTAAGAACCGCTGCCAATTCATTGGCATTTAGGTTCCTCTAACTTTATTAAATGTTCCATTATTATTTATTCTATTTGATTCTGTGATGAAAATTAAAACCGACAATTCTTTTTTTTTAATGACGATACATAGAAATTTTTAAATTACCATTCAAGTGAGTTCTATATATCTACAACACTAGCCCAAATGAATTAGCTTTTTATTTTTTGTTTATTCGCGAAGTTGATTAGAAATATTGCATAGACAAACTTATTCCAAATATCAATTATGTATTATAATTCTTTTCAACCTAATTATCAATAAAATGTTCCCTTTGAAATGTTCCACATGCAGATTGAACTCTTTTTTTAAAGGTTAAATGTACCCTTCTTTTGTTTTGAATAAACTATTTTTATAAGTTAGAGGTACCTAATGATATTTTTCAAGTGCAATAATTCTTCATCAAACATTTATCTTATGCTACAAAAATTTCGAGTATGCGAACGGGGATACCGCTTGAAACAAGATATTATTTTAATCATGTAACACCCAAGTATGTATATATCTATCTAACAATAAAAAGTGAATAAAACCTCGTTTTAAAGAGGTATCAATATTTATAGGCAAATCATTAAAAAAAATAATTTTATTATTATTATTTATATTCTTGCAATAATTACATAAAACTTATATAAAAAAAAAATTTATATTTCTTAAAAAAACGTGGTAAGATATCTATCTCATGGTACCGTGGAAACGATATCAATATACTAATTAACACTTTCCACGAATGTCATTTAATAAACGTGTTATTTTTTCGATATTTAAAATTCAATATGACGAATCCAATATCGTGAACCAAAAAATAACATAACGATATCCGAAAGCTCCCGACTAATAAACTTCAAGTAAATCCGATTGATTTTAAAAATTTTGTCCACCATTTTGAATTTTGTATTTTTGTTAGCGAATTCGTGATCAGAAACACAAAAAACGCCCAAACTTTTAATCAAATACAGTTGATTTTATAAAATATAATAAATAAATGATACAAATAAATAAAAACTTAAACCAAATAAAATAAAAACGAATCATTGACTCTTAAAAAATATAGCCTGGACAAAGAGCTCAGCCAAGAGATAGTGGATAGCTACCTTTTTCAGCTCAATTTATTTAAAGATATTCCATATTATGTTTTTAAACAATCACCGTTCAAAAAAGTGAAATTATCTTGTATAACAAAAGAAGGAAGATAGCTTCTAAAAAAATTCTTTTCGGAGAAAATAGGAAATTTTATGCTCTTTCAAATGCATTTACACTGAATCGAATATATTATTTCTGACGTACCAAAATAATTTATCGACCGACAACACTACCGATCGACTAGAAATGACCGCGCCATTCACGATATGTAAGAGATCAAAAATCAACTTTTTTTAATATTACAAAGCTTCCTCTAAGAGGAAGCAAAACTACGTTTGGATATTATAAATATATAAATAGGTATATTGATATAATAGTATAAGCATTTTAAAATTAATTCTTACATTCAGTACTTTGTTTCGACCGTTTTATTGGAAGTTCATTTTCCTGGTCGTCCGTCAAATCAACCATAGCTCGAGAAATTGTATTTACTTTTGCAGTGCCTGTCATTCTTTTTCTTTTAATAGTTTTCTCCTTAGCGGGTACACCCAGAAGAATGCCCATATCACTGATGGACAGAGAATTGCCGCCACGAGAAGTAGAAGGTCTTTGTACTTCATTTTCCACATCAATATTTTCATCGTCATTTTCCTCTAACAGTACTTCACTAGAAGAGGTCCCGATTTTACCTATAATACTTAACAGTCGCTTTTCTTTTGCATTCAGGGGGCGGCACACTTTTCCATCCAAAATAAATTCATACCGCTGTACTGTCCTTCCCTTTGTTTCATTCCAACGCTATAAAATTTTAACAGATGGAAAGATTTCAAATAAAACTGAATACACATACAATTAAATATGTGGCTTTGAGGCATAAGAACTTAAGTCCACTTTTTTGAAAACTTAGTTTTTAATAATTTTGGTATCTATGCATGGTATATATCCATATAGAAAATTTAAACTTTGCAAAAGTTAATTGATTACTTTCCTCTATTTTATTTTATGCTTTTCTTACACATACGTTTAAATGGCAATTAAAAAATTCAAACGTTTGAGTCAATTACATAAAAAGTATCGCCGCATAAACAGCGTTTCTTTTTAAACCTGTAAGAGTCAGGTAGGAAGGGAGGGAGGGGGGAAGAGAGAAAGAGAGAGGTAGAGAAAGGGAAAGAGAGAGAGAGAGAGAGGGAGAGAGAGAGAGAGAGAGAGAGAGAGAGAGTGTGGTACACGAATTACTTAAGGCACTTCGCTCTTGCTCTCACTCTCTCACGAGCAATAAGTACACGAAATCAATCAATATAGATTTAAACTTAGATTAAACTTTTAAACTTAGATCATAATAATTTATATAAATTATTATTTTATCTTATAATTTAATAAAATATTATTTTAAATTTATTTTAATAATAATAAATATAAATTAAGTAATACATTTTGTTTAACCGCTAATGCTGGCACAAAAATTTACCTGTATTTATTAAATTCCTTAATATTAAATTGTTAAATTTAAAATTGTATATATTAAACTTAAATTATCTAAACAAATATATATAATGAAAGTAATAACTAATTTATAAACTAAATTAAAATTTTAATTAAAATTTAAATATACATTTTATAAATATCATTTTTTTGAAAAAAAAAATATTTTTATTTAACTAAAATTTTAATATAAGAAAAATTTAATAATATATCCTTAAATTATGAATCTTATAAAAGGGACTATGCACATCCTACATTTTCACTGTACATTTTTCTATTATTCTACACGGACAAATTGTACACGACTATTTTGTATACTTACAAGAATTTCCTACACGTAATTTTGGTTGGAGTTATGTCAGCTGGAAAAATGTACACGCAAAAACCGTATACAACAATTCCCGACACAAACTATTTTTAGTAATCGTGCGAAATATATAATTATTCACAAAAGTTCTGTACACATGACTATATACTCTGTATCGTCAGAAACTACAAAATAGCCGTGTACAATTTGAAAATGTAGAGTGTACATAGTCCCTAATAAAACTTTTAAACTTTTTTTTAAAACTTTTATCTAAATTCTAAAATAAGAAATAAACCTTTCTCCAAGCTTCGGCACTCCTTTTTTCACCTTCAATAATTCCATTTAATTTTACGGTCAATTGAGCCCACATACTCTTCATAAGTGGTGCATCTAGATTGCCTTTGGCGAAGTCTTTGTTTCTCTCCATGAATGGGTAAAGATACTCGGTCTGGTTATCTGATGCCCTTTGCCTCGTTGAGCTGAAAAAAAAAACAAATATAACCAAATTGTATAATTATATAGCATCGTGTAATTAATATACGTTGTATAAATGTTTAAAAAAATTAATGAAAACCTACCCTTCGTTTGCCATATTGGAAAGTATTTCAGAGACTTTGTATGAAATATGCGTCTAAACGCTACAGAGCTAAAGGCAAACTGACGAGTTTGACTGTTTTGGCCGCCAATCCTTGTATAATTTAAAGGACCGGCCGAATCGCTTACCAAGTGTTTGTTTACATCGGGCATTGACGCGCGATAGCACCGGAGAGTGGAACGAAACTCCGAAATTCTTGACGTGTTATCGTGCAAGACTTGTACTCCCGTGGATGCGTATATATTTTGGTGATTCCGACGTAACTTGCGCCGACAACACTAATACTCTACACATTTAAACCTTGCACGAACGATTTTTTCTACACAAAAATATTCTACACAAATAATTTCTTTACGAAAATTCCCCACACGCATTTCTAATTTCATATTCTGCACTGAAAAACTATACACTATTGAACCTTAACAATACATATCATTGTTCAGTTTATTGTTAAAGTCATTGTGTAGGATTTTTCAGTGCATGTTACAAACAGTGTACAATGTTAAATAAAAAATGGGTGTAGGAAATTACTCTGTAAGATATTTCTGTATAAAATATTTCAGTGTAAAAATTTTGAGTCGTTTGAATAAATACATTGTTTGTGAAAATTCCCTAAATAAAAAGCATTATCAAAATAAAAGGCAATTTCTTTCATTTTTATAAAAAAAACTAATAACACCACGTGATTCTACGACTAAATCTACATAAAACTGATAATAAATTACGGCGGAATCATCTATATACAGCAATACAACGTTAATTATTGTATTTGCGTATGTATTGCGCGATGGTAAACTGCCAATCGTACAAGTCCTCATATTATACAATGACGACAAATTTATATATTTAACAATAACTTTTCATGATTATTATTTAAAAGCAAGTAGTTAATTTAGAAATTTAATTTTTTTGTCAATGTTTAAGATCTACCTAGATTTTAATATTAATTATAATGTATGGATTGATTTGTATTAATTACCATTCTTCTGTCCTAAAAGGCAGACATTTTTTTACTCCTATTTCGGGCATTACAGGTAGTCCTCTTCCGTATTTTCCAAATATCGCGAAGACTCTTACTTCAAAATTTGTAAGCGATTTTATTGTAGGTGTAAAATTTCCAGTTGCGCGCCGTTGAGTTACATATTTTGCTTTTCTTTCTTTGCATTTCAGTCTTATATTTTTCCATGTCTGTAAGAGAATATATATATTTCATTTATTACTGTACAGATTTCTATTTTTTACAAAAAGCTGTACAACATTAAATTTTAAATCGAATTGTTTTAGTTTTGAAATATAAAGTTATGTAGAAAATAGAAAACTTACTATTGCAAACACATAATATACATTCTTTTCAAACTATATGTTTTTAGTTGAATTCAAAATTATGAACAATTTTAGTAAATAATGAATCTTTAAAATGAAAATGTCATGATAAATAGATAAAGTTTATTTGCATTTACTAATTTATCTTTTTTTAGAAGCATTTAATTGAATACATATATGTATGTACGTTCTTCCAACCACAAACATCTTTTTTCGTAGATCCAACTTTATTCTCGTAACCCCTTGGTCCAAGTTTAGGTATTTGCTTTCTAGCAAATAATTTGTGATTCTCCATGTATTCTAACATAATTTCGAGCTGATGTTGATGTGATCGTTTCCTATGTTTTATATATATTTTTTTTTGTTAAGTAAAGTACATTAGTGTAAATGAAATAATATAAATAAAGAAATATATTAAAAGCAGAATCGATATAGAAAAATAGCAAATTGTTGTAGTTTGTAATAGCAAATGAAAATATTTATGGTTTTCATTCAAACTAGAACACAAACTAATTTATAAAATTTAATATATAATAACAAGGTTTTAATGTTTAGTAATTACCATAGTACATACCTGTTTTGTTTACGTAACCCCATTGTCATAAGACTCTTCTAATATCGAAGCAAGGTAACGCTTACAAATCGCTCGTATGTCAATCGCTTCATGTTGTCAACAATGAAGGACCTACGCGAGTAGTACTAAGTGACTGTCTAAATTGTCCTAATACGTCTGCATTACGAGAACATTTGCTTGAATGTTTTGATAAAAATAATGTTTTTGAAATTCAATTTGAATCGTGGTTTCAAACAGATCGGTGTACGATAGCTTCAAAAAGTGAGAACGTTTATGACTTTCTCAACACGCTGGGTGACAAATTAATGAAATTGAAGACTCACGATTTTTTTGCTAAGAAACAGTCACAGTATGTGAATAAGTTGAAAGAAAATCTTCAAGATGGGGAGTTTATTGTCTGTTTTGATTTTGCGGAAAACTATGCATTTGTAGTACAGAATTCTACGCAATCTTTCCATTGGAATAATAACCAGGCAACTATTTTTACAGTTGTAATTTATTACAAAGAAAATACTGATCTTAAACATGTAAGCATTGCTGTAATTTCTGATAATCTAAACCATGATACTGTTGCGGTTTATGAATATCAAAAAATTGTCATACTTTATCTGAAATCTAATTTCGTAGTTAAAAAAATTTATTATTTAACGGATGGAGCAAGTCAACATTTTAAAAATAAGAATAATATGCAAAATCTTCTGTTTCATGAGAAAGATTTCGAAATCTCAGCGGAATAGCACTTTTATGCTACCGCGCACGGCAAAGGTGCATGTGATGGTATCAGTGCGAACTTAAAAAGGGGTGCAAAACGTGCTAGTCTACAACTTTTAAATTTAAAATTATTGCAAAGAAACCAAAGTATTTTATAGCAATAAAGATGATTATGAAAAAACTGTTTTAGAACTCCAACAAAGATTAGATAATGCTAAATCTATACCAGGGACTTTACAGTATCATGCTTTTATTCCATTGAATCAAAACACTTTCAAACTACAGAAAACGTCTTTAAGTTCTAAATATCAAATCTTTCCAAAGAAAGACACTAAGAAAAAAGAAAATAATTTATCCAAACCCGCAACAAAGACAAAGAAAGCCACGAAGCTAAAGACTTTGAAAGCCTCTTCGAAAGCCAAAGTAACAAAAAAACGATTAATAAAACAAAAAAATAACTAAATTTAACTAACAGGTTTAAAAGGCCTTAGTACTACTTACGCGAAAGACTTACAGTTTTATTCGAAGCTCCGAGCTACCTTGCGATGACGCGTTACAGTCGTATTACAGACGGTAATGAAGCCTTGAATTGCGAGAACAGACTCACACGTCTTTTGTCGCATTTCTGAGTTTTGAGTAGACTCTGCACTGCTTGATTTTATATAGTCACCGTGTTACTTGTCCGAACGATTCAACAGGAAATATGGGTGCCGCTATTGCTGGTTTATTAGTTAATCATGAAGAAGAACAAGAACAACAAATAGTAAGAGATGCCACTCGCCAACTTCGAATAAAGAAAAAAATACTACGTGATGAATCACGTCCATTTTCTTTACCCCCAGTATACTTTAGAAAACATTACAGGTAAATCAACTGATTCAGGTAGGACTGTGGTGACAGAAAAATTAGTTGTGAGAAAAACCCGTTTAAATATTCAATTTTGTATGTTATCTAATGTAAATTGTTTTACTTAAATGCGGATAACTTTGTTAAAACATCAAATTTTTATATCTAATATTTCAAAACAGTTACAAAGATTAAAAAAATTGAATACAAATTTTATTGATATTTTGGTCAAAAAACACCAGAGTCTTAACATTTTATTATAATAATTTTTCTTACTTTATATTTTTTGTAATACAAACATTAAAAATTGTACCATTAAATTTGTAGAAAAAACCTTTTGTGTATAATTATTTATAAAATTTGGTCAAGAATTATTGTTGAAGGGTTGCAATAATACCAGTCAATGTTTTTATCTAAACACCCCGTACGAAAAAATCCTATAGTGCGCACTATAGTGTGCACTATAGCGTGCATTATAGTGTGTACTATAGTGCATACTATAATATTTTCGCGAAATACTATAGTTCACTATAGTGCACACTATAGTATTTCGAGGAGTAATATAAACAAGATTCAAAAAACATGAAAAAATCTGATTGAGAGTAGGTCAGATTGCCCATTTGGAACATACTATCTAGATGATATCACCCAATTGGGAGGTCCGACCTACTGGTAATGTGGTTTTCTCACTATAGTATTTCGCGTGAATATGATAGTATGCACTATAGTACACACTATAATGCACCCTATAATACACACTATAGTGCGCACTATAGGGTTTTTTCGAACGGGACGTATCTGCGGCTTCGAGGGTTAACAACTCAAGTCCACTTTAGTGAAAATTGAGTTCTTAGTAATTTTGGTTTCTATGCGTAGTACATTTTTATATAAAAACGTTAATAGTTGCCTTCATTTATTACTTCTTTGTACTTTATCTATTTTTATACATAATAAGTGTCAATAAAATTCAAATCCAAATAACTAAACATTTATTGGGCCTTGTAACCACAGATATATTGATTTATTAAACGAACTTTTTTTACATGTATATAATATGTCGTCTATATTTTATAAAAATGTCATTTAATTTTAATAATTTTTCTGAAAGAAAATATATATATAATGTGTTTTTATGACAAAAAGTAGGGCATTTTTTTACATTATTAAAATTAATGTAATAATTTCGTTGTTTATAGGTAATTCTAAGAATAGTATAAAAAATTCGAAAACATTATAATAAATATTTCGTTTACTCTTATTAATTATATTTCCTTAAATATTGTTTTAAAATAGCGTAATTTATAAATAAAATAAATTTAATTTTGTCTATGCTAACTATACCGGAGACAGGTAATACTTGCACTTTTAGACCCTTCTGACATTATTTTTGAAAAAAAAAATATAAAAAATAGCAGATTTCTAAAATAATTAAATATTCAATCATCTAAAATTTAAATAAGAAAATTTATTCTTATTTTTTATAATATTGCCTGAAACATCAAATTGTACGCTATACTCATAATTACCCATATACATAATTATTTCGTGGACTAAAAAAATTGGATTTATTACAACGTACCCTTTGAATTATTTTGTTTTTATTTGTTTCATTGAATAAAAAGAAAGTGTCATTAAAGTATTATTAGGTTAACTAAACCGTTTTTAGTAATGACGGTAATCAAGAAAAATTATATAATTTTTGGATTGACTAAAACGACTAGCATGGACACTTATAAATCTTTTACGAGATCAAATTGAAGGGGAAAGAGCCTCTGCTATTCCGGTAGCTTCAGAAAGGTGTATCAAGTGATTTTAATCATCCGGTGAGCCAAGCGACAATGAGTCGATGTATAGAACGAGTTGTAAACGCCATCGTATCAATTGCAGACCAATTTATTAAATTTCCCGATTCTAAAGAAGAAATACGGCGTGTATCAAATGGGTATAGTTGTATTAATTGTAGCAAATATCATTAATTGAAAATTATGTTTTATGTTAACCAAGTATTTTTAGTTTTCGCAGATATAATAGAATTCGCGGAATAATTGGATTGATTGACTGTTTCAAAGTATCTTTTTGGAGACTCACAGAAAATGAAGAGGCATTTTATAATTACAATGCTGGTACTGCCATGAATGTACAAGTTGTTAGTAATATAAATTGTGCACAATTTAAAATAGCATTGGAAACATTAACATTTTAGAATTTATACATAAAATAATTTTATCGGTTTTTCGATGCTTTTTGCTTTTTTAAAGAGGAAGCTTTGTGATAATAAAAAAAGTTTTGATATAAACAAGTTGGAAAATGTTTTGAGACTTGAGAAATCAAAATACTAATACACTATTTTTAGAAAAAATCTGCATAGATGCTTTGTGGGTATGGGTGTGTGCGTGCGTGCATGTGTTATGCGATGTGCATGTGTGGATGTGTATGTGAGTGCAGTGTGTGTGTGTGTGTGTGTATGTGTGTATGTTTGTGTGTGTGTGTGTACGTGTGTATGTGTGTGTGTGTGTGTGTGTGTGTGTGTGTGTGTGTGTACGTGTGTATGTGTATGTGTGTGTGTGTGTGTGTACAGAGAGAATTTTCATATAAAAATTATAATGAAAGTTGTGGTAATATAAATAAAATTACAGTTCAGTACTAGCAAGGGTGAGACCTAGCGCCGCGTAGGCACTTTTTAAAAAACACACGATAAATTTTACTAAACTTAACGGTAAAAATTGCCGCACTGAAGAATAAAATTTGCCTTTCATAATTTAGAACTACAAATTTGATATTTTAAAATTATAAAAAACAAGTGTAATCTCTATTCTCTATTTTCTATCTATATATAAAAATACTTGTCCTGACTGACTGACTGACTGATTCATCAATGCCCAGCCAAAACCACTCATCCGATTAACTTGAAAATTTGTGAGTACCTTCTACCCACATAGTAGGTGCTGACTAAGAAACGGTTTTTTGAAATTCCACCCCCAGGGAATGGAAAGGGTTAAAATGTGTTTTTTCCATTTTTTACTATATTTCTGCGGGAAAAGGAGATTTCGAGACGGTTCTCGCGGCATTAAGTCTGGAATAACATGAGGAAAAAAGCAATTTCTGGGTTTTTCGGAATTTCACCCCTTGGGGGTGAAATGCGTCGAATATGCATTTTTCGTTTTTTCACTATATTTCTGCGGGGAAACAGATTTCAGGGTGGTTATTGCGGCATTATATCTGGAATATCATTACTCAGAAAAAAATTTCTTAGCTTTTTAAATTTCACCCCCAGGTGGTGAAATGCGTCAAATGTGCATTTTTTCCAGCTGTACTATATTTATGTGGGGGAAAGAGATTTCAGGATGGTTCTTGCGGCATCATATCTGGCACGACATTAGGAAAAAAACAATTCGAAAAAATCACACCCTCCGTGCGTGCAAACGGTTGAAACGCTTCTTCCATTTCTTACTAAATTTTCGCAGAGAAAAAAATTCAGTATAACAGAACGAGACTGTTTCCGTGTCGTAACTTTCGAAATGATAATACGAAGGGAACGTGCAGTGTTGATATCTCTCATGAATTTTAAAGTATGTAATACCGATAAAGAGCCGCTAGATGGCTACGCTGAGCTTCACCACAAGAGAAATAATCGAGTCTCATTATATATAGAGGCGATGAAGCCTTGAAAATGCATTAGGAGTCTGAGAACTCTAGCCTATTGTAAGTAATATCACGGTTTTCCTGCGTTGTCACGATGATTGTGGAAATATTGAGCATAAATGGCGTTATGACACCACATAAAGTAGTTCCCATGTTGGCGGATGGTGCTTGCCTCTTCAATGCAATATTTTTTCATCTGTACAACACTCAAGTTTTGTCTCGGGAGATTCGTATTCAGATTGTAGATCATATTGTTAACAATTGGCAATATTTTTCGATCATGTCTCATGATGATATAGGAAATAATTATAGAAATTCTGAGGAATACTCGATCGATATGTTAAAACATTCCACTTATGGAAGCTTATGCGAGTTAGTAGCTGCTGCACAAATATTTGGTTTCACTTTTGAGGTATATCGCAATGGACATCTGTATGAAAGATTCGGTGTAGAAGGAAGTCCCATTAAGAGACTTCGTTTCACATTAGACTTATCAAACGGACATTTTGATGTTTATTTACCTTGCAATGACGCTACAACTGTTGAAAATATTTCTGATAAAATACCGAGTCCCGCAAAGCGTATGGAAATTTCTGATCTAATATCCAGTTCTGCTAAGCGTAATAAGAAACGTCGTGCAAGATTCACAAATAACGTAAGGAAAAATCAACTCAAAAGAGCCGCTAAAAAATATCAGATGAATCATCCGGAAGCTCATAGAGCCGCTGCTTCTTCTTACCAGCAAAATCATCCGGAAGTTCATAGAGCCGCTGCTAGTGTTTATGAACAAAGCCGTCCAGGATTACGCTCAGAAAGGCGCTTACTTCCATGGAAGATTAAAGCTCTTTCCGGAATGAAATACGATCCAGAGATATCATATGAAACCGATAAAACTGTATCCATCGGCACTATGAGTCACAAATGCAAACACTGTGGCGCTTTAAAGTATAAAACTGAGCCACCCGGAATGTGCTGCAGTGCCGGCAAAGTGCAACTGCCACCTACTTTGCGTCTTCCCGAACCACTTTTCAGTTTGATCATGGGCTCTCACCCGGACCATGTACATTTCATGGACAGGATTAGAAAATATAATAGCTGTTTCCAAATGACATCTTTCGGAGCCAAACAAATCAAGGAACATGGATTTATGCCTACTTTCAAAGTACAAGGTCAAGTGTATCATTTAATTGGTGGTCTACAACCTTTGCCCCAACAAAATCCTCAATTTCTACAGATTTATTTTGTTGCAGAGGATTTGAAGACTACTCTCGAAAAAATACCTCAAAATTGTAAAAACTTCGAAGTTGTAATTCATGCTGATAGGAAACCAGCCAATGCACATCGTGGCCGATATAATGCTCCAGCAGCAAGTGAAGTTGCATTGGTCATAGTTGGGCAGCAGTTTGAAAAAGGGGATATTGTATTACAAAGTCGTGATGATAAGTTACAAAAAATAAATGAGGTGCATCGTTCGTATGATGCCTTACAGTAACCTTTACTGTTTTGCCGGGGTGAGGACGGTTACTCTGTAGATGTTTATCAGATCGATCCAAAAACAAATTTACCTCTTAAAAAAACAGTATCTGCAATGAATTTCTATTCATACCGCATCATGATCCGAGAAACAGAGATCAACCATTTACTGTACTGTCGATCTCTCTTTAATCAATTCTTAGTAGATATGTACGCGAAATTTGAAACAGAACGATTAAACTTTATTCGGAACAATCAGGCGCAACTTAGAGTAGACAATTATATGCACCTAAAAGATGCTATTGGAAGACAAGATACCGATGTCGCCGAACTAGGTCAGATGGTAGTGCTTCCATCGTCTTTTACTGGATCACCACGGTATATGCATGAAAAGGCCCAGGATGCTATGACGTACGTCCGCAATTTTGGTCGTCCGGACTTATTTATAACATTTACGTGTAATCCCCGATGGAGCGACATTACAGAAGCATTACTACATGGCCAAAAGTCTTACGACCGGCATGATATCATAGCTAGGGTCTTCCACTTGAAAGTGAAATCGCTTATAGCATTATTAACGAAGGGTGAATTATTTGGAGAAATGAAATGTTACATGTATTCTGTTGAATGGCAGAAGCGAGGTTTACCTCACATACATATTTTATTGTGGCTTAAACTACGTTTCACTCCAGATCAGATAGATGATGTTATTAGCGCAGAAATACCAGACCCAGCCGAAGATCCTCTTCTTTATGAAAGAAGGTTGTTGCAGCAAAAAATTTCCTAAAGAATTTCTGCAATAAACTCAAACAGGAGATGATGGATACCCAAAATATCGACGTAGGAAACTGGAAGATGGTGGTTTTATTGTTGAAATCAATGGCATCACCATTGATAACCGCTGGGTCGTACTATACAATCCTGTTCTTTCGCGGATTTTTGAAGCTCATATCAATGTGGAATACTGCAACTCTGTTAAATCGATAAAGTATGTTTGTAAATATATCACCAAAGGCAGTGATCAGACTGTATTCGCTATAGAAGATAAAAAAGACGAAGTTAAAATTTATGAAAGTAGTCGATATATCAGTAGTTCCGAGGCAGTATGGAGAATCTTAAGTTTCCCTATTCATGAAAGATTTCCAACAGTCTTTCACCTCGCTGTTCATTTAGAAAATGGTCAACGCGTCTACTTCGATCAAAAAGATTCTAATCGTTTGAGGAATATCATAAATCATCCTCTTAAAACTACACTTCTTGCATTTTTTGAATTATGCCAGGTGGATAGTTTTGCAAGAACGCTTCTTTACGTTGAAGTTCCATCTTATTACACATGGAAGAAAAACAAATTTGAAAGAAGAAAACGTGGGGATGATGTCAGTGGCTGGCCTGAAGTAAAGAAAGATACGGCTCTAGGTAGAGTATATACCATCCACCCTAATAACTCTGAGTGTTATTATCTACGCCTTTTGCTTCACGAAGTTCGAGGTCCAACATCTTTTTTGGAATTGAAAACTGTTGATGGCATTGTACAACCTACATTTCAGGCAGCGTGTAAAGCCTTAGGTTTATTAGAAGACGAAAAGCACTGGGATGCAACTTTGGAAGAAGCAGTACTTTGTGACTCTCCACTCAGATTGCGAAATTTGTTTTTGCGGTTATGTTATTATTTTGTCATTTATTTGATGCTTCAAGTCTTTGGGAAAAGTACAAAGATCATCTTTCAGAAGATATTCGGCGTGAAATGGAGGCTCACTTACAAGATGGGATCATCAACTCAATGTTGAGTAAAATTTATAATAAATGCTTAGTTTGTCTGGAAGATAGTTTGTTGTCAATGGGTGGTCAATGTCTGCAGCAATATGGTCTGCCTCAGCCATCTAGAGATGAGTTATTTCTACAAAACAGAGACTATATTCGAGAAATCAGTTACGATACGAATGCTCTGGGACAAATTATAACTGATAGCGAAATTTTACTGAACGATGAACAGTCTCACGTTTGCAGAATAATTTTAGAAAGCGTCGAGAAAAGTAGCGGTCAAATGTTTTTTCTTTATGCTTCTGGAGGAACCGGTAAAACATTCCTCATTAATCTTTTACTTTCGAAAATAAGAAAACACAACCGTAAAGCCTTAGCTGTTGCTTCTTCAGGAATTGCAGCTACATTGCTGCAAGGAGGTAAAACGGCTCATTCTACTTTTAAATTACCTTTGAACTTAAATAAACTCCAGACACCAATTTGTAACATTTCAAAACAGTCTAATATGGCACAAGTTTTGAAAGAGTGTAAGTTAATAGTTTGGGATGAATGCACAATGGCCCATAAAGGTGGATTTGAGGCTCTCAATAGAACATTGCAAGATATAAGGGGAAATGATAGATTGATTGGGGGAGTCACTATTCTATTAGCTGGAGATTTCCGGCAAACATTGACTGTTGTACCTAGAGGTACACGTGCGGATGAAGTGAATTCTTGCATAAAGAAGTCATATTTATGGCCTCATATTCAAAAACTTTCTCTGCACACAAATATGAGAGTTTATTTAAATAATGATGAATCTGCCGGAATTTTCGCAGAAACACTACTCCAAATAGGCAACGGAACTTTCCCGTCCGTAGAAGATGAGATTGTTATTCCATCAAATTTATGTACGGTAATCACCACATTATCAGAACTTATTTCCAAGATATATCCTGATGTGAATAATATAAAAGATAAACCCATAGATTGGTTGTGCGAGCGAGCTATTTTAACGCTAAAAAATGATATAGCAGCTACTATTAATGAGCTACTCTTGAATGCTTTTGAAGAACAGATTGCTGAATATAAATCATTTGATTCTGTTATTGAAACCGATTATGCTCTCCACTACCCTGTTGAATTTTTAAATAGTTTGATTCCACCCGGGTTTCCACCTTATAGATTGAACCTCAAAGTTGGAGCACCTATAATGTTGCTGAGAAATCTTTGTCCTATTAAATTGTGTAACGGAACTAGACTACAAATAAAAACTCTTCGTAAAAATGTTATAGAAGCTACAATAATCACTGGAAGTGCTCGCGGGGAATCAGTTCTTATTCCGCAAATACCTCTAATCCCATCAGACTATCCGTTTGAGTTTAAGAGAATACAGTTTCCAATCAAGTTGTGCTTTGCCATGACCATCAACAAATCTCAAGGGCAGTCATTGAAAATGGCGGGCATCGACTTGATAGAAAACTTTTTCTCTCACGGACAGTTTTATGTGAGATGTTCTAGGGTAGGCTCCGCCAGTAATCTGGTAATATTAGCTCTAAAAGGCAACGTCGCTAACGTAGTTTACAGAGAAGTTTTAGACTAAGACATTTTTTATTGATTTATTATTACGAATGAAACAGAAAATCATAATTATACGAGTATGATTGAATGAATTCTATTAACAAATGAATCTCAGACACTCAAATCGCGGGCGAAGCCGCAACGGGGGACGCTAGTGTTATATAATAATACTTTAAATGATTTTTTTCTATAATAATGCTGGCTTAATTATTTATTTCTTATAAAGTATAATTTTTTTATTGGATTTTGAGTAAGATATTTTACATAAAATAATAGGTTACATTAGAAACAGGGGTTAGATTAAAACAATCTCAGGTGCTTGTTTACGGCCGCGATCTTATACTCACTTGAGGGTACATTTTATAATGACGAAACGGTAAAAATTATCTATTTTTGTCCGCATTTTTTATAGAACTTCTTGTTAAATTGTAAACAGCAGTGACATTTACCAGACAGTAACTATAACATTTATTCGGTATATAATACATTTTCTACAATAAATAGTAAGAATTATAAAAACTTTCTATAAAAAATCCTGGAAATTCACAATGTCCCATGGTTACCGTCATTTTTACGGTAATTTTTATCAGACAATTCTCTGTGTGTGTCTGCGTGCGCGTACGCGCCTGTGTGTGTGCAAGCATTATTCTGTACGGTGAAACTTAATGTTTCAGGGTTCTTTTTTTTTATTAACGCAAAATTTACCAGTTTTGCTAAGATCCACCATATTTATCTTATTTATTTTATTATTATACGTACTATCAGTTTCTCTACTTGTAGGTGACAGATGCAAACTACATAATTCTGGATATTCGAATTTGTCCAGGAAGTAACACAGATCAATTCATATGGCGACATAGCGATATAACAGAAAGAGTGGAGTCACTTAGAGCAAACGAAAATATAGTTCGAGATGAAGGAAATTATTACTTACTAGGTAAATTACATAAAATTAATTTATTACCCATAATGAGAACGAAGATTAAGTACATAGAGAATTTTGAAATATGAATATATGTGGGTTTCCGGAAAAAATACTTAAGTCAACTGTTTATGTTTTTGCGAAATGAAGGTTTAAAATTTCAATATTCCATTTAAACTAATGTTAAAAGAATTCATAAATAGTAGATATTGTCAGTAATTATTACACTTTCTTGATTTTGTGCATTTTTATCTGAAAACATACTATGTAAGGATACTAAAATCATGCGAAACTGAGTTTAAAAAAAGGTCTTAAGTCGTTTTTCCGCGAACTCACAGATATTATTTATTATTATAACACATGTATATAATTAATATTTATTTATTATATATTGTAGGTGATAATGGTTATAATCCGTCGCCTGTTATGTTGACTCCTGTTGTTGGAGCATTAGAAAATTCACCAGCAGCACGATATACAACTGAACATGTTCGCACACGATGTAAAATTGAACAATGTATTGGTATCATAACAAGCGTTTGGGCAGCAATCAGTAGATCGCGAAAATTATATTATCCTCCAGATAAAGTAGATAAAATAATAACTGCTTGCGCTGTACTACACAATTTGCGCAGTCTTAATGGGTGTATATCAAAAAGCTATGATAAGTATTAGGATACAGTTGTAATTTTGTTATATTTTAATTTTAATTTGAAATTATTTATTTAAGATAATGGACCAAATATACCCATTTCACGAAGAAAATAATTGTGAAGTAGGTAGAGAAGAAAATTATGAAGCTGGGATTAATGAACGTGATCGATTGATTTATATGTATTATCTTTGATTGTGATGTATGTTATTTTTAACATTTACCAAGTTATTTTGATTTTCTTTCTCCGACGATAACTTAAGTAAAGCGACAGCATTTTTTCTGAAACCTAAGCTAAACTTCACCCCAGATACGCCAGCACCAAATAGGGAATCGGCGGCAGACCCGTCGGACATGCCCGTCCTAACAGAAATAGAGGACGAGAGGCCGTTGGAAAATTTTGAGGGACTGCTGCGGAAGTACGACTGTAGACACGATTCGTCCGACGTGGATTCATCGGCCAGCTCGGCTAACGTACTTACGCATACGTACATCCGTAAGAAGCGTTGCGCTGAGCCCGTCGAAAGACTGCACCGGTCTGATGATATCCCGGCGTGGTCTCCTAGGAACTGTTTGTTTTTCTCCCTAATAAAATTGCTCGACCTCAAAATGTCATCAATCGAGTTAAGAAAGCAGTTATTCGCCTCTGACGCTCTAAGATCGTGCGGTGAACCAACTGGGACTGAAGCGATACTGAAGTCCCAAACCAAATATGGAACAGTAGACTGCGCATATCTATTCGCGCAAGAGTTCAATGCAAACATATGCATTCACTACGATTTGACAGACGGTAGTAGAAGCTATTGCCACCTAATAACAAACAGTTCAAACCATCACCTACATTTGCACTTGACAGACCAGCACTTCAGCGATCCAGCCGCAACACAGATGGCCAAGCCGGGAACTGCGGCAACTTCCCAAGAGTCGACATAAGGCAGGAAGCCGAGAGCCCCGACAACGTCACCCCGGCCCTAGAACCAGAGGGCAACGTCCCAAGCGCCGACGACGTTCCAGAGTTGGAGTGCTCTCCAGCCACGGAGAGGTTGGGCAGTGCAGAACGGTCGCAAGACCGTGAGGTACCTCCGAACTCGGGGTAACCACTGCAAGCTGCCAACGTCACGGCAAGTGAAACAACTGGCGCCGGTAATGCCAGCCCTGTGGCCGCGCTGAAGAATGAAACATGAAGAGATATGTGGTCATGAATGCGCGGCGCGCTCCGAGAGAAACCCCGGACGCGCCGCGTAAAATAAAGTTAAGTAGGCAAAGCAAAAGCCCGTAGGTTAAAAGCTGCACCGTGATTATAAACCGCTCACTCATTTGCAGGCTGAGCATCGGAATCTCTCGAACGAATCATCCACCACCTCGGAAAAACATACGGCTGATTGCCGAGAAGATAGCACTACTCGCGACATCCAGCACAGACTGGAAGATCTTGCAGAAAATGGATCTGAAGTCATATTTTAAGGTCAGTGAGGATTTAGCGCAGTAAGCTGTAATAGTGTTACACGCGTGCGGCCCTCGCTGCGAAGCGGCCGAACTAGAGAGGCAGGTAAAATAGGCGGTTCGTCAGGCGGAACGGGTGCTAGACCTGGTGCAGGTGCGTAGCGCCGACAAAGAACCGTACCGCGTGCGCCGCTCGATCCTGCCCGTTTGTAGGCAAAGTAAGCAAACTTTTGTTCGGCACGCTAGACTAGGAGAGCGAAACCGAGTTACAGGCAGCCGTGGCAGCGTTAGCTATCGATACTCGCCTAACGGCGGCCCTCCTTGCGAATCAGACAGATCTGATAGACCGCAAGCTCTCTAACCTCGAAGGTAAGATGGCTGGGCTCGCAGCAGCTACCCGGCTATTATCGAATAAAACGGCAATGAGCGAGAATGAACATATTCTACATAGAAGTTTAGAGTTGCTAGAAGACAACCTAATTCAATTCAAACTAGACACGGAGGTACTAACGGATGCCATTCTATTCGCGGCAAAAGGGTTAATCCATCCGCGCATAATGCCACCCGAGACGATAAGCCGGGCCGCGAAAATGGTTCAGGACACTGTGAGAAATGCGAGGTTCCCAATACCCCGCGGAAGCTTCTTAGCGATTCCAGTGATGAAAATCTCGAAGTTATCAATAATGATGACTCAGGGCCACCTAATATACCAGCTGGCTATACCACTACTGGACATTCAGAGGTATAACCTGTTTAGAGCGTCACCGCTGCCGTCGATCCATAGCGGCTGGAACGCATCATTCATAGCGATAAATCGGAGCCGGTACGCGAAATCCGCGAAAACGTAGCATGCGAGATAAAAATAGCAGCGGGGCGCGAGATTAGAGCGCCCGAGAAATGTGACGTAAAGCTAAAAAAATTACGCGACACGTTTTGGTTGAGGCTACATAAGACGAACTCCTGGGTGTTTTCCACCTCGTCACGTGAAAATATTTTCATACAGTGCCTGGGCTCAGGTCAGGTCACCTCAGAAATAGTAGGGACCGGCCTGCTGGAGCTACGTCCGCGAGCAACCCCGACTTTCAGGAAATAATAAATACCGAAACCGACGAGCGCGTTGAAAGCTTGCACAGTATCAAGATCGAAGCCCTCCAGAACGGAGCGGGGTTACGCGACATCGCGAACAGAGCACGCGAGGTAGTCCGGCGCAGAGCGTCCGAGTTCGAGATAAAAATCTCAATTTCACGGCCTCGACATTCGGGTACACTTTCGGAAGTCTATTGACAGTATCCTTAATGATCACGATCGGGCTTTGGTTGCTTAACCGCCGCCGAGCGAGCGTGTAGATTGAGAAGCGCTTGAGAGAAGAGGAGATGCACGCGAGGCTCACACGCGCCGCGAGGAAATTGAAAAAAGAGGGTAAGGCAACAACGACCGTCTAGAGAACCGCGCGAAAACCGAGCGGTCAAGGCTCGTTTTTAGGCCGAGCACCGCACAACCTTTTGAATCAATTAGAAAGGGACCAGAATATCTCCACACAACATTCCCTTGTCCTTGCTGGGCCAGTACCAAGCCAAGGCTGCGCAAACGATCGGTAGGCACACCTCGTCACCGCTGGGCACCAGGAAGCTGCCCGCGTCTGTGGGTGGCAACCCCCAGCGCCGGTCAAGCGTAACGGTTGAGGCGTAGGTGTAAACGATGTCCTGTAAGGAGAGGGAAACGGTACAATTTTTTTTTTCTTTCACTAGCCACAGTAACAGATAAATAAACGCACTTCACCTGTCTACACTCAGCGCAGGTAACAATTTCACTAGCATGGCCCGTAAATAGAACCATGCCAT
Source organism: Gastracanthus pulcherrimus (assembly GCA_949152435.1). Classification (NCBI taxonomy): domain Eukaryota; kingdom Metazoa; phylum Arthropoda; class Insecta; order Hymenoptera; family Pteromalidae; genus Gastracanthus; species Gastracanthus pulcherrimus. The sequence goes on from OX424574.1 coordinate 66,186,328, forward strand.
CCGAGAGCACACCGGGCCTCCCCCATGGGTAGGCCCCGAACTCAGCTCGCTCCGCGAGCCCCATTGCCCCCGAGTCCGCGACCCCCGCGTCCGCGATTCCCGCGGCCTCCGGCGCCTTTGGTGATCTGGGCGCCGGATCACAGGTGTCAGCGGACGAGCATGCAGCCGCGGCCTCCGTCGCGTGCCGCAACTCGATGGCTCTGCGAAATCGATCAATGATGGGCTTAAGGTTATCCATCTCGACGTCTGAGATCTTACTGGCACGAGGAGAGGCTGCAAGCCGGCAGCAGCCGTGCCACCCACCCAGTCCGGTATGTGCCTTATCGCCGGTAGACTAAGCACACCACGATTAGACGCATAGGCGCGAGTAAATCCTTGCTCGAGAGTGGCAACGAAATCGTACGTGAGCATCAGAAGATATTAATTAGCATTATAATATATTATGTGGGCACTAAAGTGGCAACCGTAGAATTCCAGAACATATAAAATCGCCAAAATTGTAAAAGATTAAAAGTTAGGAAATTTTGTAATATGTAGAGAACATATAAAATCGCCAAAATTGTTAAAATATCCATCGCCAAAGCGTTAGGAAAATGTCACGGCATTCTGTAAAATAAACAGAGCAAAGTTCGTAACTAAGTTAGGAAAATGACTTATAAAATAAACGCACAACGGCTTTGAATACCAGAATAATATCGAATGAGCATGACGCATAAAACAAGTAAAAACAAACAAAATTCAAAATTTTGCGGAAACTTTTAAGTAAAGCACACTTAGTACTAGCGAACAAAGAAACCGTCGCACAAGAATAGTTGCTTACGCACTATTGCACAGGAAGCGCACGTGATAAGATAACACCCGATACCTTTGTTCGTTGAGAATACCGCAACCGCCGTGTCGCCTTTCGGCGGAGTATGATCGCATTTCATTAATGAACTAATAACTTAAATGTACAACGGCGCAAGACCACAGCGTAATTGAGTACTGCTAAGCTAATTACACTTTGTAAAATAGAAGAATTGTTTCTCTGCAACGACTCCAAGTCAAATAATGTAAAAACCCGTTAAATAGTAACATGTTTTAAAATAATTTAAGAACTTTATGTAGTACCTGCCGGGGCATGAAATGTTCAGCGGCAGCGGCTGCCAGGTAGAAAATAGCTTTATCGAACGAGAAGGAGAACGAAAACTTAGTTGCGCCACACTCTAGGGACACAGTAATTAATCACTAGAACACTTATACACTCATACTTATATACACACATGCGAATACAAAATCACAACGAAAAAGCACACACTCGCACACGCATACGCAACATTGTTTTTTTTTGGGGCGACGAGGACGTGGCACACGCGACCCCGTACGTGTCACGGACGAGCTAAGCTTCCCCGTGGCAGCTGTGATAGCAGAGCGGATGCGTGCTAGACGTCCATGCATATCGTAAACCCCATAAGCCCCATAAAACCGATAAACCTCATGAAATACATATAAAACATAAACCTCTATAAATCCCGTAAGAGACGTAAATCCCATAAACGTCATAAACCCGAATATCTCATACATCTCTTAGAACCCATGAAAATCGTAAACCCCATAAAGCCCAGATAAAACCCCATGAAACACAAAAACTCCAGAAAACCCATAAAAATCATAAACCCTATAAACCACAGAAAACCCATAAACTCATAAAATTATGAAGCCCAATAAATTATGAGACCCTAAATTTATAGAAACAAAGAAATATTAAGATTCAGACAAATTGTTATGCCCAAAAATTATAATAGGCAAAAAATTATGAAACCCAGAAAATTATTATACCCAAACTTTAAATGCCCAAATTTTTTGACGAGCAAAAAATTATACAACCAAAAAAATGAAAGTCGAAAAAATTACTATAAAAATAGTATTATTATATAAAAATTTATAATGTCCAAATTTTATAAGGTTCAAAAGAACTATAAAAACAAAAAATTATAAGGCTCAAATTTTATAACACCCAAAAATTATAAGGCCCAAATTATATAAGGCTGAAAAGTTATACTTTGCAAAAAATTATAAGGGCCAAAAAATATAGAAACAAAAAATTATAATTTTCTAAGGCTAAAAAGAACTATTAAAGCAAAAAGACCCAAATTCTATGAGGCCCAAAAATTACACTATGCAAAAAATTATAGGCCATATTTTATAAGGCCCAAAAATTATATTATGCAAAAAATTATAACGCCCAAATTCTATAAGGTCCAAAAAACTATAAAAACAAAAAATTATAAGGCTCAAATTTTATAAGACCCAAAAATTATAAGGCCCAAAAATTATATTATGCAAAAAATTATAACGCCCAAATTTTATAAGGCCCAAAAACTATAAATACAAAAAATTATAAGGTCCAACAAAACAATTTACGATACCCAAATATTATAAAACGCAAAAAAAATAATGCCCAAAAATGATAATGCGCAAAAAATTATAATGTGCAAAATAATATCAAGCCTAAAAATACTATCTGCCAATACATACCTAGGATGCCAACCATCCATCCACCCACCAAATCATCCACCCACACATCCATCCACTATAGCTATTGATCCACCCACAAGTCTTATGGAAAACGACAGTTAAAACTTTTAAAATGATTAAAATTATGTTAGATGACCAGAACCGGAGCACTGGCCACAAATCGTACTTTCACCTTATGTACAGGCAACAATTATTTTGATAAAAATATGAGCCGGAATAGCGTAGCTGCGTAGAAAAATGCAGATGCTTCACACTGCAGATTTGGAGACAATAGTGTGGGATTTATGCAGGTTATACACTAGCGAAATCCGTTATAGTCTCAGTCACCAAACTATTATTACAGAAATGTTCTATCACCAAATGAATAGAATATTACGTAGAATATTATTTGAGAATTTTTTTTGTTTACGTTAAGATTAGTTTGCAAAAATAGCCTATAATAGATGCACCGAATTGCAAAGCCAACTACGCATCAACGCCACCTATAAACGATCATATAATTATATATAACTACGTATATATACTTGTATATAATTTTTTATAATTGTATACATAATTCCCAGACAGCGGGACTATCCAAAAAGCGTTCTCAAAGGATTCTGTCAAAGAATTCTTTGAGAAGCGTTCTTAAAGACTTTATGCGTTCTTTGTGAGTTTATTAAGAATTATTTGCGAACGAGTCAAGAAATGATTAATTAAAGTAAAGAGAATTCTTTAAGAAAGTTTTAAAAGTTCTATACCCCAGGTAAAAATGGTTTAAATGTAATTATATATAATTTTATGTTGCATTTGCAATTATATGTAACTATATGTAATTACATGTAGTCGTACGTAAATGTTATGACACGTGTCAGGATGTGTAATTATATCTATTCATATGTTATGTTATGGCATTAAATATATTCACATACGATCATATATGATCCAGGAGTTCATAATAAATTTTTATAAATTATGTCACAATATGCCGACTATTGTATGTAAATGGATCTCTCTAAAAATTCTTTTAGAACTCTGAGAATAATCCTGTTTTCTGGGTTATATATGATCACATATCATGGTGTATAATCGTGTATAATTATATATAATCATATATAAGTTTTGTCTTTATACAACTCTGGATAAATATATATTTATGTATAATTATATATAATTTGTAACTATACCTATATTTTCATGATTGAATTGGCAATGTAACTATATATGCCAATATATAATTATATATGATAATATGTCATCATGATGATGATCTATAGTCATATAATATAACGTATACAAATATATATTATTGGTATATATTACACAGCATCAAAACACACCAGAGTTGGGTAAGTTACTGCTTTAAATGTAACTAGCTAAAGTTATCGTTACTACATGAAAAAAGGAACTAATTAAGTTGTAGTTACTGCATAAGAAAATGTAACAAGTTAAGTTATCATTAATTAAAAAGTAATTCAAAATTATAATAAAAGTTACTTGTGTTCACCAAATTTTTTCCGAATAAAAATGTATTGTCTTTTTACATGTTTTTTTATTCGAATTTTAGAGAAAAGACGTAGCTACACACTTAAATATTACTTGATATAAATTTTAGCAAAATAGTTTTTTGATATCTTAAATATATTGTTTTAAATTCGAGCAGTTCAAACCCCAAAGAATAGTTATTAAGTTGAGGAAACTAAAAACACTTGTTGAAAATATGATAAATTCATTTTATAGACTTGACATGGCAATCGGCATCTTCGCCCATGAAATACAAAATTTTTTTATAATATCCGTAATACTCGATTTTAATTACAAAATGTAGTTGTAAAATATAATAAACATATTTTATAATAACACAGCGATAAGCGATGGTTGCCGCTTAAGAGAGATAATTTTTTCTGCGATTAAAATAACTGATACTGATTAATTTCTATAATATGTTAAGTGGCGCTTATCTCTCTATACTTACAGTAAAAAAATTGGAAACCCGTGTTCTCGAGTTTTTCGAAATGACAGAGGGTTTGACGAAAGCTTTCGATTCTATTTCGCTTCCAAATCAGCGAGCGTAAAGTGAATTTTATAAATCAACTATAAGTGGGTTTGGACGTCCCTAAACATCAAGTACCATCCGAATGACACGACATATTTAGGTGCGCCTGAACACTCTAGTAGGCTAATTTTGTAGTCTAACAACCATGTGTTTACCCGTGTCGAAGAGCGGCAAAATTTAGTTTCACTTTATAGGCATACTAAAAGCACATTATCAATACATGTTTGACAAAAAATACGTTGTGCGCTATGGGGGAGAGCCCCTTTTCGCCCTTGTATATTTGCAATACTCGTCTTTAGATCGCAATATGCACTCGCCTTCGGTTTGTGTGTGCTCGCCTTCGACTCGTATTGCAAACTTCACACGCGGGCGAAAAGACATACTTCTCCCCCATGATACACAATATACTATTATTAACACTTTTCGACAACAAAATGACATAATTTAAAATAAAATGCTATGACGAGACTTTAAAAATAAAGGATTTTATTGTGGTTTATAAAATAGATTTTTTCGAAACCAAGAAAATATTATCAATAATATTGTCTGGCCATGATATCGTGCAGCCCTATTGCGTTTCTAATTCATAATTTGATTATTTCTAAATTTTAAATACAAATAAAAAACTGCTGTCAATTCATTGGGACTTAGCTTCCTCAAATTAAATTAATTGTTCTAATATAAGATTTTTTGTAATAATAAATTAATTTTAAATTGCTATATCTCTTTTTCATTAGAATCTCAAAAAATGTGTGCTGATTTATCATTGATGGTTTATCAAAAGATAATTTTTTATTAAAAGTATACATTTAGTTTAGATTACGATTTTCGACGTCTCCTCAGATATTCTATTGTAGGCGCGTTGGGTTTATAATTATTCAAAATTTCCTTTTTTAAATAGGAATCTTTCTGCTCTTTTTTGTTATGATTTAAATTTACTTTTTCTTTTAATTTAAAAATTTTTTTTTATTTTCAATTTTTTATAAAAATACGAAAATTAAAAAAAAAGACTTTTAAGAAGGTATGGGTTTTTACGGCAGATATACGATTGCAATTATTAAAATTTGTGATTGAAAAATGATATTATTTATAGTAATCACAATATTTCACAACTAATTATATATATATATATATATATATATATATATATATATATATATATATATATATATATATATATATGTGTATATATATATATATATATGTTTTACTTCTTGCCAAAACTTTCATTCGACCACTGGCAATCACTTTGTCTCCAACTTAAATAACATATAGTTACTTGCTTCGAGTACACTAAAACTGTGCTTTTCTCTTTTAGCTATGAATAACACATGGTTTTAATTGATGAGTTAAATGCAAGTAATAAACATACAATAAAATACTTTTAAATAATGCAATAGTTAAAATGCAAAACAGACCGTTCATGCTAATCGCGCTTGGCGCCGTGCTCGCGCACTCTGGGGCATCGTCTGCCTTAGGACACCCCCGGATATCCTCAGCGCCAGCATTCCTTCTTCGTGGTATTCGGAGTGGCTCCCGTCGCAGCTGATGGAGGCGCACACCTGCGTTGTTGATTGCCGCTGATGCGTGGCGTGCCAGTTACACGCTCGTTCGTCTGCGCGCTCGACTCGCTTCTGCGCCTGGCAAAGCGACTCTTCAGCGCTTATGCGCTCTTGCCGTGCCTCTTCTTGCTCGCGGGCGGCCCTCTCTTGCCGCTCTGCGTGCTCCGTTCGCACAGCACGGATGGCCAAGAGCTCTTCTTAGCTCTCGCGGATGAGGCGCAGCCACTCGCCAGCTGTACGCTCGAAAGAGCAGCCGTATTCTCGCCGACCCGGTGGACCCCGAAAGCCTCGTGCTCCATAGCCACTAACTGGTTCGAGGCCTTGAGGGCCCTCTCCAGGCGTGCCTCCAGTATGATCCAGTTCGCTTAGAGACCTTTCTTCTGGGTTGACAAAGCATTTGCGCACGTGGTCTCGTACGCGAAGCTGCTCCGCGTTGGCCTGGCTGGTCTCGTTGACCTCGTTAGAGTGCGGGCGGCGTAGTATGGCAGTGGGAGGCGGCTGCTCTGGCTCAGGATCCACGCCGGACGTCTCCTCGTCGGCGATCCATTCACCGTCTGGGCCCAGCTCGACGCTTCAGGCGTTTGGTTCCGCGGCTCAGTGGGCAATCTTTACCCCAGCGCCAGAGTTCGACCAGCCCTACAACAAAAAAGGTATGTCAAGGGAGGCGCGGTTTTGTGTGGCCGCCGTCTCCATTCTTGGGCTGTGCGTCGGGTATTGCGTCCGCGTTACGTCACGCCCCCGTACGCTCTATCGTGTAGGTCGTTTTCCTCGGCGAACCTCTTTTTATCGCCGTGGTATTGGATTCGCTCGCTGTGCTCTGCGAGCTCGCAGAGTGACATTAGTTAGAACTTTATTAGAACTCGACGTCGCCTTGTTCGTTCCCCCGAGCGTCAGGTGCTTGTCCATCCAAGTACCCCGTTTTCAACTGTCTTGTGGGGATTTTCTCTACAATCTCCCCTTCCTCATCGATCACCCCATTGTCACTACTATTTTGTACGGCCCGAGGAACTTAGGCGCTCGTGTTACGATACGTTACAGCGGTTGTGCGGACTATGTACAGTTCAATGCTGCACGTACATGCGGCACGCAGGAGCAATACACGCTGTCCCGTTCGCGTTCAACCGGTCAGATTGCACGAGATCGTGCTTTTATTTATATTGAGCTCGGCTAGCCACATATTATGTGCACAGCATATGCGCCCGCCGCGGTGGTGTCAGTTCAAAGGGGAAAGAGTTTTGCTCGTAAATAGGTACACGCGTATTAAGATAAAAACATGAAAAATGTTTATTCAAATAAGTCTTTACAGAACAATACCCGTGGTATCTCAAGAAGCGAAGCAGCGGAGGGAAAGAGAGCAGGGGGTTTATCCTCGTACGTGCATTGCATACAAAAGAGACAGAGAGAAAGACTCACAGAGGATGATAAACCCTGCTGTGATCGCGGTCACTTGCTCCTGGTTAGCCCTCCGTCGGCCGGTATCGTCCTGTCACGTGCGTTCGTTCCGTGGCGTGCTCGCTCTCTCTAAACGTCGGGTATCAATCGTCGTTCGGTAGCCTCGTGTTAGCAGAAGCTTACGCAGTGCAAGAAGAATGAAGGAAGACTGGACGATACCAGGCGGCGGGTGGCTAACATCGAGCGAGCGACCGCAATCACACCAGGCCAGGATACGATCCTCTGCGATTCTTTCTCCATTTCATTCCGAGCCAAAATTTCGTTACAAAGTAAACAATTTTTTTTGTCGTTGAAACTTTAAGTACATATTCTTCTCATTATAAAGAACAATATATAATAGAAAAAAAATTAAATATTTTTTATTTGTTTTTTTTACATGAAATATAAGAAGAAATTTAAAATTTCTAACTGAATCATAGTTTATTTTACAAAAACTTTCTAAGTATCAGTCAATGAAACTTTCTGGAAATATTTTTCACTTAATCAAGGTAGAACTCTGGTGTTTTTTGACAATAATATCAATTTTTTAGTGAATTTTCTTAGTTTTCGTAATTGTAAGAATATTTGAAATCTGTTAGATGTCATAATTCGATTTTTTAACAAAGTTTTACACGTTAATGTAAAACAATCTACATTAAATAACATACATGAGCGAGTTTTTTGCTGTCTCGTGGAGGGAGGTTTAAATAAATCATAAGGCACTGATTTTCTCTTTAAATTATATTCTAACCTTACAAATATACAAAGGCCTACGTAGGCAAATAAAAGTATAGTGTCGTGTATGTATTAGGTGTGGTCGCGTTCGGGTCTCGCTAAATACTGTCGCGGTCGATCTGTAATCGGAAAGAAAATGTGTCGTTGGAAGGTGTGAGAGTGTGTGTGTGTATGTGTTTGTATATGTCTGAATCCAACGGCGGTAGAGGCAACTAGGCAGTTTTCGGAACAATACAAAATTAAATTTCTAAACGTGTTTTTCTCGAAATTAATTTTTCAAGCTTTAAATAGTTGTATTAGTATGAGGTTTTAACGAATCAAGTTATCACTTTTGAAGTAAGTATATATCCATAATCTATTTTTCTTGTTTTTTGTAATACTTTTTCAAATACGTATCAAGCAAGAATTTTTTTGCGTTTTAAGAATCAATCATTCTTGTAAAGTGATAACTTTGGTGTGTTAGTGCTTCTAAAACATATAGGAATTTTTTAAGTACCAAGCTTTTTGTGTGCGTGTACTACATTTTGAAATATCACTAATATTGATAAAAATTAATACCAACTGTGATATAAAATCAAGGGGATGGAATGAAGATGTGGTGAATGGCTTGAAAATTAGTATGAATTATTTTTCTGTAATAACATTCATAGCAAAAATAAAATTCAAGTTGATTGGTCAACAATACCAGATCTTTTTTTAAAACACCAAAGTCATATCTTAATAATAATATCTGATACCAACAAAAAATTAATAATTTTTTACAGTGTTTTGTACGTCAAATATAAAAGCTTATGTTTATAAAAGACATTTATTTTAAAACTATTAATTTATGTTATATTTGACGTAATTATTGCAAATAGAAATTTATTAATTTTTTTACCATATCAGGTGATAGTTTTTTTCCTGGAGTTTCATTAACTTATATAACGTTTTTATAAAAAAAAGCATGATTTAATTATAAATTTGAATATTTTTATTATAGTTGATGTACAACACAAGAATAAGCATTTATTTGTTCTTTTTAGGTATAAGATATTGTTTTATTTAAAAAAAAGAATATTTCATAGAAGTTTGTAACGAAATGCGAGCCCTGCATTATCATGAGCCCGCACAATGGGTAATGCGCGCTCAGCGGGTGGCACAGCCTAGCACAGGTGTGTTTACCCAAAGAAAACGCAAAGGGAAGCGCGGCGCTGGCCGCGCCGACGCGCGAGGAGAGACACTCTCGATAGGACTACCGGCCCGCGCGCGTCTATAGTTTTTCGGTCTCTCCCGCCGCCATTGAATTCTCCCGCGTCGTTCTTCACGTGCAACCACTTGTTGCGATATCGTGCATGTGTGTGTGTGTGTGTGTGTGTGTGTGTGTGTGTGTGTGTGAGCGAACGAGTGGAGGCGCACGCAACTACACTCTCCACGAGCAGTAGGAGAGAGAGAACAGAGACGGAGCGAGTCTCAGCAGCAGAGCAGCGGAGCGAGTGAGAAGGAGCGAGGGAGACCGCGGCAACACGCATCAGGCGCAGTGAGGGGGACAGGAGAGCCGAGAGAAAGAGAAAGAGAGAGATCGAGGAGCCGGGACGAGTCGCCGACTACGAGGTAAAGGGCTATCCCGGGGTGGGAGACACGCGTGCGTCCAGAGTGGCACTCCAAGCGCACCGTGCCTTGTCTTCACAGGGGTGAATATCGGCGACGGGAAGAGACGCCCGTGATACGCGTCGAGCTCAACGCACTGCGACGCTTGGCCTGCATGTTGTTAATTTCGTTATTGTTACCATCATTATTTATTATTGTTACTATTCAAATCTTTATTATTGTTATCCATTTGTATTATTATCGTTTGTTCAATATAGTTTATTCCATTTGTTAGTGTTAAAAGTCGCGTTGACTTATTTCCCACGGATCCGCCGCTCCACTATCGAGTTAGACCGGCAGCGAAAAGTTGTAATCAATACGCGTTACGGTGTTTAGCTTTTCGCGATTTCGCGCACCTTTCAGGTCGCGAAATTCCGTGCGTCGAGGTAACTCCGCACGAAGCCGAATCCGCCGGGATTCTGGCTTGCTCTAGGTAGAAGAAGCGTCTAAGAGTACGGGCGCGTTGCATGCGGCACATGCTCTTACAGTCTCTACTGGTGTAGATTAATTATTAATAAACAATTACTTACTCTGTTATAAATGGCGCCCTTCCGAAAATAATAACGCGATTGTTACCAAACAAAAATATTTAATTAAAAAAATAAATTTTGTTAAATATACCCAAGAAAAATATAAAAATAATTTATTTATTACGTGTAAGCAGACCAAGTACGCGTACGTGAAGCGAGCGGTAATTTAGCACATCGAACAGTGCAAAAGTGTGCGCGAGGAAGGCGAGCAGAGTGTAACAAACACGGTACATCGAATATTAAGTTGATTGTCTAACTAATTTTTTAATTAATTAATTAAACAATCAATACGAATTTATTGATATAAAAATAAATTATATTTTTGCTCTGACTAAAAATGATAGAATTTATTCGATTGTGACATCGTACGTTTATTTACGTACATAGATATAATTAAAATCTAAAAACATAAAAAATAAAAAAAACTTTAAAGCATCGTTTTATACAGTGGCCAGTTTGAAACTAGCTTTATACTAAGCAGACCCACTACACAGCAAGGATACGTCCAGCAAGTGTCGTTAGAGCGCACATGTGCGTTGGCTCCACTTCCACCCTATCTAGAAAAGTATAGACAACACCAACTATATACAGCCTTTTCCCCGAGCGGAAAAACACTGGCTAAAATATTATTTCGACAACGGATAGCGTAGCATATAAATTTGTAACTTTTTACAATTTTTAATATTATAATATAGTTGTATAAACCAAATAAAAATTCTTTGCGAAAGAATCAAGTCAATAGCTTGATTCTAAATGTAGATTTAAATACTCTATTGCAATAGTAATATTTACATATAATACGATAGTTTTACGTACTGAAATATGAATGTTTATTCTCTAATTATATTTTACATTATAGTCATTTTTATACTGCAATCTTTTTATACAAATTTTAAATATAAGTAAACATCAATTAATATTAACTTTACCTTTATCACTATTTCTTATTATTATTATACAATCTTATACTACTTTAAACATATATAAACTTTAATTAATTACTATGTTTAGAAACGCACATTGTTTTTTACAATTATCGTAACTATATAATATAAATATATTGTAACACCACATTTTGTATGTGTTACACAAATTTCCAGTCTCTCGAACGAGCTGCTCAGTGCAAGTCCGATGCTCGACAAAACTTGCCTATAAAATACCTAATTGCACACTACTCTCCCACTACACTCACTATACACACACACGCACGCACGCACGCACACACACACTATTTACGCCCTCTCCTCGACGATACAGAGCAAGCGAATTCTTCAATACCCTGAAGCAGCTGAAGATGACGCACAGCTGTCATCCCATAGAGACTCACATAGGCTGGATCCGGCTGGTCTTGGCAGGGGTGCGCTGAGCGTGTCCTGGTGTCTCCTCTCCTTGTTCCCTTCTTCTCGAACCAACCTAAGAGCACATACAGAGGGGATTAATACTTAAGAAAATAAGCAAAATGGTATTCGAATAATACCCACCTGGTTTTATGTCTTGAAAGGCATGAATAGGTCCACCTTGGGCGGAGCGGCTGCTTCTCTGTATACTCCGGACGCGTGCAGCATACACCCTAGAAAATATAAAGCTGAGTTAGCCTACAGCAGATACGGACATCAAACTGGAACTCTCTTACCTGGTTTGGAGGGTTTGTAGAGGCAGTGTGGTCTCTCAGATCCAATATCGTAGCTCAGCAATCTAGCAATCACCTAGAAGCAATCTGGCATTAACGAGAATAGATTACAGTGGTATACAAAACACTGATCTCACCTGATAGCAGTGTCAGTTGAAGAATGCAGTGTAGCAAGCTGCAGAGTAAATATAACTTCTTCGACGTTAACCTTGTCCACTGCTCCTGCTGCAAGTACGCAGTCCTGGGCCTTGCAGGTCTCGTTTTCGTGCCCCGTCGTTAGCATGGTTGTCCAGGTGCATCTCCTGCTGCATCCCTCGTCGTACTTCCTCGTCCTGGCCCCGAAAACACCGTTTGCAAGCCGTCGACTGCGTGCCACACAGCGTGACGTCACCGTGAGCAGACGCTCCCCTTTTCTTCTTTTTACTTCTCATTCCTCCTCACCAGGCGCATGCGCTGCGACCTCAACCGAGCTCGGTCAGCACTAGCGAAATCCGAGTGTAGCGCCGCGGGTACGAAGCGAGAGCCTCGCTCACTTCGTACTGAGCCGAGCTCGTAGACATCTCGTGTTTTTTGCCTGCTCTGTTGCGAAAACGTGAAATTAGCTTGCTCCGATTTGCGAACTTGTAGCCGTTTTCCGTACCTCTACATTATCGTCGATCTTCTTATGCCGTGTGTGTCAACCAACTTGTACCCTCGAAGGAGACCACACCGGATTTGGAAAAGAGTAAGTTGTACAGAGTGTTATTGTGCTTATCAAGTATATATATATATATATCTTCCTAAATTATATAGTTGTTTGTAAATCTTATAAGATTTACGCCCTCCTCGCCCCTCATTTTGCCCCCTCCTCACTCTCCTCCTCAAAACAAGGTAATATCGTTTCAAAAAATACGTTATTTTGATCTTATTTTTTGCCCCCCTCGCCCCTCCTCTTTGTATCCTTCTTATAGCCCTCCTCCCAGCCCTCCTCATGCCCTCCTCATTTACTTATTTCTATTAATTATCATTTTTTTTTTTATACATATTATACATATAAAAATTGTTTATAATAATAATTGTGAATGTTTATAAATTTATAAAGAGTTTTATTCATTATACATATCAGTGCAGTTTATTCCATTTTACTGATTTTCTGATTCTTTGTTTTCATCAATAATTCCTTGGTTTTTCTAAAATATAATAACTTTATAAATAATATTCTATATTAAAAACAAGTTTGTTTTAATTGGCTGAATGTTAAGGGCAACTTAATGTAAATATTATTTGAAAATAGTATAATATAATAAAAAATAAAATTATACATATATATTGTTATAAATCTAAATAATATGCAAAAAGTATGCACATTATTACAAATAAAATACATGCTACCATATTTATATTTATGAGACTTAAATTTTATAAAATACATTTTTGGATTCATCTTCATTATTACTATTATAAATCTAAAAAATATGTAAAAAGTATAACACATAAATAAAATACATGCAAATTAATTTAGATTTATATGAGTGAAATTTTTAAGTTTTTTATAATATAATATAACACTATGTAAAAAAAAAAATTTTCCCGATATTTTCAAAGTGAACGAAAGTAGATTAGGTATAATCTATTCGTAAAAAAACGAACACAATTTATTGAAGGGAAAAATATTCACTTATTTTTGATAAATCCACTTTGCAACGACTAAATCACTGTAGTGATCATAGGGTTGATGGGGAATAGGTGTAAAATGTTATTGATTGGAGTGGGAGTTTATTGTAGCGATAGGCGGAGAAAATAAATATTATATATTACAAAATTGTGCATAAAATACATAAAATAGGGTACATGTGTGTAAAATATAAAATTATGAACATATAATAGTAATAAAAATGTTACCTTTTACTTTCGAGTGAGTGAGGTTTATAAACTTTACCCTTTTATTCAAGTTCCAGAAAAATTTTCGTAAAGTCGTGACAATTTACGAATATACTATTCAGTAATGATGATTACTATTAATCTACTAAATTTATGTTGTGAATATTCTAATTTAAAAGAAAAATAAAAATAAAAGTATCTATTCAACGTCTATTTAATTGAAAATAATTTCCACTGTGTGTGTTTATAAAAAAATTTATTTAAATCTGATTATAATTGCTCCATTATGTACCATTGCTAATCACATTTACTAATTTCTGTAAATATTTTTAATTGAAAACAAAATTTTATTTGTTATACTATTATTCAAAATCGTTAAACAAATGGAATAATAATTGAGTCGAAAAAGATTTTTAATTAAACTGATTTTAAGAAAAAAAATGTTGAAGTAGATTGCAGAGTCTATACTGTATCTAATGAACACGTGTTGCCAAAAATTATTTTTCAACTACCTTCGAAAATTATCGTTTTGATATTACACAAAAATTTAGAAATTGCTGATAGTTACCACTAATTTTATTTAAATAATTTTCAAAATTAGTAATCCAAAAAAAAAGTTTGTCAAAACTTTACCACGTTCTCACTCACTGCTTATTACACTAGATTTGTATTTATACAATCCTAATTATTTAGGACATACGTATAAATTCCGGGATACATTTTATTGTATTAATACTAATTTGCAAAATGCAAAATAATCAGCATAAATTATTCATGCCTAATAATGCTAGCGTGGCCTACCACCTGACGCCAAAGAAAAAAAAATGGCCGCCTGCGAGACTACCTCGCGGCGCACATGCAAAATTAGCCAGCTACAAGCTGTCGCGACGTTGTCGAGCGTCTCGCCGCGGCCGCGTGTAAATACTCGTGAAAATTCCTACGATATCTTTACAGGTGCCGCTTTATGTGATATTCACCTGCACTCTCGTATTGTACGAATTCTTAGTCACGAATTGCTTTTAATTAAATTTTAACTTAATTTTGTAATTTAATATTAATTTTAACTTTAATTTTAATTGAATCCAAATTTCACCGGAATTTTTGTTGCCCCACGTTGGGCGCCAATTTTATGACAATAATTTTGGCTATATAAGCCAAGATTATTGCGCCGCACATGCAGGCTTTAATAATATATTTATACGAGACTTTAAATAAATTACGACACAGGAAGTTAGGATAAAAGTATGAACACTTGTGGTTTATTCAATTTATTCACAAGGTGTTCAGCGCCAGCTGCGCAAACCCGCAGCACGATTTTGCAAGTGTTCTATCGCCACATAGAATTATTTATAATTCTAAACGAACTACGGTGAGCACGGCGGTACGGAGGGAAACGGTATATAATCGAGAGGGGAAGAAGTTAATACTCAGGGACGCGAATTCTACAGAATATACGGCGGTGCAATACGGGTGTAAAGACGGTACGCAACGCTACATTTTCTATATATATATATATATATAGAAAATGTAGCGTAAAAATGTAAAAAAAAATATATATATATATAGGGGATACCCCCCTGTTCGCTCCGCTCGCCAACCCCCAAAGCATCATGAAATTTTTTGTTTTTATGAAGGTTTTCTATTTTTCCACACCACCCGGGAGGTATTTTTTGGCGCATTTTTTTGTTATGTTAATTAAGCTTTTTTATACATTCAAATTTATGCTTTATTTAATTCATTTATAAATAAATATATGTTACTCATACTTACATTTATTTATATTTAGTTTTAAGTATTGTATTTTTTAACTTTTTTTTTTTTTAATTTTGTTTTCTATTTCAATGTAATATTGTAAAGCTCTTTTTAATTCGTATGTAATAATCTATATATGTAAATTTAATATTAACGAATATAATTAAAAAGAATAATTCTTTTGAATGTAATAAGAATTTACATTGCTTTAATTTTTGTTTTAAATTAACAATATATCTTGTTATATTATATTATAAAAAACTTAAAAATTTCACTCATATAAATCTAAATTAATTTGCATGTATTTTATTTATGTGTTATACTTTTTACATATTTTTTAGATTTATAATAGTAATAATGAAGATGAATCCAAAAATGTATTTTATAAAATTTAAGTCTCATAAATATAAATATGGTAGCATGTATTTTATTTGTAATAATGTGCATACTTTTTGCATATTATTTAGATTTATAACAATATATATGTATAATTTTATTTTTTATTATATTATACTATTTTCAAATAATATTTACATTAAGTTGCCCTTAACATTCAGCCAATTAAAACAAACTTGTTTTTAATATAGAATATTATTTATAAAGTTATTATATTTTAGATAAACCAAGGAATTATTGATGAAAACAAAGAATCAGAAAATCAGTAAAATGGAATAAACTGCACTGATATGTATAATGAATAAAACTCTTTATAAATTTATAAACATTCACAATTATTATTATAAACAATTTTTATATGTATAATATGTATAAAAAAAAAATGATAATTAATAGAAATAAGTAAATGAGGAGGGCATGAGGAGGGCTGGGAGGAGGGCTATAAGAAGGATACAAAGAGGAGGGGCGAGGGGGGGCAAAAAATAAGATCAAAATAACGTATTTTTTGAAACGATATTACCTTGTTTTGAGGAGGAGAGTGAGGAGGGGGCAAAATGAGGGGCGAGGAGGGCGTAAATCTTATAAGATTTACAAACAACTATATAATATAGGAAGATATATATATATATGTGTGTGTGTGTGTGTGTGTGTGTGTGTGTGTGTGTGTGTGTGTGTGTGTGTGTGTGTGCGTGCGTGCGTGCGTGCGTGCGTGCGTGCGTGCGTGCGTGCGTGCGTGCGTGCGTGCGTGCGTGCGTGCGTGCGTGTGTGTGTGTGTGTGTGTGTGTACATATATAGATTTACAAACAACTATATAATATAGGAAGATATATATATATGAAACTTGATCATTTTGAAAATTTTTCTTTCTGCCATACACATTATACAAATTTTTCTTTCATTTTGTAATTAGTTATCAAGTCTAATTCTAATCTTGCAACACAATTTTATGTACTAGCTTACAATAATCCACCTTCGTTAAAATAAATTGTACCATATTATTTTGAATTACTAATATTCCGCCTATCGAACACATCTCTCAGCCCATATCGAACTTAACAATACCACGACCATATGTATCCCTACTGCATGCATGCAGAAATACTTGTATGGAATTTCCCTGAGAAGTTGTACGAAAAAAAAAGATTATCATCGTGTTTGTTGTTAAATATCTTAAATTAATAAAGTTTGTCTGGATTTTTTTTACTGACTATTTAAAACAGAAAATTCCTAGAAATTTTTGTTTTTAGGAAAACAACTCGAATTATTTTTTCTTAGTATTAGCTTTTTTAATGAACCACTTCACCCAATATCGTACTCGATCGGAACCCACCGTCTACCGTTTTACCAAATATATCCCAGCTTGCATACCTTATACCCGTTTACGCTTAGACAATTGTGATGCTTCGCTACCACTTTTGTTTGCTTTACACACGGCTTATTAAAATTTATTTTTTCTATTGTTGCTTGCTTTTGTTTGATTTTAAAATTTTTTTTCTCATTCTGTTTGCTTGAATTTTGTTGTATTTTTCTTTCTTCTCTGTTCCTCTATTCGTTTTTTTTTTCGTCTTACCTTTTATAAAGAGCATTAAGCTGTGAAATTTTAAAATAATAAAATGACCAACATTTGAGAAATTCGGTAGGAAAGTAAACAAAAGTGAGCTAACTCGTAACTTCAAGAAACGTACCTCCCTCCCCTATACAACTTAATTACTTGAAATGGACCCTTAAAAAATTGAACAAATCAATTCAGAGAGGACTCGTATAACAGAACTGTTTAATACTTATTCGGATGAATTGGTTGCAAATAGTCTACGATGATCAAGACTCAATGCAGAGGGAACACCAGCACAACGTTTTAACCGATTAGTTAGATTTGACCTGCGAAGGTTATTTGGTAACCAAGGGGCTGCGTGGGACCCATAAGTAGATAATGCCACCGAACGAGGGAAAGAGTCCCCGTCGTTGGATACGGAAGATATTCTTGAAGAGATAGAGAAAACCTCAGATTGGACGAAAGAAAATAGTAAGGGTACCTTGAGTGAAACAGCTCTGAATGAGGGCCACGAAGAGTTACCATCAAGTACGGGGTCGAATCTCGTTCATAGTACCCCGAGTTCTGGGACGGACCCCAACTTCCAGGAACATATGTAGAACCTGTAGGGTTCCCAGGCCCCTACAAGAAACTACTCTCAGGTTCCAAGAATTGTCCACTGTTGTCGAATCAGGTGAACCCAAAAACAGTACAGCTGATGGTGGTACTACATCGACTACACCATCAAATCCGGTAGGAGCAACAGCAAGAACACGGCACTATGCAAGAACAGCAACCAGGGGGCAGAGATTCATTAAGGGACAACCTAAATCATTCGATAGTCGGTAACAATGTGGATCCGGCCTCGACAAACTACAACCTGCAGTATTCGCAGACAAACCTAAATCACCCAATAGTCGGTCACAATGTGGATCCGGACTCGACAAACTACAACTTGCAGTATTCGCAGGCAAACCTAAATCTCGGGGGACTCAATTTCCACCTTTACAGGCAGCTGGCATGCAAGAACATACCACAGGGACAATAGGAAACACTTCGCCGAATTCCCCGCCCATAGCTGCACCATTAAGCAACTCTACACTATACACCCATAACCCACCAATGAACCTAACAGAAGATACATATCCTACCGTACAAACCCCCCAACTTTCACACACAGTGAACTACCCTACCGTACAAACCCCTCAATATCCACAAATACCGACCTACCCTACTGTTCAAACCTTCCAATATACACAAATAACGAATTACCCTGCTACCCACGTCCCGCAACCCTCACAAATACCGACCTCCCCTACCGTTAAAACCCTCCAACCTCTACAAATACCGACCAACCCTACCGTCTACACCTCACAACCTACACAAATAATGAATTACCCTACCATCCAAACCTCCCAACCCTCACAAATATTTACCTACCACATCGCTCAAACCTCCCAACCCCACAACTATCATCATACCCAACCATCCAAGGGTCCCAACCTCCACAAATACCAACCTACCCGACCATCCAGATCCCGCAAAAGTCACAAATACCGAACTACCCTACCGACCAAACCTCCCAATCTACACAGATACCGAACAACCCTACCGTCCAAACCCCCCAACCTTTACAAGTACCGACCTACTCTACCGCCCAACCCCTCCTACTTTCACAAACACCAATATATCCCACATTCCACACACACCTACCTTCACAAACAAATACTATCCCTACCTTACAAACATTCCAACTCACACCAACGTACCCACCCCATACTAATCAAACATCTCATATTCTACACCAACAGACTCAGGCTGCCGCCCAAATTTACCAAGATTCGCATACACCCATGAACCAGCCAGCACAAAACTCGCAACCACAAACGGCAATGCACTATACCCCGCAATCTACGCAACCATTACAAACAGCACCACGCCCTACCGACCAATTTAACCATCACCAACAAGTAATGAACCATATACCCACCCATCAAACCATACCACCTAATTGCTCGCAAATTCCATCGGATTGAAACTCGCAAAACTTTAATTTATCGCAACCAAATACTGCTTTCAAAAATGTCCACAATAACGGCTCGGACAGGTCCCAAACACTGCCAAGCAGTACAATATTCCCCGATAATTCATCGTACACAGGAAATGCAGTAAATTCTACAAATAACCCACATTTACCATCTAACCTCGTAGGCTATCCATTAATGAACCCGAACACTCAAGTCTCAATACCTAGTAATCCATATTGGTATTACCCCTTTGCACAGTTTCCCCTTGGGTATGGTATCCCCCAAGGAGGATACCCTCACAATACATCGAACACCTTTCCATACAGTCAAATGCTTCTTGACAATCCCGAGCGAGTATATCCTCAGAACTCGAATAATGATTCCTCGTTCCAACGCGAAACTAGAGTAGCCAGTCTCATACAAAAGTATAATGTAAGCTTTAATGGAGAACCAAAAGCAGATCTAGGGGAATTCTTCTCCCGAATAGAGGATTGCCAGAGAAGTTGTAACGTGTCTGACCGGGAAATCTTGAAAATGATCCCCATTATTTTGAAAGACCAAGCTTTGTATTGGGCACGCTCGTTGCTACAAAACTGGCGAATATTAGAGGAATTCAAAAATGCCATAAGACAATAATATGGCAGACGGGATTTCCAATTACAATTTGAAGATGATATTAGGGCAAGATCGCAAGGACCTTAAGAATCAATTGCTACGTTCATCGCAAACATTCAAGCATTGATGAACCAATGTATCCCCCTAATGACCCTCATAGCTCAATTGGATAGAACTTATTGCAATTTACATGAGGATTATTTCAACCAAATAAATAGATATTAATTTAACACATTTGAAGAATTACAGATCTTCGGATAACAAGAAGAGATGCGAAGGGATCGATAGAAGAAATATAGACTCCCACCGCCACCTGAACATTCGTTGTGCCCTCAATTAGCTTACAGACCACCACTAAGAAAAAACCGTATTGCCGCTATCGAAACGGTAGAACAATACAGCTACTCAACGGACGAAGAAGACACTAACGAAGTTGCAGCTGTCGACAACATTATAAAAACAAAAACAGGCCAATTAGTCGAATTCGCACGGAAACAAGATGTTGGCAACACATCAGGCACATCGAAACAAAAAACTGGAATAATGGCAATAATAACAAAACCTCCCTACCGCCTCCCCGAGAACCCCAAAACACGAAACCTACCGTCAATAACAAGCTCACCCAACCCCAAAAATTAAATAAGGAAAATCCAACAACTGACAAAGTATACCCATGTTGGGTTTGTAAAGAAACAGGCCATTGGGCAGCAGACTGTCCCAAAGAGACATGGAACATCTGCTATAAATGTGGTATTCGTGACGTAGCGATTCGTACGTGCCCGAGATGTAGACCAAATGCGGGAAACGATCAAAGAGGGAAACACTAAGGGCCAGGTTAACCTGTAAACTCGGGCAGGCCCAAATACTCACGCCAAAAACAATATCGAAAGCTTCAGGCCTAGTCAACTCAGGTTATGGAGAGAACATACCGATGCCTATTAGTCCAGTCGGAAGCTATGATAATCGTTTGTACTTAAATATCGAAATAGCAGGAAAAGTCTTCCCTGCACTCGTAGATAGCGTAGCAGTTGCTTCCTTCATGGGGATAGAATCGGTGATGTTTCACGATAGGGACCGAAATAGTACCCCAGACCGGATACATGATGATGCCCAATGGCGAATTAGAAAAAATCGAAGGTATCACAAAAATTACATTCCACCTCGAAGGTAAAGAAACGCCCACGGACATCAGAGTGTCAAAAACAATGACCTACGACATCATACTGGGCATGGATCTATTGTCACTATTGAAGATCACAATAGTCCACGAATATCGAACTTGGCATACGGACAAAGGAGTAGTAAGAAAATTTCATCCGAAGCAATCATGGCAACGGCAGCAATCGGAGGGACCTCTGACTTGTCGGAAGAACAACAACAAAGACTAGATAAACTCGTATTCGATCTCACCATTCCACCACCGGACGCAACCCCTGGAGTGGCTAACATAAAACCTCATGAAATAATTATAGAAGGTTGTAGTCCGATAAAACAACGCATTCGTAGAATCTCTCCAAAACTTTTAGCCGCTGCCCACGCTGACGTTGATCATTTCCTAGCAGAAGGAATTATCGAACCCTCAGAAAGCGCTTGGAGTAGTTGTCCCGTAATTGTACCGAAATTGGACGGTAAAATAAGGTTTTGTATCGACTACCGAGCATCAAATGGCGTTACAAGAAAATACGTTTACCCCTTA
This sequence comes from Gastracanthus pulcherrimus, assembly GCA_949152435.1. Classification (NCBI taxonomy): domain Eukaryota; kingdom Metazoa; phylum Arthropoda; class Insecta; order Hymenoptera; family Pteromalidae; genus Gastracanthus; species Gastracanthus pulcherrimus. The sequence goes on from OX424574.1 coordinate 66,208,274, forward strand.
CCCCACATGGACATGTTGCTAGACAATCTAAGAAACACCAAATTCCTCTCGAAAATAGACTTAAGTCACGCGTATCACCAAATCCTTCTCGCGGCAAATAGTAAATAATACACAGCATTTGGATTACCTGGAAAAGGACTATTTCAGTTCACAAGACTTCCGTATGGCGTCTCGAACGCCCCGCAAGTTTTCAAACTGCCATGGACGTCCTCTTTGGTCCAGAATGGCAACCCCATGTTTTCGTATACATGGACGATATAATCATAGACACAAACACTTTCGAAGAGCATTTATATGGGCTGGAAAAAGTGTTGAAAAAATTGCGAGAAGTCAATCCAGAAATCAACTGCGAAAAATCAGAGTTCTGTTGTTAGGAAGTTAAATACCTGGGTTATGTCGTCATCAGGGAAGGACTCCAAAAATATCCAGTCAAGATTTCCACTATTCTAAACTATGCCCCACCTCGAAACCTAAAGCAACTTCGCCGATTCCTCAATACCGAACTGTTGAAGAAAAATGTCCCTTGGACGTGGGGAGAAGATCAACAACAAACCTCGAACCGCGTAGCCACGCTTCGGTGTACTAGGAGGGAGTTTGTAACACCACATTTTGTGTGTGTTACACAAATTTCTAGTCTGTCGAATGAGCTGCTCAGTGCAACTCTGATACTCGACAAAACTTGCCTATAAAATACCTAATTTCACACTACTCTCTCACTACACTCTTTAGACACATACACACACACTATTTACACCTTCTCCTCGACGACACAGAGCAAGCGAGTTCTTCAATACCCTGAAGCAGCTGAAGATGACGCACAGCTGCCATCCCATAGAGTCTCGCATAGGCTGGAGCCGGCTCGTCTTGGCTGGGGTGCGCTGTGCATGTCCTGGTGTCTCCTCTCCTTATTCCCTTCCTCTCGAACCAACCTAAGAGCACATACAGAGGGGATTAATACTTAAGAAAATAAGCAAAATGTTATTAGAATAATTTAGCGGAGCGGGTGCTTCTCTGTATTCTCCGGAGGCGTGCAGCATACACCCTAGAAAATATAAAGCTGAGTTAGCCTACAGCAGATACGAACATCAAACTTTTGAGGGTTTGTATATAATAAATACACCTCGTCCCTACTATCTAGGAGCGTACAGTATTTATTATAACATTAACATGTTAACAAATGCACTTCATTCCTACTATCTAGAAGTGTACATCATTTGTTAAATATATAAAAACACATACATATACATAAAATATTTTCTCATAACATTTGAACTCCATTTACTAATCTGTTCTCATAAAAGTATATTAAAATATAATAGTCGAGAACCCTTGTATGCTCAGCTATATGAATCGCATGTATACTGAGACTGGGAGGAGTTCAAGACAATAGACGCTTACATACATACGATCACCTTAAGAACCTTGGCTAGTGTGCGAATGCATAGGCCTAAAATAAAAGTACGTTACAAAGCTTAATAAAGCTTTGCTCTAATGTAGTAATTTGGACGTCACACGATTATTTTGTTGTAATAAATAATTTGATTAATATTAATAATTATATATCAGGTGAAGCTATTACAAGTTAGATTAGATCGAATCAGAGCAAAAATAACCAGTCACGGTAAAGAAGTGTGTCTGGAAGCAAAACATACGGAAATTGCGGTTTTGTGCAAAAATAGCATTTTTTAATTGTTTATTGGGTAGCAATAAACAATCGAGACGGAGCACCAAAAATAGTAGTTTTTCGAATTTTTTGAATTAATAGAGAATAAAAGGAGCGATCTTAACGTAACAGTTAAATCGAAGCAACAAGGGTAAGAAGCAGGGGTGCAGTTAGACTGCCAGGAGCCCTGCTCTTATGGAAGTATAGTATAGTTCTTCAAAATTCTCTTTTTTTTAGCTAAATTATTGTTTATTAATTCATTAACTTAACCCTTTTTTATATAAAATATAAGCGATAATTTTGTTGAAAATCTGTAAGTTTTTGTTACATTTGACATAAAAAACACGAATAAAGAATATTTGATTTTTTTATGAGATATGGTTCTTTATAAAGAGGAAAATATATCCTTAAAGTTTCGTCAATACAAAAATTGTTTATATACAATTATATATGATTATATATAACTGGATGTTTCCATGTCAAGAGAGCATGTCCAAAAATAAAAATGTCTAAAACTGAAAATATGTTGGTATGTGTACCCAAAATATGTAAAAAAAATTGCATACCCCAAGGTGTTATATGTCAAGAGCAACTGCAGGTTCAAAAATGTGTTTTTTTAATATTTTGAGATTTTTACAACATTGTTTGAGATTTAGCTAAAAAATTAGTGACTTTTGAGAGAAAAGTGTAAAAACATTTTTTGCTCAATATTGTGATACTTTGTGAACTCATGTATTGTGATATATTGTAATATTCAGATTCTAGTAGATCGCAATCACCTGTTTCAAAGCAATAAATCTCAAAATTTAGTATTTCATGTCAGCTTGCATTCTAGACCTCGTACAAAATGGTCTCAAGCTAAATATAATTATTACAGAACTATTAAATGGTAAATTTGTATTACAGTCACATAATAAAAGTACCGAAAAATAGTTCGCTCTTTAAAAATTCTGCAAAAATTATATTCAGCTTGAGAACATTTTCTAACAAGTATAGAATTAAAGGAAATATGAAAAACTAAATTTTAAGATTTTTTTTTTAAAAAAACTTATGGTTCACAAAACATCAAAATATGGTCTAATCAAATTTTTTTTAGATTCCTTACCTCATTTTGAACAAAAAATATTCTTACACTATTTTCTCGAAAGTCCAAAGTTTTTGATTTACAATCAAACAATGTTGAGAAAATCTCTAAATTAAAAAAAAGATCGCATTTTTCAACCTTCAATTGCCCTTGACATATAACACCTGGGGTTCTGAAACTTCTTTTACATATTCTGGCTGCACATACCAACATATTTTCAGAGTTTTAGACATTTTTATTTTTGGACATACTCACTTGACAAGTTCAGCTAAAGGTCATTTAAACTTAAACAAGGTTTTGGTCGGATGGACGGGACCGTTCTGTACTTCCTTCGGTCAGGTGTTTCTGAAAAAGTTCAAGGTCACTTCTGGAGCAATTTTCAACGTGGAATGCAATGGTGACCTTGAATTCGACCTTTACCTTGACCTTCAAGGTTATTTCAAGGTAAACTTTGTTTTTTTTTTACATTTAGCGTTACCCAGGAACAACCACGTGGACGTAATAAAATCTGTTCCCTTTGGCGTGCTGGATTTACGTGAGTCCCCTTGCCTCTCACGATCTGGGTGCTGGATTTACGTGAGTGCCCGTGCCTCTCACATTTGATTATTAGCATTGATAAGCACAATATCTTTATTTTAAGTGCTCGAATTGTTCTCCATTCACCTCTTGACAGTAAGCTAATCGATGGTAGAAAGCATCGACTGCATTTCGGATTATTTCAGTGGTAATGAGAGCTGATTCATCTATGATCCTTTGCTGTATTCTCAATTTTGGAGTTTCGTTTTGCATACCCGATCTTTTAGGCAACCCTAATAAAAATAATCGAGAGGTGTCAAATCAGGTGATCTAGCTGGCCATTCAATTGTGCCTCTTCGCCCTATCCACCGATTAACAAATATTTCGTCTAAGTAATCACGAACGTCTCGTCCATAGTGAGGTGCTGCACCGTCCTGCTGAAACCATGTGTTCTGAAAGTTGTATCCAGCTATTTCTCTAATTGCAGGAACTATTTGATTTCGTAGCATAGATTCGTACTTTTCAGCATTTAAGTTACCGTCAATAACAAACGGTCCTATAATTCTATTGTTAAGTATTCCAGCCCAAACATTTAATTTTTGCGTATACTGTGATTTTTCTTTTTGTTTCCAGTAAGGATTTTCATCTACACAATATCTGCAATTATGTCTGTTTAAGGTTCCGTCAAGTTGAAAGGTTGCCTCATCTGAGAAGGCTATGTTTGATGAAAAGTTAGGATTTTCAACTATGCGTGCCATCATGTCTTCACAAAATTCAACGCGACGATCGAAATAGTCTTCATTGAACTTGTGAACCAGTGTTACTTTAAGGGATAACACCACTCTACAGGCCGAAAAAAAGGCCTTATTTTGACAATTGATTCTGGGATTATGGGAAAAGGAATAGTATTCATATTTAGATGGTTCATTTAACACATATTGATGTATGAAAAAAAAATTTGTTATTATGATTTTTGTACAAAATGGCGGCGCTACAGCAGATCTGCGGAAAAAGATGTTTTTGAAGGTGCTCCGCGGGCGCACCAATTCCTCGAAAACCGTGAGAGCTGGAACAAAAAACCAAAAATTTTCTGAAGCTACATACTAATAGCTATCGCAGTACGTAGGATTTTTTTTTATTCCAATTTTTGTAGAAACTGTGCACTTATGAACAAAACGTATGAATTTTCGACTAAAAAAAGAGTAGTAAATTGTTAATAAAACAAGTAATTTTCAAAATATCAAAAAACGGGTACGTACTTCGATGGAGAATATATTTGTGAAGCTACTGTAAAAATTGCAAGTCGATCCATGCATTGGTGTTGAAGCTATGAGTGCGCCCAGTTTGAAAAAACCCGTTTCGAGAGAAACGCGTTTAAAGTTTTCGGAGCATTTAAATCCTTGAAATTTTTGTACACCTCTAATCTGCGATGCCTGCACCGTACATTTGGCCATCTCTATTAATGTCTGACTCCTCCTCTTCCTTCCTGGGTGATTTTAAGGACATCCGGGCCTCTCTGGCATCGTCTGTTAGGGATCTCTCGGAAAACTTAATGCGACGCGCGTCCGCCTCCACGCAGAAATTATAGCAGTTCCGTCCGATTGTCAAGCCCAAGTGTTGCATCAGCTTCATGACACTTGAAAGGCCATCATTGTAGATATCTGCAGCAATATATACTGTGGTATCGAGCACGTGTTTGCCACTAGAGAAAGATTTTGGAGCCATAGACCAGACAGTCGCATTGAAACTTTCGTTGCTATTTTGTGTGAAGCCGCCTAAGCAACGCGTAAGTAGATCGTCACTGCTTAACTCTTCATAAATTGGCGAAATCGCTTTATAAACTTCTTCAGAGAGAGGTGGTTTATGTACAAAATCTTCTCCAGTAGCTTGAGCCTTTTGCCAAGAGCACCATGAAGTTTCTCCGCGCGGGCATCTTTCGTGTCTCGGTTGATCATCAGTAGACAATTTGTGGTCCAGCGTTGCGTAGATTTCATTGCGCATTTTCTTCTCAGAATCATGATTCCTACGAATTGCTAAACCATAATAAATTGCCAACTCGTCTATGAGCTTGCCAGTAAGCTTGCCTTTTCCTCCAAGTCCTTTTATTTGTTTTTTCAAATTACGGAGACGAGAACCCATCCGCTTCTGCACATGATCGATACATTCTTTTTTTTTTACGGTGAACTTTTCGTAGGGCTCAGAATCTATGATTCCTTTGAAGGTTTACTAGGCAGCTGTACTAGTTCATACACACACACACTTCTATTCAGTGTTAGTATACCCTGGTGGACTTCTGAGGAACCACAATGACCATAAGCAATAAAATTTGGACAGGTAGGAGCACTACTTAATTGATAAATCAGAGCGCGCCGTGGTAGCTGATTCAGCCGTCACGGCGCGCTCCGAGGCGCTGCGGCAAAATCGAGAATTGGACCGCTTACAAATTTTATTTCTGTATAAAACCAATTGGATATGATTTTTAAGGGTGCAAAGTATCGTTTAAGCCAAAAAAAAAATCGATTTTTTGAAAATTTTAGACTGGTGTTACCCCTTAAATGGATGGAATTTCGCTCTTTTTAATACGTTGTGTACAGACGATTTACTTAAGTCATGCGCTTGAGCAACCCTGCGGATAGAATTATGCGGATCTTCAGTGAATGATAATACAATATCTAGTGAGTGACGAAATCATTAAACCAATTGCAATTGGAGTTCTACCAACCCTAAAAGTTTCATTGAAAAGATTCCTTACTGCTCTGAAAGATCGCTCCATTCCACCCCAGCTTCTCATCATTAGAAGTGATATTCATTCTCTTTCAATGAGGTGTTGTATTTTGACTAAGTCTTTTAACTAGATCGTACCCAAACCTCGATTAGAATGAAGTACACAAAACTTACAATGCAGATGAACGTTTAAAAAAAATTAAAATAATAATCTGGTTTTTATACGTAAAAGCTCCGCTATTTTTTACTTGTAAACTACTGCACTCAAGACTGATAGAAATTCTTTGTACGACACAAATTTTGGAATTCGATGCTTGTTCAAGTACCAGTTTAGAACGAAGATAAAATTTGCAACTATTCAGTTTATTAATTTCAATTTATTTATTTATTAAATTATTTTTTTGAGTAGAGAGTTAAATTGAACTGTTATTTGATTGAATTTTTTTTTATTCGTGGGTTTGATGCTAGCATACTAATATTCAATACCCAAATTTTTTTAATAAAATGGCAAACTTTGAAAATAAAAATTCAAAATCGCTCTTTTTTTGTAAAATTGTTCAATAACAGAATTATTTATTTGTAAATTTAAGATTAGTGAGTTAGAAGTTCATGATCTGGAGATGTATGCAATTGGCATTTGTAAATTATGCGTCAAAGACTTTATGATAATGGATGCTAATTTTTAAATGTTAGAAGCGAGGGGTCTCACGTAAATCTAGCACCCCGATCGTGAGAGGCAATGGGACTTACGTAAATCTAGCACCCCAATGGGAACAGATTTTACTACGCCCTCGTCGTTGTTCCTTGGAAACGCTAAATGTAAAAAAACAAAGTTTACCTTGAAATAACCTTGAAGTTCAAGGTCAAGGTCAAAGTCAAGGTCACCATTGGATTCCTCGTTGAAAGTTGATCCAAGAGTGACCTTGAACTTTTTCAGAAACACCTGACCCAAAGCTTGTTTAAGTTTAAATGACCTTTAGCTGAATTTCAAGGTCACCCGTGACCTACGACATGAGCACATATTTGGACGTAAAATTTTCCGCTCTTTCGATTGCCGGTGTCAAAAATAGGGGTTACTATTTAAAAAAAAAGTTGACCTTGCAATGACTTTGAAGGTCAATCTCAAGGTCGAATTCAAGGTCACCATTGAATTCCTCGTTGAAAGTTACTATAAGAATGAGCTTGAGCTGTTGGGAAAATATTTTAGCTGGAAAAGTATTCAGGTGTTTCCATACTTTTTGGACACCCTGTATATAATCATGTATAGTCATATATAATCATATATAATTGTATATAATTTCGTATAACTTTTGTCTGTATATAAGTGCGCTTAAATCGTACAAAAATTATGTACTATTATATACAATTTTTCAATTGTTCAAATGCAATACAGCTATATTTGATTATTCATTGTTATTAATGACAATATATAACAATGTAGGATAATACATTATCACATATCATCATCAGAGATATATATATATATATATATATATATATATATATATATAACTAAATATGACTAAATATGATGATATGTGATAATGTATTATCTTATATATATGTATATAATTACGTCTAATAGATTTTCCATAACAAGCGTTTGAACACATACACGTATCCATATATACATGTACATCAAAAAATACACACACACGTAAAAATATATATCTATACTCATCTACATACACTCTTACACTCATTGAAAAACATGTACATACTCATCCACACATCATGCATGCGCACATAAAAATGTAGAAATATCAAAACACATGCAGGCAGCCCACACAACCTCAAGCAAACATCGAAATACACAGATACAGATCAAAACAGTAGCCCAGACTTTATGTATATCTATGTGCCCACATGTATGTATACGATAAAAACACATATTAAAACTCATACTTATACACAGAAGCCCACACACAAGATACGTACGATGAAATCTGCATATTTAAGGTGATGTTAAAGCCACCCGGTACCGATAATTTCTAGGATCCATTTTGTTCATTTAATTTTCAATTTTGAGCAAATATCTTTCTGGAACGTTGTTGTATTAATAAAAAACAATAATGCTCCAAAGAAATATTTTCTCAAAATTAAAAATTAATTGATAAAAGTTAATCCAGGTATTTGTCGGTATCAGTCGAGATTAATATCTCCCTAAACTTACACACATACACTCACTACGATTGATTATAAAAGAAATGTTATGCTGCAGTACAATGAATTATTGTTTATTATATTTATTTTATAGTTATATATAACCATGTATAATTATGCATTATTATATAGAGACCAAAGTTATAGTCATTTTTAGCCGGGTGAAGATTAAGAACCAATAATCGAGACCAACATCAAAATAAGGATCTGATTGGCCTTGCCCTTCTTCACGAAAATAGGTCAAAGACTACGTGATGTAAGACTACTAATTAGTCAAGTTTGCAATTCTCTCCCTATACCTGTCACGGTTGCGAAATGAGGACAGAAGACTGAAGGAGACGTTCCAGACACGAGGTCGGGCTAGAGCAGGTTTCTGCATTCATTCGTCGTCTGGAGAGAAGCCTTAGATAGCTCGCTCCATGGCGATTATTACTATAGCAAGGTTTTGCAATTAGATTCGGGTAGTAGTACTTGCGAGTTTGTGCGTTTACAGAGCACGCGGCAACATCAGAAGGAGAGGAGGCTAGCGAGCAAAGCAAAGGGTACATACGGTGAATAGACGAAATTGGTAGCCTGACTGAAACTCGCGCGAGCGTCCATTTTTTCCGTACAGGTAATTGCCTGGTATGCCGCAGCCAGTGCAATTGATCGCGAGTAGTACCGTTAATGACGAATCAGTAGCATAGAAGGATTTTTCTTTCTTTTCTTTTGATTATACGAATAATTTAATACTACGTGCAGTAGTATAAATGTAATTGGGGTTATTGTACAACCAACGTTCTGGGATTTTAGTGCGGATTGAGGCGGTCATTTTGGCAGATTTCTCGGCGACGACTTTTGAGCAAATTGTAATTTACAGTAAAAGACACTTAATGCATTAAAACCAAATAATAATATAATAGTGGTCAAATCATAATTAAGCGATCGTTGTTCAGTTGCAAATTGATACTACAAATATATACATATAATTAATTTATTTATTAAAAATAAATTATATAACAGTTGTTTAATTAAATTCAGTAAGGAGGGGGGTAGGTTAATTCGGTGAAAAAAAGGCATGTTTTTAGGAATTTTTTTTTGGCGATACAGGTACTGTTAGTTTATTTTGACAATATCTAACTTATAATACAACTTTTGAACTATATTCTTGTAAATTGTCATTGAAAAATATTAAAAATTGAGCGAGGAACAGCGAATCTCCGGAGGCGCCTCGGAAAAAAGGTGTTTTTAGGTGGACATTATAACTCGCGAGAGAATCATCTGAAACAAAAAATTCAAAATGGGTTTTATAAAGAAGATGTTTCTTGAGGTAACGCTGGGGGGATTATTTTTTCTATTTTTGAATTTTTGGTAGCATTTGGAAGCTAAAAACACGATTTTCGCTAAAAAAATCGACTAATTTGTTATTGTAAAATCAATAATTAATTAAAAAAACAAACGACGCTCCAGCGTTACCTGGGGAATTATGTGAAGAACAACTCTGCAAAATTTCAAAACGATTGACCCAGTAGATTTTGAGTTATGCTGTCCACGGACTTAAAAAATTACGAGTTTCAGGAAAACGCTTTAAAGTTTTGCACACTAAAAAATTCAAACTAAAACTCGATAATTTTTGTATACTTACACAGAATCGTCGATGCCAGGTCCATAGAGCATACAGCTTTCATCAAGATGATCTAGAGCATCTTTTTTACCTTGTCTACGCAAAACTCTTGCTTCTTTACTGTCGCGCGCCGCTTGTTCCTCTGCTCTACTAATTTGCAACTCATCAGCTTGACGCGCCCATTTGTGAGAACTTGGCCCTGTACTGATGTGCATCTCTTGCATAAAGGCCAACAAAGCAAAAGAACCTTCATCAAAAGTGCATGCAGCTACATTAGCTGCAATTTCAACAATTTTAGCGGTGCCTCTCACTGACTTTGGAGAGATTTTCCAAATAAGCTGATTAAGACTTTCATTATTATTTTGAATGAAACCTGCAAGACATCGGTGCAAAAGTACGTCCTTGCTCAAGTCCTCATAAATGGGCTTCGTGGCTTCAGAACGTCAGTAGGAAGGGCTGCGTAGCTGTGTTTGAATGATTGTAGAGCATCTGCAGATGCAGCTTTCTGCCATTCGCACCAGGAGTCTTCGCCGCTCGAGCATTTCTCGTGCTGTCGGTTCTCGTCTGTTGAACTGTAGTGATAATAAGTAGACCATATGGCATTTTTCATCTTCTCAACTGAATCATGATTACGTCGAACAGCTAGTCCGTAGTAAACAGTCAATTTGTCGATCATTTTAGCAGTAAGCTTTCCTTTGCCAGAAAGGCTTATTCTTTTTACGATTTTTCCGGCCTTGGTTTTTGTGTCAACTACGCTTGTTTTTACTAGTTCACGCAGACGTGTTCCAATTCTTTTTTGGACATGCCCTATGCATTCTTTTTTGTTAATTACAAAATCTTCACCATAAGGTTTTGCATTAACAACGCTGCTATACGTCTTTGAGTCATTGTCTCCGATGTAGTTACGATATTTCACTCCAAGATTTTCCGACGATCGTTTGAACATTTTTATAATTGCTGATACCTCCATGTTTCCAGACGGTCCGACGTGATTGGCTTTGCAATTTCTGCTGTTTACATGCTCTTCGTACCACTCTTTGTATTCGGCAGAATCCAATTTGTTTTTCCAAGTCGTACAATCGTGGCAGTAACTACTCTTTACGAAAATGTCTAATACCTTTCCGGTATAATATCCAATTAGAGAAGCAACGCCAAATAACGTAGAGAACCCTCTTTTTTCCGTGTGCCGTCGCCTGATATAATCAATTCTGACGTTTCTTCTAAATCATTTTCTCCACACATGACTTTTTTCTCTTCTTGTACAGCCGATACAAAAAACCTCTTGGCAATATTTTGTATAGATTCACAGATTTTATTCATATATGAATGATAGGTTGGTATCGATAAGAAAGAACTTGCCAAATCCATTAGTCCGCAAAACTTATTACATCCGGCTAAACCTAAGCCTAACACTCACATTGCGAAAGCACATCGATAATTGACATCGTATGCACCAAACTCTATTCTTTCACTAGATGGTATATAATTAGGCTGTTTACACTTTTCACAAGTCACTTTAATGTTGAAACCAAGACCTTCTTTTTTGCATGATTGGAAAGCAACTTTTCCATCACACGTTACACATTTCACTAAAGTAGAAATTGTTGAAAAAACAAGAAAATCTATTATTCTATAATGGTTTTGAATGTCTTCTTCTACCTGTATAGTGCGACTATTTTTAATTATTTTTGATGACGAGCTGTTAGCTTGCACTTCGTCCTTTTTACGCTTTTGAGGCGGCACTATTTTTTTTGATCGGTCGAATCTATCAGCACTTTCTTTACGATCGTTTCTGCTAAATTTTCGCTGCATTTTAAATAAAAATAAATGTAGCAGCAAAAATTAAACACAAACACAGTTCACAGCACACGACAATACAACAAACACGAACGTAAACACAGCCAAAATTTTAGCGTTACTTGCTACTGCTCAGCACGGTATACAGCGATCATACAGCGGTCTAAGACGCTTCTATTGAGAAATAAATTTAGGGATTATAAATGAATACAATAGCACGCCAGGAAAGCGCGCCACACAGCTGTGGAGCAGGTATAAAAACCCGGCCTGGAGTAACGGTCGTTCAGGTATATATAACTTCGTCAATTTTGCGCCAATCAACTTGAACGATTTTTCAATCGTAATTAATTTTCAATTACATCTTTTTTTCTATAAATAATTAATTTTTAATTACTTATTTTCATATAAAACCAAAATAATTAATTTTCAGTTACATCTTTTTTTCTATAAATAATTAATTTTTAATTAATTTTTAATTACATATATTTATGTATAAGTAATTTATGTTTCATTACATAAAATTTTACGTTCAGACTGTATAAAGACGTATCGAAAATGCATTAAATAAGAAACCCTAAATACGCTGCACAGCAGTCGAGCGGGTATACGGAACCGAGGCGAAGCAACTGACACTTAATGCTCTATATCTCCGCCATTTTTGCTCCGATTTATCTGAAATTCTCATACAACAGTCTTGAAATGTTGTACTTTCGAATAAAAGAATAAAAAAAAAGATTAAATACCTACCCCTCCCTTAACCATATTTCTTGTCATTTATTATCCTACACTAGGGGTTTATTTTCAGCAATTAATATTGTGACGATCTGTATTCAATTATAATTTAATTTAATAAACTATAATTGAACACTAATCTATTTGTCTCGTGCCGAGCGGCTGCACGGACAAGTTTTATTTTAGCGTGGCGGCAAAAAAAAAGGGAAAGGGCAAAAGGTTTTTGGACTGCTAGAGCTGTGCTCTGGCGGCAAACATGAATATTGTATAAAGTATTTTTCTTACCTTGAAGCTGCGATGTACTGGATCGTTGATAATTAATTTAACTTGTTTATTACAGAAATTTTGTAAGGTTTTATATATTGAGATATATATTATGTTTTATAAAGAAGAGTTTTATTTTATTAGCTTGATTTTATATTTTGCCTCGTAATGGCATACAATGTACTTTATAAGATATAAATTCTATAATCGCGAGAGCTTTCGCACAATATGTGAGTCAAAATACAACTGAACTGAACTGCATGGGCCACTCTTAGCTTATATATTCTCTAAAACATCGATGGGGAACATTTCGGCTGATGCTGTATACGCATCGCCGCTTATCGCGTCTATTAAGATTAGGCCCATGGCGAGAAAAGTAGTGTCCGCTCTGGTTTTCTGGAAATTGAATTGCGTGATTTTTATCATTTTTACGACTTTGTTTTTAAGCAATTCAATTTCTAGAAAAATAGAGCGCCACATTACTTTGAGATAAAGATATTTATTTCAGAAAAGCTTTAAAAAAAAAATTAAATTTAATTATTTTGTTACACCTCCCTTGTTAGAGAGTTCATTGTCCTCAATGAATTTAAGTAATGCCTTTCTAAAATAAAGTTCTCATTTACATAAGTATTTTTTTCTTTTACATAAGTTGCACCTGACTAGCGGTCTGCTAGTTGTCCTTGTACGTATAATACTCGCACGCTTTTTTTTGAAAATAAAAGAGAAGAAAAAGTGATTATATAAGACATATATATATATATATATATATATATATATATATATATATATATATTTTTGTGTGTTTTTTTTTCTCTATTTTTTTTTATACCTATATTATGTGTGACTATTAATATAATTTCCTAAGACTGCGCTGGTGTGATTGTTCGTGTTGTGTGATTTCATAAGGTTGGAGTCAAGGAAGGATAGTTGATGAGGACTTAGGTGTAGGATTAGTTCTTTCCTCCTTTAGTAGTGGCTGTCGTATCCGAGAAGATCTTCTTCCGGAACTTCATTTATGCTGTAGTCGGGTTCATCTATAAGGTAGTAGTATCCTTGTATCATTTCGAATTGTTCGGGTTCCAGTTTATCCAGTAAGAGTTGTTCATCCCAGGAAGAAATGATCACTGGTATGCGGTTTATGTGTGGTAAGAACGTCAGTGCGGGTGTTGAAGCTCGTGGTTGCTGACATTTTGGGCATACCTTGTGATCTTCTATATTTTTTATATGACATCCTATTTGACCTGGTTTGAATCCCATTTCTTGTATTATTGTCGAGAAAGAGGCCAAGCTTTCATCGAGTACCTGAAAGAATTGTTTGGTGGATAGCCATTCTTCGTAGTTAAGTTGGGTCATCAGGTCGATTTCTTGTGTTGGTGTTAGTTTGACCTTGGCCTGTCCTACGTGTAGTTTGAAGATTGGCTTTGGTTTTGCCGAGAGAGGTTTATGGCATTCGGTACAATTGGTCAGTACCCTTGATGATCTGGCGTGACAATTTTCGTACCCAGGGTTAAACTTGAGTTTCCGCAGGAAATGAATTTTGGAGGGTTGGTGCTGCATTTTCCTAGAATAGTTGAATGGTGTAGAGTCATTATGTTGAAGTTACACTATCATTTCAATTTGGTGAAACGACTTCATTAATAGTCGTAAGATTAGTCGTGCTTATGGCTAATCTGCGATTAGTAATTGCAATATTAGGAGGATTGGGGGTTCGTTGCCTAGGTTAAACTCCAGGGTTTTCTGTACTAAGGGAGTCGTAGGTAAGTGCAGTGGGGTGATGGAATAGTTTGCAGGTGGCTTATACAGGATTTGTTTGGGGGCAGGCGCAAAGGAGTACATAGGAACATAGTCGGGATCGAGATCACTTGTTGTTTGTGTTGTTCTTGTGACGATTGGGATAGAGATGGTCTGAGTTTGTTGTGTATGTATATTGTGTCTCGTGGGTTGGTGCTGTGTGAGTGATATGTTACTTGTATGGTTTAGTTGTGTGTGAGTCTCAAAAGATACTAGCGCTCGCTTTGGTAGCTTACAATTGTGCAAAAATACATAAAAGTTATACAAACATGTTATAAGGATAACGCTGATAATAATATAATTTAAAATTTGAATTAGATTTATTCGCTGTTCTATTGTAGTGGTGAAGTTAGTAGTCCTTAGTTTTAGGTTGAGACTGGAGAAGAAATGTATTCTGGCGAAAGGTGTGGTTGATGCAGGTGGTAGATTAACTTGTTGTGTGTGAGCTTCGCATTCTGTTCCCAGATAGAGGATTCCGAATCCAGAAATTTGGATATCTTCTTCAGGCTTGTCGTTGCATTGTATTTGTATATATTCTTGTTTAGGTGCAGAGAATAACCATTCTTCGGTAGTTTCTATATGTGTCCATGTTGTGGTGTCTGTTGAGTTTCTATGTTACACGAATCCCATACCATATTTGAAACGTCGTTTAGGATATTTATTTCACAAGATGTCGTTCTTTTTGTATTGGGTCGCGTATTGCAGTAAGTTTCTTGTCCTTCTCTGAGGCATGCATCAAATTCTGTTTCAGTGATAAATATATGTTCATTATTATTATTCCTGGCAATCAAATGTCCTCTCGGTGTTATTATGGCTGATATTCCATTATCTTGTGGTACTGCCATCGGATGGATTCTGTAGAGTTCGTAGGTTGAGTTTGCGAAAAGTGGAACGGTGATAAGGATGTATATAATTCCTTTATTTCTTTTAACGTTTATCTGAGAGATTTTGCTTATTCCTGCGGTATGCATATCGATGTTTGGAAGCGCAGTGTTTGGTTTTTTATGTGTTATAGTGGTCCTGAGGCTTTGTATTAGATCCGAAGGTAATAAGGAACGACTGATGTTTCCTTGTTCTGCTGTTTCGAGAGACTCAATTATTTCGTTGTAGATTTTTGCATGAAGGTCAAGTGTGGTTTCCAGGGTAGTGAGCCATGCTTGTGCAAAACCGAAGAATTCTGAAGGTGAATTTATGTGTGTTATTCTTACTTGCGTGATGGTAGTGAGGTAGTGTATCCATGTATTTCCTTTAAGTGTATCCAATTTCCTTTGTTGGCGAGTTATACCGTTTATTGTTAGAGTAGTTGATGCGTGTGTTCTTTCAGGTCTTGTCATCGATTGATAAGTAATTTTGACATTGTGAAATTGTGGTACTTGGTTATTTTTCTTATTTGTGGTGTTAAACTTTAAATTGTTCAGTTTGTTCCGAAGTTCTGTTGTAGTAGATAACTTTTCTGCTAGGTATTTGGCTCGCGTTGTATATAATTGACATTCTGTAGGAGTGCCAGGACATTCGTGTAGTATTTGATCAATCTGTGCGTGTAACTCAGTTTCATTGTGGCTAACTGAGTTAACATCCATTTCTGTTATGAATGTAAATTCGTCGATGGACTCTTGTAGGCGTCCGAGGAATTCAAAATACAGACTAGGATTCTTTGGAAAGTAGGATAATTGGTATTGGTATGACGTTGGGATGATTTGGGACAGAATAACAGCTACTACTATGGCGTGCATTATTTAACCTGTGTAAAAACAAAAAAAATAAATATGTTAGCAAGAAAAAAAAATTGACCGTCGCAAGCGGGTGAGAAGCATGTTATTAGTTTAGTTAGTGCGGCATTGAAGCTGAGGAAACAATGGTTGGACATTATGTACAAACATGTCTACACTTTTTTTTTTCTTTTTTTTTTTTATTCGTTACTCTCCTCGTTAGTACAGTAGTTATCAGTTGTACGAGGTCCGTATTCTGACAGACACGAGGCTCTGTTTGATGGTACTTGTGATTGAGGATTAAAAATTGCATTGATTGGGTGGAATTCACAATCATAGCTTTGACTACGAGTATGAGGTAACTCAGGTTCTTCTTTGTGTTGTGTCGGACATTTTGTACATAACGTTAGTATGATGATTATTATTATAATTATTATAAAAACATTGGATCCATAAGATCCATAAGATAGATACGTATGCAGGGTTTTATCATCCTGTTCGGCTATAAAGGAGTCGTATTTATCTTGGATGTTTTCAAGTGTTAGTCGAGGTTCTTGTTTAGTAGCAAAATATTTGGGAGTGAAAGTGGGAAAATAGATAGAGGTATTTATGGTTTTTAGTTTATGATAAATATGTTGATCGATTTTTGTGATATTAAGTGCTATTTTGGGTAGATAGAGAAATTGTATATTTGAACCCAGATTTTTCATTCCTACTAGTGTTGTGTGATCCTGTCGAGCTGTACATCGAGGTTGTATTTTTAATATCCCGACTCCTTTTAGTCGGGTAAGTTCATGTTGTTCTCCGGGGCATAGAATTTGTACTGTGGTGGGTTTGGGCAGAGAGTACAGCCATGCGTCAATGGAATCGAGGTGTGTCCAGTAATGTATGAGGTTTGGTAAGTAACTTATACTGCATTTTTTTAAATTTTCGTCACTTGGTTGATTTAGGAGCAAATACTCACATGCCATGTCTCCGTCGGCTTCGTGTATGGGTTGGTCATGTGTACATATTCTGTAGTTGTATGTATGTTTGCATTTTGTAAGGCTTTGTTCTGATAGAAAACTGTAGGCTCTTTTGTCATGACTAAGTGATATATATGGTGCTTGGGGTATGATAAATGCTGATGCTGTGTAGTTTTCGTGTATCTGTGCAATGGGTATGGAATGCATTTTGTATAGTTCGGTGGCGAATTTATTTAACATAGGTATGGATATTTCTACTAAAAATTTATCTTTCCTAAAACCTAATTTTACAGGTGCTATTTCTATAAGTTTATCGGTTCTGGCATGAGCAATGGGAATGGGGAATTCGTATTCGGGGTGGAGGTCGACTATTTGTCTGATTATTTGTTGTAATTTGTCGGTGGATATAAGAGCTGGATGTAAATGTCCTATTCTGGCTGCACGTACAGCATCTAGAATGGTTTGAAATGTTTCTGTATACATATTAAGGGCTGATTCTATTTCGTTTGTGATTTAGTCGTATTCTCTCGTAAAATGATATCTTTGCCATATGTCTTGAAGATCATCAATTTTTTGTGTGGTTTCTCTCAAGGTATGTAGAGTGTCATTTATTATTCTCCTTGAGGAACTCAGTTCTTGTTCTATAGAAGTTATTTTGTATTTTACTATATGAGTATCTTCCTTTGCTATTCTGGCTAATTTGGTTTGTCCCTTAAATAGTAGATTGATCTGTTCCGTGATATGTTCTCCGTCATTTTCGGATAGGGTACCGAAAAGGCTTTTACTGATACTCCCTACGAATCCGAAGGGTGCACTTCGTCTTTTTATTATTGTAGGTGTAGGTGTTTCCGTGGGGTCTATTGGTTCAACCTCTTCCATGGAACCGATAAGATTGTTATATATTTCATTAACCGTGAGAGCAGTACAGAAAAATGGATGATGGTAACAGGAATATCTTATTGTTTGGACTGTGTGATTCAGGTATGTAGAGTTGAACTGCAACGGGGTAATGTCTAGAAAGACTATGATCTTCCAATCCGCTTGAGAGTATCTAATATCTTCAAGGCGTTCGTAGTAGATCCCAGGGTTTTCATCAATTTCCTGAATAGAAAATCGTTTCATTGCGTTGCTATGTGTTACGGCAAAGATCAATATTGTCAGCTGTCACTTCATCTGAAACAAAATTGTTTCTATGGTGATAAGCTGGTTTGTTTTTTCCATGTGTTTTAAAACCCGTTTTCCGTTCTCGTCTTCAAGAACGACATTGTGTTGTTCAAGTATTTCTATAATCTTATATGGTCCCTTGTACATTTTGTCTAATTTGTTTATACGGGGTTCTTTTAATATATATACCATATCGTTTGGCGAATAAGTGTGGGTTTTAACTTTTCTGTCGTAATAGTGTTTGGACTTGTATTTTGAGTTGACTAAGGATTCACTTGCGAATTTCCTAATGTCATTTAGTCTACTAACTAAGTCAGTCATATATGATGTGTATGTTTCTGTTTTGTCTGTTGGAAAAGCAGATGGCGTTCATGCTGGTTTTCCAAAGATTAATTCAAATGGAGTAAAATTTGTTGATTCATGTATACTAGTGTTATGTGAGAAGATAGCGAATGGTAATATTTTGTCCCAATCTTCGTATTTGTCAATATATTGTCGAATGTATTCAACAAGTACGAGGTGGATTCGTTCTGGACTGCCGTTGGATTGAGGATGGTAGCCAGAAGTTGAAACTTGATTTATTTTGAATATTTTAGTAAGTTGTTGCATTACTTTTCCAATCAAGGCTGGTGCTTTGTCTGATAAAATTATACGAGGGGATCCGTATAAGGTTATTACGTGTCTTGCTAATGCGTCGGCTATTGTTTCTGCCTTTATGTCAGGTATGGCAATAGCGATGCAGTATTTTGTTAAGTTATCCTGGACTGTAAGAATGTGCTTATTTCCGTCGGAAGTTAATGGAAGTGGTCCTACTGTATCGATGGAAATTTTATCGAAGGGTTCAATAGGTGTGTCTGTGATTATCATAGGTTCTCTATTTTTTATTCGAACTAATTTAAATTTTTGGCATTTCGTACAGTTTCTGATATATTCGGTTATGTCAGATTTTATACCGGTCCAGTAAAATTTTTCACGGATGCGTCTGTAGGTTTTATTTATACCTCTGTGTCCTCCTATCAGACTGTCATGGTTTTCTTTTATTATGTCATTTCGTATATCTTCGGGTGGTATTGTTGTAGTTCCGTAACAAAGATATAATGTGCAATCACATTTGCTTAAAGATTCGTTAAGAATGTCTAAGTATTTTGAAAACGTTATTTTGTCGGTCATGTCGTTGTGTTTGGATAGTCTAATAGATTTTATGTTGTATTCTACAAGTACGTCAGCTAATGTGTTTAAAATGTTTTTTAAATCGTGGGTAGAAAATGTTTCAAAGTGTTTGTTTGTTAAAATTGCAGTTAAAACGTATGTGTTAGTCTTAGGAGTTATAGTTACTTGTCCTATCTTCGGTTTACTGTTTTTCAAACTATTTTTATCGATTTTTCCTAAATCTAGTAATAATTTGGAAATGGGAGTTGCGAATTCGCAATCAGCAGAACTAAAGTGTAAAATATTATCCTTTTTGTGGGTAATGGCCTGATTTATTAATTTTATTTTTAGTTTGCTGTTTGGTTGTTTCCTAAATTCGGGATAAAAAATTCCAGGTGGTATCGTACTAGAAGCTTTCATAGGGTTTTCAATTATTTCTTCATCAGTTTCTGTGGATGATTCATCTGTTTCTTCTATAACAGCAGGTAGTCTATTTCGTGAGAATTGTTCAGGTTCGTGTGCTTGTTCCGTGTCGCTAGAGTCATCTATTAATAAGTTATCGTTTACCGGTGTTGATCGAGCAATTGGTCTGTGTAGTAATTGGTTACGAGGCCCTTGATGAGTATGGTCCCACCAATACTCGTCTAAAGAACCTATTTCTTCGGATGAGGATATATCCGGAGGTCTAATTTCTTTAATGTTTTTGGTATTCTGGGCAGGTGGGTGGTTTTCGTTAGCTCGTTCATCTTATGATGAGGGTAGGGTTTTTCTGGTTGGAGGCCCTTTTGAAATGAGACTAGGAAAACCACTGAGTCTTTTCCTTGGTACGGGTGGCGGTGCATTCGTGTCGGTTGACTCTTCTTCGGAAAAGGTAACTCTTTTCTTTAGATCGGAAGGTCTAATAGGTTTAGGGGCATTATGAGTGGAAAGAGCTGGTTTTATTGTTTTGGATTTAGCTATCATTTCCTTTATTATAGGAGCTGGTCTTTTTGATATTGCTCCTTTACTAGGGTCAGTGACTTTTTGTCTACGTGCAAGAATTCTCTCAGCTATGGTTGCGCCGGCCGCATCAGAGTCAGATCCTATAGGTGTTGGCGGTTTGGTCTTAGAACCAATTGGTCTACCTCTTTTAGGAGCTGTATGTTTTGTTGTGTTATATATACGTGCGGAAGAAGATGTGGGTAGAGCAACAGCATTTGGTTGCACAGGGTTCCTTGATAGCGCGTCAGCATTTACGTTTAATCTTCCAGGTTTATATAGAAATTTATATTCATACTCACGTAAACGAGTTCGCCATCTTATGAGCCTTTGTACAGGTGGTTTTACAGAATCTATCCATTTTAATGGTTCGTGGTCACTAACTAAGGTGAACTCTCGTCCATATAACTATGGGCGGAAGTGTAATACGGCATATATGACCGCTAGGTATTCCTTTTCTGTTGTAGTATAATTCTTTTCTGCTGGTTTCATTATATGAGACATATAGGCTATGGGTCGGTCTTCACCGATCTTACCTTGGTTTAAAACTGCGCCGACGGCGTAGTCTGATGCATCTGTGGTAAGGATGAAAGGATTGTTGAAATCAGGATACTGTAGAACAGGTGCATTGCATAATGCTTCCTTCAGATCTTCAAAACTTTTTTTGTGTTCATCTTTCCATTCAAATGCTACCGTTTTCTTTAAAAGATCAGACATTGGTTTTGCTCTCTTTGAAAATCCTTCAATAAATCTTCTATAATATCCGGCAAGGCCTAAGAATTGGCGGATATTTTTTTGATTTTTAGGTACTGGGAAATTTCTGACTGCTTCTGTCTTTTTTGGATCGGGTCTTACTCCTTCTTTGCTAATGATGTGTCCCAAGTATTGGACTTCTTTAGCAAGAAATTCACATTTATCAGGTTGAAGAGAAAGTTTTGCTTTTAATAATCGGTTGAATAATCGTCTTACCTTTTTGCTGTGTTCTTCCAGAGATGATGCATATATTATTACGTCATCTAGGTATACAAAAAGTTCTTCATCTTGAAGTCCCAGTAATACTCTGTTCATTAATCGTTGAAATGTTGCAGGAGCATTTTTTAGACCAAATGGCATTCTATTATATTCAAAATGACCGGTGCCGGTGCTAAAAGCTGTTTTATGTCGGTCTTTTAGGCACATTCTGATTTGGTGAAATCCACTGGCTAGGTCGTATGTATCAAAATACTTGGCTCCTCCTAGCTTGTCTAGGATTTCATGGATTTGTGGCAAAGGATGAGCGTCGCTTATGGTCTTTTCATTTAGGGCTCTATAATCAATCACCATTCTCCATCTCTTATTTCCCTTAGAATCAGCCTTTTTAGGGACGATCCATAAAAGACTACTGTAAGTAGAGGTGGAGTTTTCGATAATACCATCTTTAAGTAGTTTATTTACTTGCTTTTGTATCTCATCTTTGTGTGCAGATGGATATCTGTATTGTTTAACAAATACGGGTATATCATCCGTTGTGGGAATAGTATGTTCCAAAACATCAGTTGCTGGTAGTTTATCTCCAGGCAGGTGGAATAGTAGTGGGTAATCCATGATTATACCTATTACATGGTCCTTTTCTTCCTGGTTTAGTTCCTCTAAACGTAGAAGTTCCACGATTCGTTGAAGTCTATTCTCTTGTGCTAGTGTTTCCTGATCACTGTCATCGGTCTGGAAAAAATCTTCTGATTCTTCTAAGTCGTAGGGGTGTAGTTCTTGGGGTGGAATTTCGATTTCGGCATCTGCATCATAAGCGTTGATTGCCATTATATAGCACTCTTGATTGTTATTGGCTACTACAGCTTCACCGACAAAGATCTTTTCTGGAGTCTCTAGTCGTGGTATGTATCTGGTCTTTAAATCTGTAGGATACAAATTTATTTTTATTTTGGTTCTAGTTCTAGCCTGTAATATAGTAGGTTTGGGTTTCCTGTATTCGAAATTTGTGAATCGAATAGGCTTTATTGGTCTAGAAGATGTAATCAAAGCGTTATGGTGAAATGAGACTTCTGCTGATTCGTTTTTTAAAAAGTCTACCCCTAATATTCCCAATACAGGAATAGGAAGGTCTGTTGTTAAAACTTGAAATTTTATAGGTTGGTCGAAAAATGTAATTTCCGTTGATCCAGCGGTATTTAAACTATCTTTTGTAATGCCAGTTATCGTCATGGCTTCATGTCCAGCTATAATAGTTCTAGGTTTTAATGCATTTACATGTATTAAGTTTATCTCGGCTCCGGTGTCAATTAAAAATTGTGTAGGTTGTTTTAGTTCCGGGGTGTTCAAGATTACTAGGGGTGTGGTGGCTCGTCCAGGGGATCCTTCTGGAGTTCCTCTGCCGATATAAATTTGACTACTGGTGGACGCTGGAACAGCTGTTCGCTCGTCGAAGCGTCCGTTCGACGGGCTGCCAAGGAGTTTAAATTCTCCTCAGATTTCCTTTGAACCATTGGTTGTTGTTGAGGTGGATAATAGTACGGAGGCATATACGGTGGTGCATAGATGAATGGTTGAGGTGGGTATGCATATGGTGCAGGTTGCATATACTGTTGTGGAACCTGTGGAGGGTACCTTGTAGGTGTTGGAGAACGTTGCCTTTGGATTGGTATGTTTTCGCGACGATCATCGTATCTCTTGTCTTGATATTTTCGTTCATCATAGAGTGATGGACTTCTGTTTTGATAGTTGGGTCTAAACCTTGAATTGTGAGGAATAACTTTATTTCTTTGATCATATGCTTTGAATTGAACATGACGTTCAGGTGAGTTCATCATTGCTGTATTTATGAGACCTTTTCTATCATTCGAGCTGAGCATATCTCTCTCAATTCTTTGGGCTATTTGAAGTGCATTAGCCAGAGTTCCTGGTTCTTGTACGCTTACAGCATACAAAAGGTCGTCTGAGAGTCCTCGTTTGAAAGACTCTAGTGCTATGCCTTCTAGCATTGTCGTCATGTGGGGAACTTCTTCTTCCGTGAATTTTTCGTTTAGGGAAGCTTGAGCGCCTCCCATAATTTTTTTTATGCGACTGTAATACTCCATTACAGTTTCACCTCTTCTCATTCTAATTGCTTGTAGTTCGGCGCAATAGTGAGAGTAGTTCTTTTTGGGGGCAAAGTATACCTTAAGGGCATCTTTAAGGTTATCGATTGTGTTTATAGCTGTATCTCCTACAGCGTCGCGGGCGGTGTCGCGGAGTTTTGCGATAACTCCTTTGAAAAAGGCATTTCTTATGCCTGCTGGACATATGCTAAGTCCATTTTCGAGGTCTTGGATAAACGTTTTTAGAGGCATGTTCTTGCCATCGTAATGAGGTATGTGTAGCAATGATTGTTGTACTGCCATACATTCTCCCATAGTGCTAAGCAACGCATCAGTAATAGTCTGATGATGCGTTAGGTTGGCAATGGCATTCTGATTTTCCATTTTGCGGTAGTTCGCTTTTTGTACAATAAAAAATACCTTTTTTTTTTTTTTTTTATTATTAATATTAAAGCAAGGAGATTTTTAGATCAAAACGAAGGTTAATTTAGTAACTACAACAAAATTTTTGGTTATATTAATTGGAATAATAACTATATGTTTAAATGTAAAATCGAGTAAAATTACTTGGATTATAAAATTAGTTTAGACTATCGCGTATAATTTGGAAGATCTCTTCCTCCTGCTCTATGTTTAATTTATTATCTACTTTGTCTAATTTGTATAGAAATGACTCGTTTTCTGGGTTTTGCGCGTTGTTATGCGTAATATTGTTTTTGCGCACTAGTATGATTAATCTTGTATTAGGAGCAAGAACACGTATGCGAAGGGCGCGTATGTTTTCGCGTACGGTTGTGTTGATCGTACAGAAGGTGATTAAAGATAGGACTTCGTTTGTTATGGCGTTTTTTATTAACATGGGTAGTTTTTGGCTGTAACTAAAGTGTATTAGAAATGATATTCGTATATAATAAGTATTTCGTAATTATTTTTAAAGGTAGTGGTCGTATGTATAACGTCTCGGTATTTTTAAATATCAAGCGATGATTGCATGACTATTCTAACTAAATTTAGTTAATTCAATTTTCCCATCCTAATGTTGTAAATAATAAACGAGTTTCGATTAATGTTGATTATTAAAGCGTAACTTTTTCTATAAACCGTTAAGTTGATAATGTAAATAGATTTTAACGAAGATTAAGAATGCTAAAAAGATACTTAATAGTATGAATATGAAGGTACACATAGGTTTTAATGATAATTAAATTCTTTTGGACTTGATAGTCGTGTACAAAGATCGATTATAATTATAACAAAACTTAATATATAATGATTTCAATTCTTATGCACAAGTTTACGTTGTTGAATCAGTTTCTTTTATTTCGGTTTTACAAAATATAATCTCTTTGATATCTTTATCACTGATTGCCTTTACTTTTCGATAAAAATCTCTTCTTTTATAAAGACGTATATTCAATAGTATAGCTATTTTCCTTAAAGCGCGTTTTTCTTTGGAGATTCTTGCTCTAGTCATTTATTTTGGCACTTGCCTTGCAATCAATAGGGAACAGCTGGTGGGCGCGCCGGATTGTTAGCAAGACAACCAAGTTCCGAGGAACTCGCTATCTGCAATCGATGCAAGCAAAAAAAACTATATAAAAAAAAAATGTTATCGAAAGAACAGCCGTTAGGACTTACGCTATCGATGCAAGCTTGCGGAAAAACGTAAGTTTCCCAAAGAAAAAAAAAAAAAAAAATTTTTTTAGCGGATCGATTGTGCCAAAATAATTGCCAGTTAGAAAATCTCCTTAAAAATAATCAATATAGTAACTGATTATTTAACTATACCTTTTAATTAATTATATTAAGATAATAATTATTATCGCGTAAAGTTTAAGTATAGTAATAAGATATAAATATTAATACAAGTATAAATATAATAAAATAAAATAAAAAATATAAATAAAATAAAAGTATCCAAGTGTAAAATATCAATCAAATTCGAATTTTGAATTGTTTATTTTATTTTTGAATTAACGGAGACTAGTTTATTCGTAATTTCCTTGATAATTTATCAAAGCCCTATTTTTATATTTATTTAAAAATAATTTAATTATTAAAAATAGAAAGGTAAAACAAAACAAAATAAAAAATCAGAATAAAACTCATGCATTCAATGCTTTGTAGTATAATGATGGTATACAAGTTGGAGCAAAGATATAACTTATAGCTTTATACTTTATTAGTACCTTACAGGTAAAGATCTTCTATGTTTAAAATATTTATCTAAAAGAATGCGTGCTATTATAAAATTTGCAATCTTAAAGTTTAAGATAAAGTGTTAAATATTTGTAAGAAAAATATGATATTTTTTTATAATATATATTTTTATACTCAATTTTATAGGTCAATATTTTCTTGAAATAATATGATAAATGTGTGCAAAAATTTTCAACGTTCCCCTAATGTCAATCGGTCGAAGGCTTCGCTTAAGTCTTCGATTATTGATGGGTCTAAGTATATTTGATGGGCTCTCAACTCTCTAAATATCTCTACTTGGTGGTTAACTAGTTCAATTATTACCTTCTTCAATAATAATTGGGTGTGCGTTAGGGTAGCAATTCGCCCTTCTAGAACGTTGCAGTAGGTCCACCTATCATGGTCGTTTTCGCTTAAAGAGTCGATATGTTGGCGTAATTCGGTGAATTCGAGTCTCAAAACTTCGTGGAAAGGAGAGTTAAAAATATCGGGAATCATATGGTTAATATAGTAAGTCAATTGCGTTAGTTAGGTATTTGAAGTTGGTAATAGTAATTTACTAAATACGCATATGATATTATTAAATAAAATAGTTATGGGCATACATAAAGTATTATATGTCGTAAGGTAGATAATAAAGAATATTATAGGGAAAGTTGGATGTTTTTATTCGCGTGGTATAATTATCTCGTCTTCGTCGTTCTGGGCGTTATTTATGGCTGTTCGTAAATGATTTGTATATCATCCTCGTCGATTGGGGCTGGCTCAACCGACTGGGCCCTTTCAATCGCAACCTCTTCCAGTTGCGGTAGTTCTGTCTCGCTTTCCTCGAATTCCGGCAAGTCCGTGTCAAGAAATGTTACGTTAAGTTTTATATTTAGGGCGTCGATTTTATTTTTGGTGAACCACGGTATTGTGTATCTCAATTCTCGTGGCCGTGCTAACTCTTTAAGTGCTTCTGGTGGTGTTTCTGGTTCCGGAAATACTACGTGTGGTACATGGGTGACTGGACTGACAACTTGTAAATTTTCTATGTGTACGGCGGCACGGGATTCTTGTAAACGAGATTGAAAATATGGTTTATTATAAACTTCTTCGGGCAGACATTTTAGTTTACTCGCTATAGCCGTACATATTCTCTTACGTTTTTCAGCGAGTGCTCTTTCCTCTGCTACTTTAAGGTTTTCTTCTTTAGGATTCGAATTTTTAAAATTTTCTAATCGTTGTTTAATTAACTCCTTTGTTTTTAGCCTTCTAATTTTACGCTTATTTGATTTGCTAATTTTATTTTTAGTTATTTTGTTATCGGAAGTATTATTCATTAAACTGGGTTTCTCACCCTTTTATTATATTTTTCCTCTCTTTTTTTTTTTTTTTACAACACGTTATTCAATAACAAGGAATAGGAATTATAGAAGGATAAGTCGGTCAGGTGTACTCGTCTATATACGAGCTTTAGTCCGACTTGGATAGTCTGGTTCGGGCGGTCCAACTGCGCGCCGAGGGCAGCTTCCCCGTTCCGAACGCGGGTCGTAAGGATTAGGTCCGCTGGGTCCTTATATCCTTACGTTCGGCAGCCTTTGCACCTTGTCGAGCCGACAGAGGGAAGGGTCTCAGCGGACGCGTCTGAATAGTCAAGAGGCCCGCTGAGTGTTCGCAATCCGTGTCGGAAAAGTGGAGCCACAACACTGGTTAAGTGTGGGCTACTCTTAACTCAACTTAGTAACAACACTTACCTATGGGTAACCACGGTTATTGGGAAGGAAAGGTTATTGGAAATAACGTGTTGTTTATAAGGAAAGAAAAATAATATAATTTATTTATACGAATATTACCTTTACTAAAAATTTAAAACAATAAAAATGTTTTATTTGATTAATTATACCCGTAAAATGCGGCCTATAAACAGGACGCTGCCTGCATTGTATGTCTTTGTCAAGGATTTTTATATTTTATGTAAAAGTGATAGTAGTAATTTAGCTTAAGTAAGGTAGTTAAAAATAATAAAGACGAAGTTCTTTTGATTAACTGTAATAACTAATAAGGAGAAAAGTTTAATCTAAAAATCAAAGTATTAAAAGCCTTATTTTAAATATTAAGCGTAAAAGTAACGTAGAGCTAAGATAATATTCTGATAAGTTTTATCTATAAGTCGATTTGTAATTTTATTCAAGCTAAATAGTTAAAGTAAAAGTTTATATGCTACATTAAATAATATAATGTTAATATTATATAATAACTTAGTATAATATTAATGGTATATAATAATATTGGTAATTGTATTAAAAAGGGCAATCATTAATATGCTAATATATTAATATACATTAATATGCTAATATATTATATGTACGTAAAACCTAAGGAACACATAAGACTTGTTGTATACGCAAGTTTGTTCCATGCGCATATATTCACACTTAAGGTTCTATTCTCGTTCCTCAGTGTTCAGCGCGTCTAATCGAGCGAGACGTTTCACCCAAAATGCGGCCTATATTGTAGCCAGCTGCGCGTGGTCTGCTAAAAAAGGGGGGGAGAGAGGTTTGCAGGCTGCGGGCTGCTGCGCTGCAGTTTAGTGCTTATGTTTTCAACGAGATAGTTGTATTTTGTTTATAATAAAAGGACGAGTGGTGGACGTAGTATTTTCTTTTGGAGACAAAAGGTGGATTGCCTGGATATTTTAATCAACAGTATTAGATAAGTTGCCTTTTTTAATAATAGAAAATAGGTATAATATTTACTTCAAATAAGGATATTACTTTGTGTGAAATAAGGTTAATTTGTTTATAGGTGGAGTAAATAATGGTCAGAAAAAGTGTGTTTTTTTTTCTTCTTATTTTTAAATTGTAATTATAATTAAAATATGTAAGAGAATATTTCAGTATTGGGGATATTTATTAGTTTTGAAACTGTAAAGCGGTTTTAAGTGTGTATATTTGTATAGAAGTGTACAGACAGTACTTTCAAAGACTGTTAGTGTTATTTAACTTAAGTGGAATTTTATAGGGCTAAAAGTGATTTAAAAGAAGCATAAACTGTGTACGTAAAAGTTATTATATCTTAAAACTTGTGTTAAAATAATTGAAAGTAC
Organism: Gastracanthus pulcherrimus; assembly: GCA_949152435.1. Lineage (NCBI taxonomy): Eukaryota > Metazoa > Arthropoda > Insecta > Hymenoptera > Pteromalidae > Gastracanthus > Gastracanthus pulcherrimus. The sequence goes on from OX424574.1 coordinate 66,236,934, forward strand.
TTACATTATATTTTATGTGTAGGTATTATGTAAACTAGTGTATAAAGTAAAGAATTTATTTATAAGGTTATTTGTAATATTATGTAACTTGTATAGTTTGATAAAAATGTGTGTGATTTTATTCAAAGTGAATACATAAAAAAATTTTTTTTTTAAATTTATGATTTTGATATGTAAAAAAAATAGATTTGTCTGTGTAAGCTTTTTACGTGTTAATATGAATAGGTATTTTATAAAAGTATGTGTAAAGTATTAAAATAGAAATAATATTTTGTGTCTAAGCTATATGAAAAAGACTTTTGAACTTTTAATATTATTTAACTATCTCAACTGACAATATGTTTAAAATTATGTTAATATTTAATGAAAAGTGCTGATTGTATAAATATTTATATTTATTTCTAAAAATGATAATTCATAACAAGTATATTATGTAATGTGTACAATCATAAGTGTATTATAGTATGTATAAGTAGTGTGTTTTTATTCGCAAAAGAATTCTTGCGTATGTTAAAAAAATGGGGAATATATGTTGTGAAAATTGTAAAACAAAGTTTTGTAAAATAATGTTCTAAGCTGAGTAAAATCAGTATATATATATATATATATGATATATGTATATAAAATGTATGTATATAATAGTTTATATAGTAAGAGTTTCTTCTATAATATAATGTTTTACAATTAGTTAATTATGTGTAAGTTTTGAATTGTGTAGTGGTGTTAAGTATATATATGAGGAAAAATAGTATAAAAATAGGGTATATGTATATATATATATATATATATATATATATATATATATATATATATGTATATAAATATATAGTATTTGAAGTATTTGTTATGGGTATTAAGTATAAAAAATGTAGATTGAGTATTATGTATTTATATTGTCAGACTAACTACCAGATCACAAACTACAAAAGTACATACTTTTCATGCATTAAGGATAGAATTAGATTCACTTGAAAATTGCTTTTTCCTTTTTGATTTTACTTAAAGTTAAATAAGAAAATGATTTTATATTGTAAAAGTGAAAGAGAATTTTGTATTTCTTTAAAGAAAAATCTTATACAATTCTTTTTTTTTAATGTATTTTCCGCGTTTTCACAGATCCCAGCTAGCTGTCACCAGTTATTTAGCTGTGACGATCTGTATTCAATTATAATTTAATTTAATAAACTATAATTGAACACTAATCTATTTGTCTCGTGCCGAGCGGCTGCACGGACAAGTTTTATTTTAGCGTGGCGGCGAAAAAAAAGGGCAAAAGGTTTTTGGACTGCTAGAGCTGTGCTCTGGCGGAAAACATGAATATTGTATAAAGTATTTTTCTTACCTTGAAGCTGCGATGTACTGGATCGTTGATAATTAATTTAACTTGTTTATTACAGAAATTTTGTAAGGTTTTATATATTGAGATATATATTATGTTTTATAAAGAAGAGTTTTATTTTATTAGCTTGATTTTATATTTTGCCTCGTAATGGCATACAATGTACTTTATAAGATATAAATTCTATAATCGCGAGAGCTTTCGCACAATATGTGAGTCAGAATACAACTGAACTGAACTGCATGGGCCACTCTTAGCTTATATATTCTCTAAAACATCGATGGGGAACATTTCGGCTGATGCTGTATACGCATCGCCGCTTATCGCGTCTATTAAGATTAGGCCCATGGCGAGAAAAGTAGTGTCCGCTCTGGTTTTCTGGAAATTGAATTGCGTGATTTTTATCATTTTTACGACTTTGTTTTTAAGCAATTCAATTTCTAGAGAAATAGAGCGCCACATTACTTTGAGATAAAGATATTTATTTCAGAAAAGTTTTACAAAAAAAAATTAAATTTAATTATTTTGTTACAATATATTCGAATTGAACCCCCTCTAGGAGGATCTCTAGAAACTCTGAGTTAGTCAAGAGAAACGCCAGGCCGCCCGTAAATAAATTCGGTTGTGAGTTTTCTCAGTATTTCAACGGAGCTGATTATTAATATTAACAACAGATAATATTAAAGCAAAAATAAAACGACGTCACAAATTATATATCGTTATATAAGATGATTCCGCTTTTGCAACATAGCTTCCGATCTATTATTATCGATATAAAAGATCAGCACGGTAAACGCATACCATTTGAGTACGGAACGTTGACGGTTACGCTTCACATTAGGCGTAATCGTTAAAAAATATGTAAAACATGAGTCACTACATACGTTATTACAACGATCAAACAGGCGGTGGCGGTGTGCAAAACGTTTTTCGCAGAATTATTCCATACGTGGCTTCCGGTGCACGGGCAGTAGGTAAAGAAGCTGTACGCGCGGGTATTAATGTTTTTGACGACGTCTCAAACAGGGGTGCCAATTTCAAGGAAGCTGTAAAGTATCGAGAAAAAGAATCAGGCAAAAGTTTAAAGAGAAAAGCCGCCAATGAAATCACGGATATCATGAAGGGGTCCGGTTATAAATCGAGAGCTGTTAAGCGCAGGCGGCAGTCAAGAAAGACACGTGTATCGGGTAGAATCGGCACCCCGCACAAAAAGCGTAAACAAAGTAAAAAAAAAACGCGACACCGCTGTTAAAAGAAGGAGGGCGCTAACAACGAGAAGAAAGAGAAAGAAGCCGACTACTACTACTTTTAGAAATATAACCGATATTTTTGGACCAAAGTAATTTTCATCACGTTCGCAAAAATGGCTTTTGTACACACTTATTCGACGGAATGTATGACCAGCGAACTGGATCTCTTTACTCTTCCGGCAACTCAAACATCGATCGAAAGCAGTGCTTACTTGAATAACAAGCCTGTGTCGTCACTTAGCGAGGAGGGGGATGCACCCTTGAAATTTGTAGTGCCAAGCGCGAGCGAGCATTATATAGATCTAACGCACACTATGCTTTACATCAGGCAAAAATCATACCCGTTGATACAGCGCTGAAAATGCTAAAGTTGCACCAGTTAATAATTTTTTGCATTCCATAATTAATCAGATTGACCTATTTTTCGATCAAAAACTCGTTTCACCTCCAAATAACGCGTACCCCTACAGGGCCTACATAGAGCACTACTAAAATATTCTCCCGCAACTAAAGAGTCGAATTTGACGTCCATTTTATGGTACGAGGATACCGAAGACGCTTTCGAAGCTGCGCCGAATGCTGCAGCCCCCCGTTAGCCGAGAACAAAGACGCTAAGAATCGTTAATATTTTACACGCAATGGCCGCGTGTGTGACATGCAATCATTCTTGCATCTCGACCTGCTGAATCTAGATAAAATGTTAATTAACGGTGTAGAAATGAGAATTCGCTTAGTAAGAAGCAAGGACGCGTTTTGCTTAATGGATATTTCCGATGACGGTAAATTCAAAGTGCATATAAAAGAAGCAACACTCATCGTTCGCAGAATTAAAATCAGCCCGGATGTCTTACTCAGTCACGCCAATGCATTAGCAAAAACTACACCAAAATATCCAATCACACGTGTAGAAGTAATATCGTTCACACTTCACGCGGGTATTCTCGGCGATGCAATTGAAAACGTCA